>OY725348.1:27178895-27660684 GCA_963243735.1 Neocrepidodera transversa | reverse complement strand
TATTTTCATTTATTTTCATTTATTTTCATTTATTTTCATTTATTTTCATTTATTTTCATTTATTTTCATTTATTTTCATTTATTTTCATTTATTTTCATTTATTTTCATTTATTTTCATTTATTTTCATTTATTTTCATTTATTTTCATTTATTTTCATTTATTTTCATTTATTTTCATTTATTTTCATTTATTTTCATTTATTTTCATTTATTTTCATTTATTTTCATTTATTTTCATTTATTTTCATTTATTTTCATTTATTTTCATTTATTTTCATTTATTTTCATTTATTTTCATTTATTTTCATTTATTTTCATTTATTTTCATTTATTTTCACTTATTTTCATTTATTTTCATTTATTTTCATCTATTTTCATTTACTTTCATGTTTTTACATGTATTTCCATTTGTTTTCATTTGTTTCATTTATTTTTATTTATTTTCATTTATTTTTATCTATTTTCATTTATTCTCATTTATTCTCATTTACGTTAATGTATTTACATGTATTTTCATTTGTTTTCATTTATTTTATCTACTTTCATTTATTTTCATTTATTTTCATTTATTTTCATTTATTTTCATTTATTTTCATTTATTTTCATTTATTTTCATTTATTTTCATTTATTTTCATTTATTTTCATTTATTTTCATTTATTTTCATTTATTTTCATTTATTTTCATTTATTTTCATTTATTTTCATTTATTTTCATTTATTTTCATTTATTTTCATTTATTTTCATTTATTTTCATTTATTTTCATTTATTTTCATTTATTTTCATTTATTTTCATTTATTTTCATTTATTTTCATTTATTTTCATTTATTTTCATTTATTTTCATTTATTTTCATTTATTTTCATTTATTTTCATTTATTTTCATTTATTTTCATTTATTTTCATTTATTTTCATTTATTTTCATTTATTTTCATTTATTTTCATTTATTTTCATTTATTTTCATTTATTTTCATTTATTTTCATTTATTTTCATTTATTTTCATTTATTTTCATTTATTTTCATTTATTTTCATTTATTTTCATTTATTTTCATTTATTTTCATTTATTTTCATTTATTTTCATTTATTTTCACTTATTTTCATTTATTTTCATTTATTTTCATCTATTTTCATTTACTTTCATGTTTTTACATGTATTTCCATTTGTTTTCATTTGTTTCATTTATTTTTATTTATTTTCATTTATTTTTATCTATTTTCATTTATTCTCATTTATTCTCATTTACGTTAATGTATTTACATGTATTTTCATTTGTTTTCATTTATTTACATGTATTTTCATTTACTTTCATGTATTTACAAGTAGTTTCATTTGTTTTCACTTATTTTCATGTATTATCATTTATTTTCATTAATCTTTATTTATTTTCATCTATTTTCATTTATTATTATTTACTCTCATGTATTTACATGTATATTCATTTGTTTTCATTTATTTTATCTACTTTCATTTATTTTCATCTATTTTCATTTGTTCTCATTTACTTTATTGTATTTATATGTTTTTTCATTTATTTACATGAATTTTCATTTACTTTCATGTATTTACATGTATTTTCATTTATTTTCATTTATTTTTATTTATTTTCATGTATTATCATTTATTTTTATTTATGTTCATTTATTTTCATCTACTTTCATTTATTTTCATTTACTTTTATGTATTTACATGTATTTTCATTTATTTTCATTTACTTTCATGTATTTTCATTTGTTTTCATTTATGGATACTGGTGTTAGAGTTACTTCAATCTCACTCTCCGTTTCATATCCGCTATCATCGTTTGAAATGCGTTGACGTTTGACAGGTTCATCGTGTTGAATCATGTTGTCGTAATTGGTGATTGCATTTAAATTTGGCATATCACGTTTTCTACCAGCACTAACGAAGGCCATATTGTTCACTATTTTTTTTTCTGTTTGTTATTACACTTTTCGACTTAAATTATTCAACAATAATGAGAGACAAATTGATCGGGAGATGGTATTTATAGATGTAACCCCACCCACCGTAATTTTTTTATATTGACGTTGGCGGAAATAGCAACCTCGTTTCACAAAAGGCCCCTGAATTGCAGAAATTTGTTCGTGTTTTACATTGATTTCTATACTAAATCGGCAGTTTCGATCCAACTGTTATGTTTCTTATCGAGACCAAGCCACTTAACGTACATCTTTTTGCCTTTTCTCCGTAGAATTTTTTCAACTAAATAAATGTCGGGATTAGTGGTTTTTTGTAATTCCTCTTCGTAGAAAGCTCCTTTAATTGGTGCACCGTGCGTCTTACAAAGTTTCAAAAACCTAATATGTATTAGAAAAGTATTTCCATGTAGTTCAAAATTGATAGATAGTCACACCATCTGTCGTAGGTTGAAGGGTACCAACGGACACAGCCACATATTTGGATAAAATCCTTCTGTAAAAGCGGCCGGTGCCAATCGTTACTCCAACGATAATCCGTAAGAAGAGCGTGAGTCACGCAATACGGTGCTCCAGGCATACGTCACGTGATACTGCGTCAACGTGAACGTTAACGTTCACGTGTCGACGTTAACGTTGACGTGATACAGCGTGAACGTCAATGATCATGTCGATGTGAACGTTAACGTTCACGTTGACGCAGTATCACGTGACGTATGCCTGGAGCACCGTATTGCGTGACTCACGCTCTTCTTACGGATTATCGTTGGAGTAACGATTGGCACCGGCCGCTTTTACAGAAGGATTTTATCCAAATATGTGGCTGTGTCCGTTGGTACCCTTCAACCTACGACAGATGGTGTGACTATCTATCAATTTTGAACTACATGGAAATACTTTTCTAATACATATTAGGTTTTTGAAACTTTGTAAGACGCACGGTGCACCAATTAAAGGAGCTTTCTACGAAGAGGAATTACAAAAAACCACTAATCCCGACATTTATTTAGTTGAAAAAATTCTACGGAGAAAAGGCAAAAAGATGTACGTTAAGTGGCTTGGTCTCGATAAGAAACATAACAGTTGGATCGAAACTGCCGATTTAGTATAGAAATCAATGTAAAACACGAACAAATTTCTGCAATTCAGGGGCCTTTTGTGAAACGAGGTTGCTATTTCCGCCAACGTCAATATAAAAAAATTACGGTGGGTGGGGTTACATCTATAAATACCATCTCCCGATCAATTTGTCTCTCATTATTGTTGAATAATTTAAGTCGAAAAGTGTAATAACAAACAGAAAAAAAAATAGTGAACAATATGGCCTTCGTTAGTGCTGGTAGAAAACGTGATATGCCAAATTTAAATGCAATCACCAATTACGACAACATGATTCAACACGATGAACCTGTCAAACGTCAACGCATTTCAAACGATGATAGCGGATATGAAACGGAGAGTGAGATTGAAGTAACTCTAACACCAGTATCCAGCGTAGATTACGATCGTGAATTGGACAAAGTATTGGAAATGTACGAGAATGCTACAAAATTAGATGACCACTACCTACTTCAAACGACATATTCTCTAGATGGGTTAGATGTCAGCTGTGGTATAAGTCCTGCAAGAACCTTCACTCCGGCAATTATTTTAAATCAAAGACACAAGTTTGATAAAATAACGTTTAGTACCTTTGAGTGGAGTACATTTGTTGATATTCTACAAAATAAAATGGACGACTTTTTTAATGCTCCATTAAGTCAGTTACCAGATGAATATGAACCAATTAGTTTTCCTTGTGGAGACTATGCTGAAGTCAGTCAAATGGTTTATGAAGATGTTAAAGTGCTGTCAGTTCGCAAGCATAATGTTGAATTTCTCCTACATCAAGCCGATGTGACCAAAATACTTTACCTGGATTGTAACCTGATACCATATAGAATTTCAATGTTGGAAGGACTAGATTTCTGTGCATATTATTATAACATTGTTAAATTAATTAAAAATCACTATGTAAATAATGAATGTGCTTTAAATCCACTTGAATTTTTGTATATTTTTTGTCAATCTTCAAATGAAATGTTAAATTTAGCTATTAGAGAATATATTTACTTTTATAAAACAAAAATTATTAATGATTTAGATGTAAATATGTAATCAATTAATAAAAATTTAAAAAAACTTGTTCTTTTTTTATTTATATCTTTAACAACATAATGTACGTCAAACATGTTTAAAACGTTACATTTAAACGTTGCTTTAAATATTTTTGACGTTCAAATTTTTGATGCGTGAAATTGTCATCTATTTTAGTCAAAATACACGTATTTCCCATAAGAGAAGTAGTAAAAATAACACGTTAAAAATGACAAAATATGACGCAATTTGACGCTTTTCACGCATCAAAAAAACTAAACGTTACAATTACGTTATCTTGTATCGTTTTTGACATGTTTCAACATGTACAAGTGCTGTATATTTAGTTATAATGAAACAAAACACAAATAAATATAATAATTTATTCACCAAACAAACAAATAAAATTATTGTTTTTAAAACAAAAATAAAACCTAATTACATTATAATATAATATAAATATTTACAATATTAAAATTAAGTTATACATATATTTTTTTTTAAATAATAAGTGATACAGGAAACATTATAATATAAATATTTACAATATTAAGTAAAATATTAAGTTATACATATATTTTTTTAAAATAATAAGTGATACAGGAAACATTATAATATAAATATTTACAATATTAAGTTATACATATATTTTTTTTAAAAATAATGAGTGATACAGGAATTTAATATTTTAAAATTGGATTGTATGAATATTGACAATCACAAAGTAGATTTTTTGATTTTAGTTTATTTATTGGGTATGAAATTTTACAAACTAAAACAATAAATGTCATTTTTAATTTATCATATAGCCCCATGGAAGCGTGTCAGTCGAATTGGGGATTAATATTCTTTTATCATCTGCCCCACTTAAAGCGATCTTTGATTGTTCGATGCTAAATACCCTATGGGCGAAGGAACGAATAGTACGTTGGACAATAGTTTTTTCAGTGACATTATTTAAACAATTAACGTAATCTTCAAATGTTAATTTATTCCGAACAACGTTGTATTTAACTCCCTTTGACTTCTTAACACATTTACCACCCTGCAATTTATAAGTGTACATTTTAGACCGTAACCCTACGAAATGTGTCATGATTCGTCCACACCCTTCATCCTTCATTAAACCCAGAACTTTCTTATTAACCTGCGGAATTTTGTAAATGTTATCTGGAGGATAGTCAGACGTATCAAATTTTGCTATATATTTTTTAATAAGTTCCTCATATACGTCATTACAACTCAGTTCATAAATAAAGCTATCTGTATCGGTATACATTAACTTACAATTTTCCACTCCCATTGTTGGAAGCATAAAATTGTAATGAAAATCGTACATACAAATTTTGGAAATGTCTAGAATTACCATGCCAATGTACAATGGTTTATTGAAAATTAACTCGGCCTTTTTTAATTCGATAGCCATCAGGTCATCGTCGAAAATAGTTCGATTTTGATATCGCGGACTAGCTATTAGATTTTTTGCCCCATACCTCCCCTCGTACGTTGAAACTAGAGATACGGACCTATGTCGTCTAATTGATTCCATGGTCTTGCCAAAAACGGCGTTATTCATCAATTTATATAAATTCTTTTCGAAATCATTGCGGGCTGCAGTCCTTAATCGAGTGTTTAAATCGATGTAGGGCTTTAGCCACGCGCTTTGTTTAAATTTCAATACCCTGTGAATTTTCGTTAATATGAAACCCTGGTCTAATGCTTGCTTTAAATTTCTATAGTGAATTATATATTTTTCTTTATTGTATAGGGTTGTCATTAATTTTGGGAGTTTAGAACCTGGTGGAACACGATGTTCTGCGCAACACGGAAAATCTTTGTGCGTTTTTTGTAACCTTTCAGGATATTCCAAGTCGACTTCTAGTATATACCCCTCTGGCGCATTGTCGGGAATCGTAGTGACATCGATATTAGCGTCTGTCCATTCAAATCCTCCATAGGGGAGAAATTGAGACATGGCCCAACCATATAAATTATTAATGTCTGTATGGAGCAGGTAAGTCGTTGGTTTAGAAGGATCATATTCCGACATGTACTTGTTGTTGGCCTGAGAATATCTGTTTGAACAGACCGAGATCCCTCCTCGAATTCCCTGCTCTATAAACATCACCATATCTACATCTTTTAAAATAGCCAATTTACAACCGGTATATTTTAACATTGCATCCCACGTGTAGCCCGGAAGGGTATAATACCACAGTGGGTCAAGCTGGTACGTTTTTAATGCCGTTTCACGAAAAGTTTCCATTACATCAGCCAAAAGTAATATATCGGTACGCATATACAAATCAGAGTATTCACCGAGATTTGTTATATTAAATTCCTGCCAAACGGTTTGCGCATGAGCGTACTTTTCATCGCTAATATCTTCATCATTTAATTTATTATAAAAGTATTTTTTAGGTGGAAGTTCCGTAAAGTTTAATTTATTCATGTTATCAATAAAATCGTAAGGAAAAACACCTTTCTTTGTAAGCAGTTTAAATTTATCAGCGTCTAAATTTTGAAATTGTTTTTTTAAAATGTTGAAATTGTCATCTTTTAGTGTCGATACCAATTTGTCAAGACTAGCACTCATAAAACGTAAAGAATCAATAAAACGGAATTTAATATCTGTCTCTGAGTCATATTGAGTAAAAGAAATGTATTTTTCCTTATTTAAAGGAAGCACGCTCATTCGTCCCCGCTTAGCTAAATCTCTAATAATAAAGTGTGAATCATATCCTGAAAGGTTATGAAAAACGATGGGTACCACAAACTGTTTTCGAAAATTTAAATTACAGGCTTGGTGTGCGAACCCTCGAAATTCCCCAGTAAAATGATCATGATCTCTCACGATTATTGGTTCTTTTGTTCCTCCAGACACCTTGAAGGGTTTATCACATATATGACATTTGGTGGCAGTCACAGTACTTGGACTTTCCACTATTGGAACGATATTTTTCATTTTTGATTCCACAAATTTAGCAATTTTTTTCATTTGATTCGCAAACCACTCCGTGCAATTTTCTCCACGATGGCTATCGTAATAAGAGAGACTGTCATCAAAAGAACATTTTAGATAGTAGCCCGCGCTATATGCTTTATGCTGTTGATATTTAAATGTTTTTATCACATTTTTATATCTAGGTACGTCTGTAAAATTTTCTAGAATAGATTCAAAGTCACTATATATAACAAATGGATTTTTTTGTTGATAAACATGATTTTTAAACTCGACAAAGTCATACTTGGGAAAAGAAATTTTGGAATCATTCATTTTTTCACAAATTACCGCATGAGCGTTAAATTTTTCTTGACATTGAAAGTAATTTAGGCACCTTTCACAAATGAATTTTTTACCATTATGTTTATTTAGTTGCGTTGATAATAGTTTTGACATATCTTTTATCCAACAGTAGTGATATTTAATTTCAACAATTTCTTCATTGACCGGTGGTGCTTCGAAATCGTTTAATTCTGGAAAGTATTTGTCTTGAATTAAAAGCAAATTAACGTGTTGCGGTAATTTGTGTTTAGTTAATTTGACGGGGACTACTGTATAAAATGTTTTTTCTTTGTGTTCTATCAATTCTAAAGCGTATACATTTACAGAAATGTCATTAAGTGATTCAAATTTTGGAATTTGATTTAGTTTCATAGGCATTTCCAAACCCTGCGTATTTAGAACTGTGCTATAATGAGGATATTTAGAAATTCGATGTGGATTTTCATTAACTGGATGAATAGCGCTGACTATACTCCATAAAAAGCATGCCTGATCATTGTTTTGAACATTGATGCAAGCCTTTTTATTGGAAATTTGTTCTGGGAGTTTAATGTATGACGAACCATTACCAATTTCGTATTTATTTATTGCCACTTCTAATAAAATAATTTTGGAAAATCCCCACCCACTTTGTTCTTCCTCGAACCCTGACAATTTATTGAAAATTACGTCAACTACATTATCATTAAACCATTCGTGTAAATTCGTTCCTACGTCCACGATAGCATTAGGTGTGATAAAATATTTTCGGTCAATTAATTCCTTATCGGCTGAATGTTTCACAAAATCCCCCCAAAAGGTTGTATTAACTTTAAGCATAGGCATTGTTTTTAAAATTTTGCTAATTCTACTTTTGAATAAATGAAATGAGTCTGCCAAAAATGCTCCAATATCTTTATGTCTTAAATTTATAATTACCCCCGTTCTGATTCTATTGTTAAAAATTGCATTAACATTTTCCCACTTTACCCTACTGCTACGCTTATTGTCAATAAACCCAGCTCCCATGTGACTATTTTGTGGTATTAATTTTATTAAGCATTTCATACGTTTTAATGCAGCCATTTTGGTACGTATTTTTCGTTTTTGGCCTACTGTGAATTTAATTCTTTTGAGTGCGAGACTACATTTTCTAATATGACGATTTATAAATTGAATTGAATGTTTAGCCAAAGAACGCGAATAATTTTGTTCAAGAAATTTAAGTTTTTCATCAATTTTATGTAAAGGTACGTTTAAACAATCCATTTCCAAAAAATAAAATGTAAAATCACTGTATCACTTAGTATTTAAATAAAAAATATATAAAACTCACTAATTTATTGTTCAACGATTTCAAATTTGACAGCCGGGTGTGGTTTTCCAGTGTTCAGTGTTCCTCGGAATATCAACGAGTATTTTTCGGTTTGGAAATGATGAATAAAAGGCCTATAGTTTTCCGTAACTCTAGTAGGCAGAAACACAATTCTATCTGCTAGCTCCAACACTATAGACTCTCCCCCAAATCGTTTGTTTTTAACGATCCTTGCCTCTACAATGTTTTGCGGTTCACCTATAGGTAGGTTAGACAGCTTAGTAACTTCCTTATTGTTGTTTTCTAAAAGGGTAAAATCGATTAATGTTTTTAAGTCGATCTAAAATAAAAAATTTAATAACTATTTACAATTTTCATTTATTTTTATTAATTAAAAAACGTTATTTAATATGAATATTAATTTAGTATTAAATAAATAAAAAAAAAATAACTCACTTTTGTTTAAGAGAACAAAATTCCTGTGGGGAATCTAGAGCTCTCAAAAGACAACTGCGAGGAGTGACTGATGTGACTAGAATAAATAAAAACTTCTATGAGTATGCTATATATCCAACACAATTAAATTTACAAAACTAGTCAATTTAGTTTAAATTAAATAAAAAAAAACTCACTTTTGTTTAAAAGAAAATTCCTGTGAAGGTCTAGAGCTCTGAAAAGACTACTGCGAGGACTGACTGATGTGACTAGAACAAATAAAAACTTATATAAGTATGCTATATATCTAACAACATTAAATTTAAAAATTAAAAAAATTGAAAAAATATAAAAACAAGCCAAATTTGTTTAAAATAAATTGAAAATAACTCACTTTTGCTTGAAAGAAATTAATGTGAGGGTCTACAGCTCTGATGATAACTGCAAGGACTGATTGATGATACTAGAATAAATAAAAAGCTTCTATAAGTATGCTATTTATGTTAACACCATTTACAAAAATAAAAAAGAGACTTACATTTTACGAACTGTAGCACAATCACTGTAGGCTAGAACTTTAACAATCAAAAGCCGGCTGAATACTAAATTGTCGACTGTCCATAGTCTTATAGAATGCGGAGTATCCCTACCGCTAACCGTCACACCGAAGTAGAAACAATATTTGTTTGTATATTATTCGAACAATTGATGCATTCAAAATCAAGTCTAAACAATAATCAGTTTATCTCAGCTTTCTGGCACCGCAATTCTTGGAATAATGTTATCATTTTATTTACGATGATATTTGAACAATAAACAATACGCCTTTTAAATAGGAAACCGCAATGATTAAAATAAGATAAAATATGATGATTACGCGTTTAAATGCAGGCGTTGTTATCAATAAGATAAGAAAACATGGTAATATTCTTGATAAATATTTATTGCGTAATTTTTAACTTTAAAAGTAATTTCATAATAAAAAAGAATTAATTTTTTATACTATAAAATAATATTATTCACAGTAACATAATTAAAGATTTAAAATTGATTTATTTACTAAATTAAAAGTATTTCCGCGCGTTCAAATATCAAAAATATGACACTCATTTTTTTTTTTTACGTATTTAATCTAGAAGGTGTCCCAATTAAAATACCGTGTGTCCTAAATAAATCCGACTACTAATAACAAAGTTTGACGCTAATGTCCTTTTGTCATTCCTATTAATTATGATTTTTGTTTTTATATTTATGCTATGAGATGTCCTAAATACAATACCGTTTGTCTCACCTAAATCCGACTAATAATAACGAAGTTTGTCGCTAATGTCGTTTGGTCTTTGGTGTCTGACAACATTTTTATTTAAATATATATCCTGCGTCACATTTCAAATATACCGCCTTTTTCCGCGTTAAATTTGAACCAATAACAAAGTTTGACCTTAAGGCCCTTTAGTCTTTACTTCTGTGTATGATTTTTGTTTACGTATTAATTCTACGTTACATTTATAATACAATGAAGTTTGTCCTGTTTAAATCTGTCTACTAATAACGAAGTTTGAGGCTAATGCCCTTTGGTCTTTTATTCTAGTTTTGATTTTTATCTAAATATATATTCTGCGTCACATTTCAAATATACCGTCGTTTTCCGCGTTAAATTTGGACCAATAATAACGAAGTTTGACCTTAAGGCCTTTTAGTCTTTGCTTCTGCGCATGATTTTTGTTTACGTATTTATTATACGTCACATTTATAATACAATGCCGTTTGTCCTGTTTAAATATGTCTACTGATAACGGAGATACACCGCTTTATACTTTCCCCCGTACCCGCGACACCCGCGGAGGTCCACTGTTCCAGGTCTCTCTTAGCTTATCTACTTGTAGTATACGGGATAACCAATCAGTTACGTAAATTAGTTTTTTGAACTTAATTTAGCAGGAAAATAATATTTGTCTTTAAGAATCAAATAAAAATCAAAATACTGGAGAACTGATTATAAATTGAACTAAACTTGGTGTGTTAAACAAACTTTACTCATAGATTTTTCCGCTTAATTTCCTGAACATTAAAATATTTGTTAACATCATTTAGACTATAAGAACGACACTAATTGGACGTTGTTGATAAAACAAAGTCACTTTAATTAATGTTTAATTCTTAAAATAAAACTGTTCAATTCCCAGAGATGAAAGAACAGGAAACTCCATCGACATAAATAACACAAAAAACCTCTTAAAGGAATAAAACCCGGAAAAATCGCAATTACAAAAGTTTTTCCAAAGAGCCTTTGAAACACCATTTTAATTAAATATATTTCGAGTCTTAACAAAATTCATTTTAGAAAAGTCTCGGCGAGCTAAGACTGCAAGGCAGACAAATTGCACTTTTCTGAGTCGGGAAAAATTTATTTTATTACGGAAAATAAGCCCAACTGAGAGGGATATAAATTGGTGTACTAGTCCAAGTTATAGTCCGTTTAACAAAGGATAAATGTCAAGAAAGTTAAAGTATGGAGCAAAAGTTTTACCCGAGTTCGATATTTATTATATATTAGGAAGGAAGGCAGTCAAACACAGATGCAGGATATTTAAAGAAAGGGATTTTGTTCCCTCGTTAACTCGATCGAGATTTTAAAGTGTTCTTTTCACATAAAAATGGAAGTGTGCTATATAAGTTTGATTAAGGAAGTTTTAAATTTCTTTGTAAAAGAGTCTAATTACTTTAATACAGTACTTTCATAAACTTAGTCGTTTATTCATTTCAACAACAGAATTTTATAGTGAAGATATTGTCTAATAAAATGAGGACTAAAAACATCATTGATCTAAAAAACTTTAATCTATCAACATTTAATATCTTAATAAAAATTAAGAGGGCGAAAAAACATATATAAAAAAGTTGAAGTTTTGATGGATTATTTCATTCAGTTTAATAATTGCAAATTTGGTCTCGTAAAATTGACAAACCACACACTCGAAAAATTGACAACAAAAAATATTTATTCAGTCCTTGTGGTATTAGGGGAGACCGGGTTGGTTGAGCGAATTTTCGCTTTTTATTTTTTTACTTTAATTTCCAAGCATATTTCTGAAAATTAATGACAACGCATGAAAGGCTATTCTTTTAGCTTCACTCTACTATTTTTATTTCTCAAAAAATATTATCTGTCAGTAGATAGAACGTCCTTTAACTTTAAAGACTCAGTAAGTAAAGGCAATGACGTTTAGAATAAAACTTTACAAGTTGATTTCTTGTACAATTGTCAGAATCTAAACGTCATTGTCATTAGTTACAGAACCGTTAAAATTAAAGAACGTTCTATCTACTGACAGTATGTGTAATAAAACTTGCAGATGATTTTACATCTATATCTCACAGAGGTCAACCTGCCCCATAAGCGGGGCAGGTTGAATCAATAGCTGGGGTTGGTTGATCTTTCCTGATTTAAGATACTGCTAGAATGAAAAAGTAAATAAAAAGTTTAATATAAAATGAAACATTATTTCTAACATAATAACGTGAACTCAAATATATCATTCATCACTTCAGTTGTGGCAGACGTAAAATGGATCTGATTGAGCACATTCTTTGTGTAAGCAAAACTTGCATTCCACATATCGTAACCATTTTTCATTCGGAAGGCTATTCGAGAATGGTTCCAATCAAAGAAACAGAAAGTTTCATCTTCGTCTTCATCTCCACTATCGACCATTCTTTCCTTTTTCTTTTTATTTCTTTTAGGAAACACTTGTTTTTTTGCTGCATTAGTTTTATATTTTTCTTCTGATAGAGCATCTCTCACCGGAGTGTCTGTCAGAATGGCAGAAACTCATTTTCGTCTGTTAGAGGTATCAACTCTTCTAATTCACACTTTTGCTACAACAAGGTTCTTCATTATTTGTCATTTCAGCAAGAAAATTTCGATTGTTATTTGGTATTCCTTCGATTTGTTAAATTTTGGGTGGTATAATATATTCATGAATGTTATGTCGTGGAATAGGATCGTCCACTAACCGATTCATTTTCTCCATCCCATTGATATTCTTTCCATCAATAACCTTTTCCACCACATTTATGTGCTCCACCTCATTCATGTTCTCCACCTCAGGCATTTTCTCTACCTCAGGCATTTTCTCTACCTCATTCTCTGAATTTGGCCTATCGGTAACGTACGCTGTCATAAACTCTACATCTGGAAATACATCTCTATCAAATGGTGAAGTACCTGCCACCTTGAATCCAGCAAGTTTGTTATTTTATGTGGCGGCTAATGGTAATGCAGATCTACCAATACCAGGGACATCATATATAGTCATTGTGGCCCCTGGATGCTCAGTCATCCATGAATCACAGGCGGCATTACCGTATTTTTTGAATGATCCATATACACTCCGATCCAACGGTTGTAGCTTATGGCTAGAGTGAGGGGGAAATGATAAAAGAGTTACTCCATTACTCTTTAGATAATCCAGAGCATACACTCAAAGAAGTGAGTCGTGGTTATCCAATAGAAGGAGAGTTGGTTTGTCCTTTGAAGACTTTGTATTGAGTACAAAATATTTTGCATGATCAATAAAATGCTCCAGAAGAATTGGCTACTCATATGCTACCTGGAGGACTGTCATTCAAAAAGTGAGATTTAAAGTGCACCCTCGGAAATACAAACATTGGTGGAATTGTATTTCCGGTAGCAGAAAGAGCAAACGCAGTCGTGACCAGTGTCCCTCTTTCTGCTGATGTTACTCTTTCCACTTGTTTAACACCACGACGAGTAATAATGCGATCTGGCTTCTGTATTGTAGTAACCCCAGTTTCAGCCATATTCCAAATATCGCCGAGTCCACATTTAAGTCGATCTAGAACATTTTTCAAATTGTCGTAGAATTTCTAAACTGTTGTTTTGTTGAATTAAGTGGCTCTGGCTAAACTAGTTGCCTCCGGGTATATGATCGATAAACTACCATTCATTTTGAGAAATTCCGAAAACCAGTATGCACTTGCAATTTCATCGTGTCTCCAAGGGTTTGGGTAACTCATATCTAAGGATACTGCGTACAAATATGCCATTCTTCTAACTTCTCTTGGATAAAGTCCATAATAAATGTCAGAGCCTTTTTCAAATAATTTGTCAGCTGTTCTTCCTAAATACCCACAGAAAGAAAAGATTTAAAAAAAAATTGATAACATTGTAACATGTCTAAGCAACCTTTCGGTTTTGTATGTATTCCACGGAGACATAACATTTTCCGAATATACGTCTCCTGAGAAATGTTTACAATATTTTCTCAATGTCTAATAGGATATCTGGAAATCATTAGCTGCTTTTCCAAAATATATACTGTCCACTTTCACTTTGATTGCAGCTCTCAGCATCAGATCTGAGGGAGTTGTTCATCTCTCAGACTTTCTTTTACAGTTTCTCATTTTTGTACTCAATATTCTGTTTTTTTCTGTAACCAATATCAGCAAACCTAGAAATATCTATAATTTGTAATAAAGGCTTGAATGAAGTCGATGAGGTTAATTCAATCATGACTCAACCAGCCCCCGTGAAATGGCTCAAGCAGCGCCTCAAGCACATTCCATTTTCATTTACACTTCGGGGATAAGACAAGAAATAATTTTATCACTTTGATTCAATGAAAAATATCACCAGTTTCGTCAAAAACTTTCCTAACTTATAATATCTCTATGCCTGAAGTGCTAAGACATATTCATCACAACATGAAATATTTACTCACCAGTATGAAATATCTGTAGACAAGGATAATTGAGAAAAAACAGAACCGTCGGCCACAGTAGTTAACTCTACACTGTTTTGATGGTGTAAAGAACATATGTGCCTGAGAACAGCTCAAGTTATTGCCGAGATATGGCATATGATCCAATCTGCCCCTGCGCTCAACCAACCCCGGTCTCCCCTACCTTTGATTGTAATTTTTTACATGTCGTTTTCAAACATATATTTTGTGGAAAATATAGTTAGATACAATTCAAATCCTTGCATTGATTGGATCTCAGAAAAAGTATTTAAAAACACTGTTAAAATCTACACTACGGCGCAGACTAGGTACTGGAGATTCCTAGTCTTCGTTCCGCTATGTATAACATGTATAAAGGGAAAGTAATGTTTTCAGATAAAAATTCGATATCTTTGAGTCTAAAAAATCAATTTTTTTATGATGTATCTATGTCTGTACATTATTTTAATATCTTAAAACACCATACCTGGGTAGAGTGGTTTGTTGAATACTATTTTCGATTAATTTTAACACAATTTCCATTCAATTATCATTAAAAATAATTATATTATACAACTGAGGAGATGTCTGAGCTAATTTTGTGCCGTTCTCATTCAGAGGTGATACAATTATTCTATATTTCCTTATATTTTCCACAGTTTTACCAAATACAGCGTTATTCATAAGTTTATAATTTTCGTCTTTAAACTCAATTGAAGTTTACGTTCTCTTTTTTATTATATATAATTTACAATCTACTTTAAAGAAGCTATAAGTAAATAGATTTAAGGCTGGGTTTTAGGCGGGAAATGACATATGTAAAATATAGTCTAAAACATGTTAATTTTACTTCGCACAGGTTAAACAAACAATAGCAAGTATATTGAAAGTTAAATTAAAAATGTGTTTATAAAGGTTAATTCTTTGCAATGGCTGGGTTTTAATTAAATTCTTCCACAAATAAAATCGCAAATAAATCCTAAAATTCGCGTAAATTATCGTACTCTTTTGTATCAAAATTTTTATTAAAATAAACCAAAAAAATTGAAATATCAATTTTCCCTTAGTTTGGCTTATCAAAATTGTCGATTAATAAAGCAATTTGAAAGTTATCTGCGAAGTTAAGCATACATAGCTGCTTGAGAAGGCGGAAACTACTTATATTAGTTTGGACATTCACTAACAACACCGTATATATTGATACGGACTACCCGGTATTTCAGATGTCCTATCTATAATTCTCAATCCGGGTTGGGTTCAATTCACTATAAACTTTAAAAATTATAAAAAAAATACAGTTTATTTAAATTGTGCATGTCCTGGTACTTCTTTAACTTCTGTCAGTTTTTCCTTTTCACTAATGTGTCTCCTATCTGTTTCTTGACGTTGTCCGTGTATTACCTCCTACTTTATATTTGTTTGTATATGTATCTTCAAATTAATTTTCTCGTTTCTATCTCTTCATATAATTTAATCTAAATGACTTCATCTCCTTATATTTATTTATTCTATTTCTGTTTTTGTATATTTATTTTTGTATTCCTTTTACTTAAAGTTTTTTGTTATTCTGTGTAATAATAAGATTACCTTGAGTTTAATTTTATTTCTTATAATTCATCTCTGACAATTTCAAACATTTTTTATTATATCAAATATTTCAAAATTGACAAAAGTCATCCTCATTTTTTGTTTCTCACTTGATTAATTTTTTTTTTAAATTCCCAGATTGTTAGTCAACCAGGACTGATCATCATAGATATGACATCTGAAATGACCTGGTATCATGCTATTTTAAATTTTCATATCAAATTTTCATATCAATATATATTGTTATGAAATTTGATATACCTGGTAATTTTGGGTAAGTGTTAGGAAATTTGTATGATTTGTTATAAAATATTATATATAGTAAGTAAGGGTTGGTTGAGTTAAAAAAAAATGAATAGTAATTGCAAGTAAAATTAACAGTATTCCTTTATTTTTAACATTAAAAAGAAAAAAGTAAATTAAAATGAAATTTTACTAAATGATATAAAGTACAAATTAATCTTGGTAATATAAATAGGGCTTAAGCTATTTGAAGTTTGAAATTCCTGTGACAGGTTGGATGACATTGCCGATCAGGTGAAATGAATTGGGTTGGGGTCAAAAAAAAATTATAGTTTTTTAAAAAAAAATAGTAGGTAAATTTTTTTTGGGTTAAAAAAAAATTGAAAGATGATTATTGCTTGTCAGAGAAAAAAAAAATGTCAATAAAAAATTAATATAAAATTTTGTAAAAAAGAAGGATTGTAATTAAAAATATAATTTGTAAGGTACATGATAACTAGAATGATATTGATTGACTAAGAGAAGGAATAAAACAATTTATAAAAAAAGTAAGCACTTTTATTTCATTTAAAACGTTTAATCATAAGAAGCTGACAGGAGGCGAGTTTAGAAGAACTACAAATAGATACAGTTGAACGACTATTTCAGAAGAAAAGCATACATTTAAAAATTAGGAGAGATAGAGAGAGGTAAAGAGCAGAAGTGAAATGAGGAGATAAAAGAAATATATTAAGAAAGCTGAAGAAATAGCAGAAAGAAGAAGGAAATTAAAAAGAAAATTGTTATTTGTTTAATTTTTTTTTAATATTATATATTTCATTTTTTTTAAGGCCTTTGAACCTAACCCATTTGAGAATCGCTCTACAGGTTAGAAAATTGAATTCACTATTCAGACAGGAATTTCTTATTACAAATGGCGCCCAACGTGGGGCACTCATAAAAACAGCTTGGAGCAATTTAGTTTGATCGGTGGAAGTAACAAAAATTTATCAAATTTTAAAATGAGAAATGGTAAGAATTTTTTTTTATTTATATTTTTCTTTATTAAAGGAGAACTGTTAATTTTGATTGATAGAATAAATTTAAAACAAAATATAATAGGGGTCATAAAACAAAATTAGAAATAAAATTCGTAACAGCATTGACAATAACTTTTACAATAAATAACGACTAAAAAAAATATTATAACAAAGTGGAATATTAAGTGATATACTGTGTGAGATATTGGTAGTAAAATAAAAGGTGTTGTATAGTGAATGAACTAGTATGGATTTGAGAGGTGGAAAGAACATTGGAAAATGGAAGAAGAGGAAGAGTTGAAATAGGACAAGGTGATATTGTAGAAATACCAGAACAAATTATGGAAGAATACGATGGAATAAGTGTAGGTGAATCAAAAGAAGAGCAATTACGAGAAAAACAAAATAAAAAAGAAGAACAAGAGAATATTATGGATGTATTAAGACAAACGATGCTTCAGATGAATAAAAATAATAAGAAAATGGATACCAAAATCCAAGATATGGGAAGGAAATTAGACAAGATATGGGAAAAGATATAAAAAAGGATATTAAACAAGAAATTAAGGAAAATAAAATTGAAATGATACAGAAAATTGTAGAATTGAGAGTATATACTGGTAATAAATTAGAAGAAACAAAAAAAGAAATAAGAATAGAAATGATAGGAAGAATAGTAGAAGTTGAGAAATTACAAGATGAAAAATTTAATATACTTCAAAGAAAAGAGCATAATTTGCAGAAAATAGAAGAAGAAATAGAGAAAGTAAAATTAGGGAAACAAGATAATGCAGAAAGAATAACAACTTTGGAAAATAAGTGGTTAAATACTATTACCGGAATAGAAGGGCAACTAGAACAGAATATAAAGGAGGTAGAAGACAAGATTATGGAAAACACTGAAAAAAAATAGGGGAAAAGTTAGAAAGATTTAAAAATGAAATAAAAATAATAAGTGACGAAATAAATAAATTAAAAATTAAATAGTAATGCATAACTATTTAATTTTAAAATATATACCACAGCTAAATAGCTTCATCCCAAGATGCAAGAAGAAGAAATAGTGATGATTATTTCTAGACATTATAAAATAGAGATAGCAGAGATAATTGCACTACAGAATATTAAAACTATAGAACAATTGAGTAATTATTTGAAAAGAAAAGAAATTACGAAACATTACAGTAACAATTATAATCCTAATACATTAACATGACAAAATTCAACAAAATTTGACAGAACTCCACGATATAGACAAAGTAATTGGGAAAATAACTATTATGGAGAGTTGATTAATAGACAAAATCCGAGACAAAATAATAATGAAGATAATAATAATAATTTTAGGAATTTTAACAGTGACAGCAGAAGAAATAATAATAGATATGATAATTCTAATAATTTTAGAAACAATAATACTTATTATAATGCACAAAACAATAAGAGGTCTAATAGTGATAATTATAGAAATAATTACAGTAATGACAGGAATAATAATAATAATTATAGAAGTAATAATAATAAAGGGTCTTATAAAATAATAACCAGGATAGGGAAGGTAATAATACAGAAGACAATAGACTTAGATCAAATTCAAGAAATAGGAACAGACAGATTAATTATGTATCAGTAGAGGAACAAAATAACCCCACATGTAGTAGTTGTACTAATGCAAAGGTAGATAAAGAACTATTAATTGAAAATGGGGAACAGTCTCAGATTTTTCATTAGATTGCACTTTAGACAGGAATCTGTATATTTGTACATATGCACATCCTCGGGAATTTATTAAATTAGATGATTAATATATAGCGCAGGATAAAAATTTGGGGTTAATCATATTTGAAACTGAAATCAGTAAATTAAAAGTAAAAATAATTGTACATACAGGTTCAGAAATATCTATTGTAAATCAAAAATTAATAGATAAATTGCCTAAAGTGCATAATGATATAATTAGAATTGAAAAATTAGTTTTGATAGGGACAAATAGAAAAAAATTATGTGAGGTTAATAAAGGTATAAATTTAGATTTAGAAATAAATAGGAAAAGTATAAAATTTGAATTAATAATTGTAGAGAATATAGAACCAGATATAGTATTGGGCAGTGATCAGTTACAAAAATATAATGCCATCATTAATTATGAAACTAGGAAATTAAGAATAGATGAAAATTGGACAGAATTAAAGTGGGGAAATTTAGAAGAAAATGATATCAGTCAAGAGAATGTAATTACTATGAATATGATCTGTAAAGAAAATAATGATAATATTAATAATAAGGATAATAGTGATGAATTTAATAATAATATTATTATTGATTGCCAGGAAAAATATTTAAATATTGTTAGTCAATTGGTAAAAAAATATGAAAAGTTGAGTTCAAAGGAATCAAGGGTAGCTAAAGAATATGTGCATAAAATAAAAATGAAAGATGAAAATAATTTTAGAATTAAAACATATTCCAATTCCATTTAAATATAAAAATCAAGTAAATCAGAAAATAAATAAATTAATTAACGACGGTATTATGGAATGTAGTGATACACAATTTATTAATCCTATTGTAGTGGTAAAAAAAATGGGGAAATAAAATTATGTTTGGATGCTAGGACAATTAATAAAGTTACAATACCCCAATATAAAGCTCCTATGTCAACAGAAGCAATTTTAGGTAGAATTACACATATAAAAATTTTTACAAAATTTGATTTAAAACATAGCTTTTGGCTTATACCATTACACCCAGATTGTCGAAAATATACGGGGTTTTCAATAGATGGTGTAGTATATAGATTTTGTGTCGTGTCATTTGAACTGCAAAGTGCATGTGCAGCATTGGTAAGAGCACTTCACAAGAATTTGTTTTACATTATATAGATGATATTTTAATTTTTTCTAAAACTATTGAAGCACATCAAGAACATTTGGAAATAGTGATGAAGGCATTGGATGAAGCAGGTTTGAAACTGAATATTAATAAATGTCAATTCTATAAATAAAAGGTAATATATTTTGGATATAAAATAGATCAAGAAGGAGTGGAAATGGATCCAGAAAGGATTAAGATTATAAAGGAATATAAAAGACCAAGTAATTTGAGAACTTTAAGAAGATTTTTAGGTATGTTAAATTATTTTAAGAGGTTAATACCTGATATTACACAGAAGGAACTTCCTTTAATAGATTTATTAAAAAAAGGAGTAAAATGGAAATGGACAGAAGAAAGGGAACAAGCATTTCAACAAATTAAAGAAAGTTTTGAAAAAAAGATCAGAATATACCATCCAGATTATAATAATAAATTTATTTTGAGAACAGATGCTTCAATACAAAGATTGGCTGGAGTATTGGTTCAAGAACAGAACAATGGAGAAGTTTCTATATGTTTTGTATCTAGGACTACAAAAAAACATGAAAGAAATTATACTGTTGGAGAATTAGAGTTAGCTAGTATTATTTTTTGTATTAAAAAATTGAGATTCTATCTACTAGGAAATAAGTTTATAATAGAAACAGATAATATGGGAATAGTATTTATATTGAATAATAAATTTGGAAATAGTAGAATTCATCGATGGGCCATATTAATGCAAGAATATGATTTTGAAATTCGACATATATCTGGAAAATTAAACGTAATAGCAGATGCCATCACAAGAATGGATGATAAAAATAGTGGTGATAAAAAAAAGTTCAAATAGGAATTAATTGGTTGAAAGAACAAGAAGGGGTATTTTCACGAAAGCAGATTTTTGAAGATCAAAAGGAACACAGAAAGAAAAAGAAAGGGTAAAATATAATGAAATCGAGAAGGTATGGTATAAAGGAAGTGAAGGGGAAGAAATGCATCTAATTTCAACAAAACTAACTGAGAAGATAATAAAAGAAATACATGAAATACATGGACATCAAGGAATGCGGAAGACCTGGTTAATTTTTAGAGGAAATTATATTTCAATAAAGGATTATCAAAAAACATTATAAGAAAATGTTCTACATATCAAATTGTAAAGAGTAAAAATTTTCATAATGAAGGGATTTCAAAGTCAATAGTAGCAGAGAAACCATTGGATATGATAGCAATTGATTTTATGTCAAATTTAATAAAGAGTTATCAAGGTAATAAACATATTTTTGTGATAGTGGATATTTTTTCAAAATTTATTACTGTATATCCATGCAGTAAAACCAATACAAAGACAGTAATCAAGAATTTACAAAATTATTTTGAAGAAAAAGGAAGACCAGGGAAATGTATTTTGGATAATGCAACATATTTTAATAATAATAGATTAAAGAATTATTTTATAAAAAATAATGTAGAACCTAGATACATTAGTATTCGACATTCAGCTGCAAATCCTACAGAGCGATATATTCGAGAAATAATTAAAGATCTAAGAATGTTGACACATAATGAACTTAAGAATTGGGAAAATAAATTGGAAGAAATTAGTATTTATATGAATGAATTACCAAATGTAAGTACACTGGAAATTCCTATTAGGTTAATGGAAAACAAAATGCCTAAGCGACCCTGGATTAAGGAGAAGAACGAAACATATGACGAAATTATGGAAAAAGTTAATAAGAGAATAAAAAGAAATGCAGAAAATTATATTAAAAAAAAGAAAACGAAAATTAAATCGCTGAAATTCAATAAAGGAGAATTAGTACTGGTTAGAGCTTTAAAAATTCCAAATAAAAAAAAAATAAATGTGCAAAGTTGCAATTACCATTTGAAGGTCCGTATTTAATCGACAATGATAAGGGTAATAATAGTTATATTTTAAAAGATCCATATACGAATATAATAAGGGGAAATTTTCATGTTAATCAAATATATAGATTTCTGACAGAAGAATCTTAAAGTTTATATTAACAGTTTAATTTTTAGTTTTAGTTATGTTGTAGTAGATTAGGAAAATGTTACATTTAAAATTTTACCACTGTATAGAAAATTTTAAATGAAAATTTTGGGAAATTGTTAGGAAATTTGTATGATTTGTTATAAAATATTATATATAGTAAGTAAGGGTTGGTTGAGTTAAAAAAAAAATGAATAGTAATTGCAAGTAAAATTAACAGTATTCCTTTATTTTTAACATTAAAAAGAAAAATGTAAATTAAAATGAAATTTTACTAAATGATGTAAAGTACAAATTAATCTTGGTAATATGAATAGGGCTTAAGCTATTTGAAGTTTGAAATTCCTGTGACAGGTTGGATGACATTGCCGATCAGGTGAAATGAATTGTCATCGGGTTGGGAAAAAAAAAAAAATTATAGTTTTTTAAAAAAAAATAGAAGGTAAATTTTTTTTGGGTTAAAAAAAATTGAATGATGATTATTGATTGTCAGAGAAAAAAAAATGTCAATAAAAAATTAATATAAAATTTTGTAAAAAAAAGGATTGTAATTAAAAATGGAATTTGTAAGGTTAGGTGCGGAGATAAAAGAAATATATTAAGAAAGCTGAAGAAATCGCAGAAAGTGTAAAGATAAGTCTTTTATAAAATAATATTACAAGTTGAGCTTTACGACAAGTATATTTCTTATCTGAAATTCGTTGTTAACTGACTGACAAAGTGGTCACGTCAAGTGAGTTTCCATTAAGGTATGTCTTAATGTTACATCCTCCCTTCGAAGTGAACACAAACTATAAACAAATAAAATATAACAAAATAATTAACAATTAAAACTTGTTTCTGCTAAAGGTTAAACCTCTTCGCTGGTTTTACCACTCTTCCTGATCTTGTAATGTAGTTCTCTTGTGATTTAAATTTAGGTATATCTTGTGGCGGTATGTTTTCCAATTTTCTGTCAGTGTTAAATTCTGAGTCCTGTGCAACCTCAGAAGTGTTATTTCTTTCTTGATTAGGTATAATCACAATTTCTTTGTCTTTTGACAGGTTCGCTTCGGTTTTATGTAAAACTTCAGCGTTTCGCCTATTTAACGTTCCATCATCACTTTTAACGATGACAGATCTTGGATTTTCCTCTAACTCTGCTTCGACTTGTCCTCCTTCCCATTGTCTGTGAGCAGTTTTCAATCTTATTCTGTCACCTACTTCAATTTCATTTTTGTAATTCTTTTTGTGGTAATTACTGTATCTTGCTTGTAGTTCTCTTTGTCTTTTTAATTCACTGGCAACATCGGTTATTATTTTTGGTTTAAGGTTATCCTTTGATACAGGAATTGTTGATTGGGTCATTCTACTATATAAACGTTGGTTAGGTGACCCCAAATTAGTTCTTGGTGTATTTCTGTAATTTAAGAGTGCTAGTTGTGTGTAACTTTGATCGATGAGGCTTCTAGAATATTTTTCGCTATGCTTACTCCCTTTTCAGCAAGACCATTTCCTCTGCTATGGTGGGGGCTAATCGTTTGATGTTCGAACCCCCATATATTTTTAATTTCTCTGAATTCTTTCGATGCAAAGCAGGGACCATTGTCACTTTCTAATTTTTCTGGGATCCCATGTGTTGAAAACCACTCTTTGAACTGTTCAATTACTTGTCTTGATGTAAAACCATTTATTAGTTTAAAATCCACATAACTGGAATAGCTGTCTATAATACAAAGATATTCGTGTCCTTTAAACCCAAACAGATCTGAGGCAACAATTTGCCAAGGTAATTCTGGTATTTCTTTATTAAGAACTGTTAGTTGTGCGTTAGCCCCTTGAGTTCTTTCACAAGCGGTACATTTTTGGACGTATGAAATAATGTCATTGGCCTGTCCTTTCCAGTATAGAAGTTCTCTAGCTCGAGGCAAGCATTTTTGAATACCTAAATGGCCTAAATGGATATTTTTAAGCATTTTATTTACTTGTGACTTTGGGACAACTAATTTTTCTCCTTTAAACACCATACCGTTATAAAAAGCAAGTTCTTCTCGAAAATTAAAATAGTGTTGAACGATTGTCGGAAGTTGTTATTTTTCCTTGGGAAAGCCATTTTGAATAAAAGTTATTAAAGTTTGAAGTTCAGAGTCCTGTGCAGTTGATAAAACAATTTCTTCTCTAGCATTTCTGGATATAGACAACACTATTTGTACCTGAAGTTCTTCCTCATCCATGGCAGGTTGTTGAAGGCAATCGCGACTAAGAATATCTGCAATTGGTATATCTGCAGCTTTTTTGTATATTACCTTTGGAGAATACTGTGCTAAATCAAAGATGATTCGTTTTAGTCGTGCTGGTGCTGAATGTATTGGTTTTTTAAATATTACCTCCAGAGGCTTATGGGCAGTTTCTATAGTTAGCAGTTTTCCGTAAATATACTGGTGAAACTTTTCGCACGCAAATTTAATCGCATAAGCTTCTTTTTCTATCTGTGGATAATTTTCTTGAGATTTTGAGAGTGCCTTGGTTTCATATGCTACTGGCTGATTTTCTTGCATAAGTACAGCTCTAACACTCTTCGAACTAGCATCTACAGATAACGTCACTTCTTTGTTGACGTCATAGAATTTTAAAACAGGGGCAGTCGTTAATTGTTGTTTTATTCTTGAAAAAGCATCTTCTTGGTCATGGCTACATTCAAATTCTGCGTCTTTTTTCAATAATTTTCGTAAGGGTTCTGTCGGCTCTGACATATTTTTTATAAAATGGTTAAGATAAGTTACCATTCCCAGAAGCCTCTGTAGCTCTTTCTTGTTTGTTGGTTGCTTCAGTTTCTTAATGGCAGCAACTTTTTCAGGATCAACTGACAGTCCTTTTTCCGAAAGTAAATGACCTAAGAATTTTACTTGGTTGGCTTCAAATACGCATTTTTCTTTGTTCAATTTTACGCCTGCTTCTTTGAGTCTTTTTATCACCTGTGCTGTGATTTCGCGCAATTTTTCCTTGGTTTCTGCAAATATTAACACGTCATCCATTGAACACTCTGTATTTTGAATATTTTCAAAAAGAGAAGACATAAGTTCTTGGTATACTTCTGGTGCTGAGGCTACCAAAGCATAGACGAATAAAACTGTATCTTCCCCAAGGCGTAGCAAATGTTAGGTACCTCTGTGTTCTCTCTGTGACTTTAATTTGCCAGAAACCTCTTTTTGCATCTAATAGGCAAAACCATTTAGCTCCATGTACTCGAGTCGAAATTTCGCTAAGCGTTTTTAAGTGGTAATGTCTCCTTAAGATGTTTTTGTTGACATCAGAGGGATCTAGGCAAATCCTAATTTTACCCTTTTGATGTACTATCACCATAGGACTGACAACAGGTGTAGGTTCTTTTATAGGTTTTATCACCCCTAACTTGACCATATTATCTAACTCCATTTTTACGTCATTTCTTATTGCATGACTTATTCTTCTTGCGGACTGTATGTTAAACTTAGGATTTTCAATCAAGTCTATGTCGTATATATAATTTTTTATGCATCCTAGACGTTTAAAGATGTCATCATTTTGTATTTCTCTAACATCTTCTACTCTGACTACTAAACCTAGATCTTGACAAGATTTTCTACCTAAAATAGACGGGACCTCTTCATTAACGACTTTAAAGAGTAGAATTGTCTCCAAATTTTTTATTTTGCATTTGACTAGTGTTTCACCTACGACAGGAATTGTGTTTTCACTAAAACTTATTAGTCGTTTGGTTTTGGACGGTCTTATTTGAGACCCTATCTTTTCTGCAATATATTTTGGTAAAACATTGCATTGAGCCCCAGTGTCTAACTTGACTTCAAACTTTTTCTTATTGGCCTTTATTATTTCGTGCCAATCTTCATCTTCATGTATAAGACCTCTTCTTCACTTTCTTCACTGTCTTCTTCATCCAATGAATTTATCTTTTTACCTCTTGGTCTGTTTTTATTTGAGAAGCATTGTTGCGATAAGTGTCCTCTTTTACTACAGGATTCACATTTCTTGTTAAAAGCAGGACAACTTCTTGGTCCATGTATTTTGCCACACCTTCTGCAATTGAAAGTTTCTGTCGAAGTTTCCGAGCCTTTTTTGTCAGCTTTTTTTTGTTTATTTTTTACCAAATTCACTTGACTAACTTCTGAACTCTGGACTTCTTTCAATTGTCTGGTAGCCTGCTCACTAGCTCTACATATTGCTATAGCTTTGTCTAGTTTCACATCATCTTCTATTAACAGCTTTTCTCTAATTTTATCGGAATTAATTCCAAAAATTATTTTGTCTCTTATTAGGCTATCGAGTAAACTTCCAAATTCGCATTTTTTTGCTTGTGAGCTGATTAATGTTAAAAATTCGTCAAAGGTTTCATTTTGTTTTTGAATTATTTTAAAGAACGTGTAGCGCTCGAACGGTATATTCTTTTTTGGGTTGAAATACTTTTTGAACTCTTCTTTGATTTTTTTAACATCTTTTTGTTGAGCATCAGTAAGACTAAAATTGTTGAAGATCTGAATAACCTCTGGACCTATGGCTGTCATAAATATTGTGGCTTGGACTTCTGGTGGCTTTTTGGAAAGTTGGGTCGCTGCCGAATACCACTCAAATTGTTGACTCCTGTCTTTCCATGTGGAACACATGTTTTCTGTGTGTAAGACAATATTTTTCGGTAGGCGAATTCCTGCAACGCCAAACTGGTGGGTGGATGTTTCTTCAGTCATTTTTATGATCCCACTTCTGACACCATGTGTCAATTTTCGACATTTCTTATCGACAACCAGGTCACGTCTTAGACAATCATTTCTGAAGGAACTGTATAAACTGTATAATTTTTGCTAATATTGCTTCCTAGTAATTATAAGCATTCAGCAGTTTACTATAAAAAGTATCAATAATAGGTATCTTTTAATTTTTCTATTTTATCAACATAATCATAACAAAATACTTCTTTCAAGTAAGTAAGTTGAATTTCTCTGATTATCTAAATCCGTATCTTAAATTATGTAGTTCTCCAATCTTCAAAGCCGATGCAAGTTCATCCAGGGATGCTTTCATAAATCTTAAGGAGTCAATAAATCCAAATTTAATGCTAGTGTTTGAAAGATGCTGTGTAAAGGAAATCCATTTTTCTTTGTTTAGTGGTAGAAACCGTATTCTACATTTTCGAACTAGATCTTAAATAATAAAGTGACTATCGTAATCGGAGAGGTTCTGAGACAATAAAGGTACAAGAAACTTCTTATAATTGCAGGCCTGATGTATTAAACCTCTAAAATCACCAGAAATATGATTTTTCACAATATTTTTTATTCATGCACTTCTTCATAACTTTTATAGTATGAAAGATTATCAGATATATAATACTAGTGGTATCGTAACTATCGATAATCGCATAAGTGATTTCACGAAACGTGTTGTCAAATATAAATTTTACGAGTGCGTTTAGTCCAATAAGAGGAGAATATGTAAAAGAATTCAAAATGATAGAAAAGATAATCAAAAGAAATAAAGAGGAGGTAATCCCACCCAACTTTCCGAATACTCCTAGTAAAATAATTGTTTAATCAATTATTCTTCAGAAATTTTTTAATAAAAATAGGCATAATTCTAGCAGCGATACCATAAGAAATTAGATAAAAAAGTAGAGACAGAATTTGTAGACAATTTTATGCTCTATAATTTTGATCTCTTGTAATTTTTCAAAATCTACAAAACGGAGCAAATGTCTATACAAATTTCTTTCACTCCCTCTAGGGACGAAACTATGCTGAGGTAGAAAAAAACAGGACGGGCAAAATGTGTAGAAAATTTTATGTTCTACAACTTTAATAGCTTGTAATTTTTCACAAAAATGCATATTTTTACAATTAAAAAAAAATATGAAAAAATTAACTTTCTGATAAATCTGGCAACAATGGCAAAAGTTTTGAAAATTTATATTATACAAAATTAAACTATAATGCCTACAAAATATATTTGTTAAAATGTATTTCCATCTTATTTAGTAATTATGTCATCACTTAATAACAATGACTTCCGCTTGTCAGATTAACACCAATATCCTTGCTACTCTAAATATGTATATAAAATTTCGTCTAAATCGGTTCAGCCGTTTATACGGTATCGTGTTCATACAGATAGACAGACATCATGCTTAAAATGGACGAAATTAATTCAGGTGACCTCAAAACTTAAAGGTCCGTTAAAATCTGGATATGGCCAAAAAAATTATGATTTAATATCTTCTTTCTATACAGCTTTGTTGGGTTTGGAAAGTAAAAATAGCTCGGTAAGCAGCTAAATGCGCATTCCTGTATGAATACAAATGTAATGAGTCAGTCTAAAATATGCATCGCGCTAATTGGCCAGCTGAGCGTAACTGAGAGCATAATCAATTTTCGCATCTTTTAATGACAGTGAGGTGAGAGTGACAGAATTCTGTCAGTTTTAAACGATGTAGTAATATTCCTAATTTAGTTTGTGCTTATGTGTTTTTTTAATATTTTACGTATTGTCCTAATAACGTTTTTGAACGAATCGTTCTAGTGATTTTAAGCAGTCGAAACGGTAACGCGGTTAAAATGTTTATAAAAAATTTCGTTTGGACAAATTTGTGGATTTACTAAACAATTTGTGGACTTGAAATATTTGTGGACTAATGTAAGCTGAATTCTAAAGAAAAACGCAATTTACTGCTGTCAAAGGTAGGTCAGCATGTTTTTCAAATTTTAAATAAGTACAAATTAAAATTTTCTTTACATAAATCAGAATCTGGTCGGAACTAATGAGATCTCTACGAAGTAAATTCATATTTGACCAGAAATTTATCCTAAAATTTTTTGGTAAATGTTGAGCATTTACGAAACTCTCAGATTTTCATAAAAATTGGTAGAAATCATCTACATAGTGTAAATATCACTTTCCAAAAAAATTTTTTTGCCGCAACCACTGTTAAAGACCTTTTTTCCATTTTGATAAATATATTATTTTTAAGGTTAATTTTGTTTGGATACATCACAATGACTTACATGATGTTGCCAAGTTGTGTAAAATATCCTTAAATCAGAGTTTTTTTTAGTTTATATTTACTGATTTGTATTTTGCAATATTTTTTTAATTTTTCTTCTTCAAAATATAAACATAGTGCGATACAAAATATAGTGACTGCATGATTTTCATTACTCAGCGATATTGATATTAAGCTGTTGAGAACGAAATAATATTCTTTGATCTGTGTCAGTTGGTCGGGAAGCGGAGGTCATTTTTGAATCAAATTGAAAAAAAGGAGTAATTTATAAATAAAATTGAATAAAAAATTGGCTCATTAAGCCAGTTAGTGAAAAAGGAACACAAAAAGATATAATAAATGTGTTATTTAGGCTGTCTTTAGACAAATTATCGAACACACTTAATCCTTGTTGGACATATTAAAAAGAAATAAATTAATTAATCCTAATTGTATAGGTTTAGGTTAGATTTGGATAGGTTTTAGTTTGTTAGGATCGTCCTGTAACTGGTTAGCTTTGAGTTAGTCTTTTTTTTAATGCATCATTACAATATGAATGCACCTATAATAAATTAATTTTTTATTACGAGTTGTTTTATTCCATTAATTCTAATTTTAGATCTGATTTAGATTTGTAAAAAAAGTTCCCTTCTTTAAACTCGTCTTGTATCCGTATCTGGAATTTTTTATTACGTTTTTTTTATTAAATCCCGACATCTTCAAAAATATTTATCGGGTCTAAAATACAATTTTATGATTAAGATTTGTTTATAGAGTGATTTTGAACCCATTTGAACTGCTCCTTTGTATAATTATCGAATAACTACTTTATGGTCAGTGTTAAATATAAAAAAATTGTAATCTTTCATCTAAAGATAATTTTAAAGTACGATTACACTCTGGGCACATAAATTGCCCTTGTGGTATCATACCCCAATTTTAGAGATTATTTATAAATTCAGCTTTATTTTCATTAATTTTATATCATGTTTGTAAATTCATCAATTCACTACTAGATTTTATTCACAACTTCCTATGTTCCATATATATGTAATTTCCATTACATATATATGGCAACATCGCTTTCTTGGTTCTTTTATGACAATGATGTGAAGTTAACACTGCATGTGTAAATGACAATTCTATGTTTGAATGGTTTACACAGAATCAATTCGAAACATCAAATGTGTCATAATTTTACTCTTAAATCAATTCCAAACGTCAAATGTGTCATAATTTTACTTTTAAACATCAAAAAAGTGGAAATTTAAAATTAAGAATAAAGGTGTTAAATGTTGGTTGCGGCGATTTGTTTTTCTTGGAATGTGATATTAATATGCTCTAGATGATTTGTGAAATTTTTTGTGAAAATCGGCGTATTTAGTAAGTGCTCAACTTTTTCCAAAGAACTACCTAGATATTATTAATAGGTATCAACAATATAGTTCTAGATAAAATAAAAATTACTGATTTTAGTTAAGCAAAATATTTTTAGAAATGTAGCTAAAAACGCCTTTTATAGTAACAAAACATTCTTGATTTACTAAAGTTGGTTGAAGAGTATAGTTTATAACAATAAATGTTAACAATTTTCTAATAAAATACTTTATCGGAGTGCGGTACGCATTTTCATAGTCGGCTATGATAGTTTTTATTTTCATTGACATTTGACAGTTATCGAAGCAGAATGTTATGTCAGTTACTGTGATAACTAGAAATATTTCTACCCTTTGTTATAACAGTCGTATTTAGGTTAGAATAAAATGGCGAAATCTATTGAACGCATTGCGTTCTCGGATGAAAAAATTATAGAATTAATTAATTGACTTGTATCGCGATAATTAATGTCTTTGGAACAATAAGTTAAGTGAATAAAAAAATAATATTAAAAGAAAATCCGCAATAAGCAATATTACTAAAAAACTGTGCTTCGAAGAGGAAATAATTTTAAAAAAATAACCTTATACTGTAATGTTCTATTTACCGACCGCAAATGAGTACCGGCGAAGTAGATTTACTGGACAGGATGAAATAAATAACTTATGAAGCAGGTCATGCGCATATATAGGGCTGCGTTCATATTTAAAGTGCGTTTTATACCCAGGATGTTGTGACGTCTTATAGGAATTGTCTTGCAAATATGAACGACTGGGGCGTGATTATTTAAGCTATTATTTATTTTCGGAATCAAGTTCTAGTGAAGAAGAAATTGTAAGAGATTGCAAATATCTATAATGAGAAACAGGATTCTAAATATTTCAAAATTTGCTACAACTTCTTACTCCATATTTAACAAAAGATGACAATACAGTAGAAAGACCGCAAATCTTTGCTGAAAATCAAATTTACATAATCTCATTTACCTTCGTAATAATACCAAATTATTTGTCTTTTTTATTAAATTGTTTTCATCATTTTTAACAAGATAATAAAAATTTAGTAGAGTCTGGGTCCATTTTAATCAGATTTTAATTTATTTAATAAGGCAATTGCCAATTTTGTGATATTTGTGTGGTTAGAAAGCCGTTCATTTCATTGAAAAACAGACTTGTGCTCAAACTGCGCATGTCAGATGAATTTCCTTCAAGTATTCACTGTGATAAAAAGTTGTCGTCTAGACGATAAATATCAACGCAAAAGTATGTACACTCGGATAAAACGCCCTCTAAATCCGAACGAAATTTGACGTTTGGTGTGCACTCTGGACGTAAATCTGAACGGAGCCCAGTAGACACATCTGAGCACAAAAAAAAACAATTCAAATTAATAGTCCAAGGAATACAAACAATAGAGTTATTTTATTATAATACTTTACAGTCGGACCGGCGAATGATTATCCGTGCGTCATCAACAATATTGATCCGTAATTAGTCGATAAGTTTTAATCAAAACAAAAACTGTCTTGTGTTCATAATCCACGTGCCTACTAATCACAGGAAGACTGGATTTTGAAAATTGTATATAGAGGCTATAACTGGTTGAGAGGAAATTTAGAGAAGAAGAAAATCAAGTTGGAAAATCTAATTTGTATGGTGATGTGACATATCGGGAGATTCTATTTTATTCGCTATTTGTTATGTAGTATATATTATTTATTTTAAAGTGATTTTCTAAAACACCCCTAATTGACTATAGGTCGAGCGAGGCACACGTGGATTCTGTAAAATGACATCGCGAGACAGAAGTAATTCAACGTCGCGAGTACAGAGAATTTCTATATCTAATATAAAAAATCTTGCACCTACCTTTATCTGACGAATAATCTTCAACTCGTAGTCATGGTGAAGGAGATCGTAACCACTATTTTTCACATATTTTAGGTTACAGGAGTATAATTATTTTCATTCATTGAAACACGATATAAATACTAATTAATTTTATTGGCAAGAGATACCTATATGCATGACCATAAGTTGCTCCACACTCCTTTAAAAAATAAAACGTAATTCGGAGGTATGAAAAGGTCAACCGATGACCTTAGGGTCACCGGACACTATCCATGATTTTATATTACTAGTTAAGCAAAAAAAAGCCGGAAGATTTTCACTACATTCTTTCCTTTAAAAAGTAAATACGTAATTTTAATATGAAAAGTTTATAGATGACCTTAGGGTCACTGGACACTATCCATGATTTTATATTATAAACTAGTGGACTAGTACTACCAGTTAATCGAAAAACACCGGAAGATTTTCACTACATAGTTTCTTTTAAAAAATAAAAACCTAATTTTGATGTAGGAAAAGGTCATAGATGACCTTAGGGTCACCGGACACTATCCATGATTTTATATTATAATCCAGTTGACTAGCACTATCAGTTAAGCAAAAAAACCGGAAGATTTTCACTACATAGTTTCTTTAAAAAAATAAAAACCTAATTTTGAGGTAGGAAAAGGTCATAAATGACCTTACCGTCACCGGACACATTCCATGATTTTAAATTAACATGGAAGCACCAGATACGGGCATACTTCTTTGAAAGAGTTTAATTGAATTTAATTATCCATATATCAGCTACTAGCTATATAATTAGAATCCGCGCAATATAATATTTAGTCTGATCTCTCGAGACAGGTAAAGGTAAAGTTATAAATCATGAACTTTGGACTTTTCAGGGATGGAAAAACCCGCCAAAAAACCATCATCCAAAGCCATGTCCTGTCTTCTAATTTCTTATCTAATAACATATTTTGACTAAACTAAAAACGTTGTTTTCTATTTTTGAACGGGTAATTTAATATCGTGTCAGAAAGTTTTATGTACTACATATGCTGTAAGCCCGTTGGCTTTTTCTTTTGCAGGTCCTTCTGAGGAGGACAGCCTTTATCCTATTGTGTTATATATCCTGGTAATATTTCTAAGGTGTTCTATAATGTATTGAATTCTAACGAAATAGTCTATTTTTCTGAAGTGCTTGACAATTTATTACTTCCTTTATGTCTAATATAAGTTACTAGGACCTCCCTGAATAAGGCACTATTACAGTGATAATCAGAAGCGGATAGAAGAGTGGTCAGGATATATCTAGAATTTGTTATTGATTGTGCTTATTATTTGTTTTTTATATTTTATAGAACCCACCCCATTTTGAGATTATTTGTTAAAATTAAATCACTACATTGGTTTGTTAATACTATGTGGAGATTCATAATCAATAATTTTGAATTAATTCAAAATTAACATGTGCATCTAATTTTAAATTAGTATAGTAAGTACTATGTGTAAAATATGCCACTTTCGGTTAATTCTAAATTCTAGAATTTTTTTCTCCGGATAAAGAGTGCATACAATTGTCCAAAAAAAAACAAGCTGAATCTTTATTATGCACATTCATACATGTTCCCTTCTTTTCTATTTGTTTAGGATAGGTGATAAATAAGGAAACACCGTTACCTATCAAAAACATCTACGAATATTAATTTTTCATCAGCAGAAAGGTTAACAAAATACATGAAAATATGTATTAAAAGTAATGGACTTCATTACGGCATATCATAATTACTTACTTTTTTATTGTTTTAGTTTCTAAAAATACCGCAGTCTTTTTTCTATTTAAAACATTCTTTATTGATACACCCTGTTACGAACGATAGTATCCAACACGACTAAGGCTTATTTGAAATTACAATGTCTTTCTGTATTTGTTACTCGTAATTTACTTCGTAGATCGCTATCAATCAGATAGCCGTGGTTGTTTGCTCATTTGAGTTTCCCAATGGAGCGTTTCTATACCGAAGTAACAGACATCTCTGTTTTCCCTCCATTTGCTGGCCCATTAGGAATTACGACCGAATTAACACCAAGGAAAATGATGTTTATTCGAAGCCGGACAAGTGTCCAGGTGGGGAAACTAGAATTTATTTTGATGGTCAGTATAAGGAGAATTCATGCAAAAATGGGAACGGATTTACTACTTTCTTGCTACATATTGTACTGAAATACTAATAAACCAATCTTATTTTGGTATGGGTTGTATAAAAAAAATAATAAACTTTACATAAAAAAATCACCCATAACAATAAATCTTAAATCTTGTCCACCTCCTCTTTTTTAGACATCTCAAACAAATCCACCTTCAAATCTTAAAACACTCTTCAAAATTCTTCTTAAATTGCTTCCCCTAACACTACTAGATTTTAAATCATCTTCAACTTACCAATCAGCCTTATCTAATTTTTCAAAAAAAAATCTATTAATACATTTGAATTTTTTTTATTTTTCAAACTTTTTTCCTTATTCACAAATTTTTCCTTATTCCCACTGGTACACCATTTACAATTCTTTTTCTTATAATTAACAACTTTCAATAAATTCTTATGACTTTTCTCTCTTTTTAAAAAATTTGTAACATTTCTGTTTATTATTCTTTTTTTATCTGTTTTTTCCAAAAAATAAAAATTTCTCTTACTTGATTTATAAAAAAAATTCTTTCAATCTTGCCCTTTACCTAATTGCTTAAATTTTCTTTTAATTTCATTTCCAAACTTTTATTTTCGTAATAATAATAAAAATGTGCCAAAAATAAGAATAAGATTCATTATATTCCACAATTGTAATAAAATTATAAACCGATCTCTAGATTTTAACGTTGTCGGATCCAAAAAACAGTTTTTTCAAAATTATAAGATTTGTTCATAGAGACAGTTTCCAATGGTTGGTGATTCTTATATAATGCGCATGCGGGAATTAAAACTGATTGTGATCGATTATTGTTTTTGTGTTCTGCGAACGCATTTTGTACGGTTGTGAATTCTTCTCGACTACTTTTATTAGGAAGCATTTATTTCAAAATACTTAGTAGTATATTTGCAAATGTACCCACCTCAAAATTACTGTTTTATTATACAGGGTTTCCCAAATAAAAGTGATCGGTCTTAAATGTAACTGCACAGCTATTAATTGCCCTAAAGAATACGGGTTTTCAGTAAATATTTTTATTTACCCAAAAGTTTTTTATGAAGTTTATTTATATTTATCCCATCAATACAGGGTAATTTATTAATTTTGGTTAAAATAAATGAAAAAAACATGTATTATTTTAAATAGAATGCCTTGTATATCTCTGAATAAATTCTTTGTCAGATTTGTTAATTATTATTTAATGTCAGTTATTCCATAAGGAAAAATGCAGTGATTCTTAAACACTCGAATACCTTTGTTGTTGGAAAAGCAGAAAGTATTAGATTAATCGCTCTTTTGAATGCCGTCAAAATATACAGCGTATTCCATTTAAATTAATACAATTTTTTTCCATTTATTTTGACCAAAATTAGTAGATCACCTGGTATTAACGGGATAAAATGTAAACAAACTTCATAAAATACTTTTGGGTAAATTCAAACAATTAGTGAAAACCCGAATTCTTTAGCAATTAATTAGCTACGCATGTACATTTAAAATCGATGACTCTTATTTGGGAAACCCTGAAAAAAATTTAAAGTTAATTATAATGTTTATCACGAAAACATCAAACACCAAAAACAACACCAATCAACACAATTATCGACGAATAATAATAAATGTCAAGCCAAACAAATGTCAAGTTGTAGGTTAATGAAAATATGCATTATCATCTGAAAACGAAGTAATAATGTATTGGCAGGGAGCGCGACGAAAACGCCATCTAATGGTTGCATAAAATCATGCTCGACAAGTATGTAAGTTCTGTTTAAAAAAATAAAAATTCGTTATAAAAAAATTTCTTTTTAATTTATAAACATATAAATTAAAAATGTGATTATATTTTTAAGAGAAAAAATTTAATATAACTTGTTATGATGAACAAAGTATAAAACATGTAAATAAATATCAAAAACTATGATTCTTAGGTTAGGTTAATCATGACATCCAAACAATTAATACATGACAGCCAGAATAATAATAATTTATGAATATCTGCTAGATTTTTAGTCACAATAATTTATCATACTCTTTTTTAAAATAATTTTTAGGCTTTGATAAATATAATTATTCAATCAAACCGGATTTGAGTCTATTCAATCAAACCGGATTTGAGTCAATTACTCATCAAATATCATTTCAACCCCATACGATGGACAAAGGGTAGCAACTTGTCGCATCTGGTCACGTTAGAGAATTGATACATAGTGGCAAAAATTATTTAATCACATCGAATAATTGTAGAATAAAACAAATATTCATCTGTAAGTAAGCTTGTTACAGAAATAGGTTATACGTTGCTTACTTTTTTCTCCTAACTGAATTTATCCAGTTCTTTCTTTTCCCTAATTTCCAACTAGCTCTTGAAAATGTAAAAAACTTACACTTGCTATTTCTTCCTGTTTTTTGCAATTAACGACACAACTATTATGAACCATTTTTATATTTAAAGGAGGGTATCGTTTTAAAAAAAGTTTTTATGTTTCAAAAACTTGAAAATCTAAGAGAGGAAATCGAAAATTTGTTTTTATATCAAAACTATAAGCATAAAATGAATTTCCATTGTGTGAAATTCTAAATTATCTGATATTTGGGGTGTTTACAGATGGCTAAAATTATTGATAAATAAAACATATTTAATGCAAGAAATCTCTGTGCAATGAAAAAAAAAATACGTAGAATAAATCACTAATATTTTTAAAACTATTACGTCTGTCTGAAAAGGCCCGAATATTTAACAAACATGTCCTCGAGACAATTTTAACTTATTAAAGCTAACCGACCCTATACTTAACTAAATTCGATGAAAAAATAAAACAATACGGAATGTGCAGTAATCCACGAAGGCGTAGTAAGGCCAATGTTTCAGTTTATTTTCAATTATTGTCACTTTCAAACTGACAATTGTCACTTTTAAACTGACAACTGTAACTTTTAAACTGACGATTCTGAGTTTAAGATCGTAAAGAATGGATTATAGGCGCGTTCGGAAACTATATCTGGAGCGATCAGATCAATCCGTATCGTTTGTTTATTAGATCAGATGTAGGGGAGGTAAAAATCTTCGTTTGTTAATTAAATCTAGATGCCTAAGATCAAGCTCGATTCGCTCGAACCCATTCGCTGGACGAAAGAGATTAATCTGAAATTGTAGGGTTATGTTCTAAGATTTAAAAAAAAATATAGAGTTCGTTTTTTGTGTTAAAACTGTTAAATATGAAGAAAGTTCAAATTTTTGATTCTGAAAAGCAAATTTATTATAATTTTAACATTTCAGACGACGAATAATATGAAATTTATAGGCAACAGGAGTAAACAATAATGCATTTTATATTTTATTTAAATAACACGCTACTTCTCATATAAGCAAACTGCATGTAAGTAGCATATGACATTTTAGATTTAGTTTTGGCTACAACTTTTTTACAAAGAGAAAAGGAAAACGAAAATTTTGTAGCTGCAATCCTTTTAAAAAATGCACAAGAACAATTGTCTAAAAGCCCTTTTACAAACCCCCTTTCCAAACCGAGGTACAGTTTCTTCGGCAAAATTATCAATTTTTTCTAAACTAATAATTCCTTAACCATCACGATCATCATATATCATCTGCTATTCCTGATCAACAACTGCCAATATAGCTTTCTCAACAGTTTGAGAGAAATTCATATTTTAAATAATAAGACAAAAACACAAATAATAGGTAAAATGTAATCAAAAAAGTTAGGTTATATATTTATATCCATTCCGTTCGTTTATTGCCAATTGCTCGTTCTCATCTGTAGTCACATGATCAAAAATCGGTCTGAATCTAGATATAATTGCCGAACGCGCCTTATGTTGCATCTGTCATACTTTCAGATCTAATCAGTGTGGTAGAGTAGGAGAAAATCATATATCGCGAGATGGCACTGTAAATGTCAAAATGTCGGATTGAGGTGTGAACAACAAATGCGTCATATGATATCTTGTAAAAACGTATCAAAGAACGTTTATATGTAAAGCATACACTCTACCAATAGTGACCACAATCCGTATCACAATGATAAATAATCAAACTTTCAAGTTAACTTACAATAACTAGCACATGCGCTAGTCGCACAAGGTCGACCGATGTACAAAATAAATTCCTGCTCCGATGTCACAGCGAAAATTAAATGAAAATGGAAAATTAAATGAAAGACAAATGTAAATTTAAAAGTGACAATTGTCCGTTTGGAACAGACAATTGTCAGTTTGAAAGTGACAATTGTCAGTTTAAAAGTGACAATTGTCAGTTTGAAAGTGACAATAATTGAAAAATAAACTGAAATATATTGGCCCTCATAGACCTTCGTAGTTAAGTATAGGGTCGGTCAGCTTAGAGAAGTTAAAATTGTTTCGCGGATAATATGTTTGAACACATGCGCAGACGACGGAATTTTTATCTAGTTATCGCCTCCTCTATAAGCCTTATACTGTGACAGAACTAGGACTGTTTTAAGATGTTTTCTGGCTCGCCCTTAATTCGTGTAAGAAGTTTAAATGTTAAACTTTTTATTATTGATCTGACAGGAGTACCTTATAACGTCAAATAAAATATTTCTAACACATTTTTTAAATGTTTTATTCAAATATTTAACAATCTTAATTTTTTAAATTAACGTAAAAAGTACAGTTAGTATTGTTTAAAATATTAAAACTTCGATATTTTAAATCAGAAGAAATGGTATTCAAATTAATATCTTTTGTTCTTCCATCCATTTGATGAACTTTTCACATTCTTTTTTTTAAGTGTCTACTGATTTTTGCTAAATGAACCGCGATTCTGCTTTATTATTTAAGGTATCAAGGTTAGAACTTATTTTTAAGCAATTTACAACTGTGGTGACAATAATAAATCTTATGTGGCAGATTGAAAATTAATTTTTGTATTTGTCATTTCGGTGACAACTGATATCATCACTAATTCAAACATTTTACATTACTGTTTCTTTATTTCTATTTTTGGTAGTAATAATACCAGTATTTATGATTTTAAAGTGTACCAATAAAACAAATTGCAGAAATTATTCGTGGATAATTGGTCTTTAAAACACTTGATCTATTTCGAGAAAAATCGTGCGTGTTCTATCCACTTATACTTTAATATACTATTATGAAAAATGACAGCCGGCTACCATGTTGCCAAATCCTCATTGTCAGTCCTTGTGATTTTGTCGAAAAAAAGATTTCAAAATTAAAAAAAAGTATGTTCGAGGAGGTTTTAAAGAAAAAAATTTTGAGAAATCTATTATTTTTTTTAATATCTTTTAGTGAGAAAAATTTCGTACGGGGTCGCAAAAACCCTCCTTTGACGTGTTTATTTATGACAAGAGCATAATTTCACGAAATTTTGACCACTTTGACCACTACGAGCACCCAGTGAATAGTGAGATGTGGGGAGTCAAAGTATACCATGAATTTAAATAGCATTTTTTTATTATCGATTTTTAAGCGTGACCAATAGTTACCAACATTGAAATGGCAAAGATCGGTTATCATGTTTTTGTCATAATATTGTTCAACTTGCTCGGTCGTTGTCTATTAGTGCTTTACACTTCTTATTTTAATTTTGATTAACTTTATCTATTTCTGGAGAAACAAATGTCGTAGAATTAGTTTCATAAAGACTTGACTTTAGTAAACTATTTTAGAATAGGTAATAACTATAGTAAATTATCCAGGTATCAAGCAACTACAGAAACGAAATTAAAACGGTTATAATTCACTGTGCCAAGACACCGAACATTCCCGAATTGTTATTCTCCATTATCAGCAAAATTAAAGGCAGGAACGTTGAGCGCAAAACTATGCTAAAAGGGGTAAAGAACAACATTCAGTCTGGAGTTAATTAAAATACTTCATCACAATAAAGTTTAATTTAATTCAATACAGATGGTAAAAGCAATAGAAGCCGTGTGCTTTCCTAATTTCTCCTATTAGCTACACTATCAGTTCTGTCTACTCTGGAAATTTATACTGATTCATTGTTGACTAATTTCTTATATTAAGTAATAGATTTAAATACAAATAATTTTTTATTATAAATTTATTTAATAAATGAATTAGATTGATGAGGCGGTAATATATCCCCTTTTCTTAACAGTTTCTTATGTATGCATAAATCCTTTAAGTAGAGATCATTTTTGGGACTTAACTGACTTTATATGAACTTTAACATTAGAACATGTAAGAGGAAGTAATCTAAAGGCATGTGATTGTACCTTATCCACTTTATTGACCTTGGTATAAAAAGTTTTGTCTATTAATCCCTATATTTTATTTCGTCCCAACAAGTAACACAATTGTTCCAGAAACCACTAGAATTACTCTAGCTAATACTGTACAATATTTACTGATTGCTCTAAGGCGTATTCTACGCTGATTTCTTTTTTAAATGTCTTTATATTTATTTTACCGTTAGACATTCATACCACATTGGAGCTCTGTATAAAGGAAAATACTACACACCGATTTTTTATTCATTTCTATATATCAGCTTTTTTTAGAGGTATTTCTACTCTTCTACATATTAACGTTATTTTTGTTCAATTTTTGTCTTTTAAAAATGACAGCACCAGCTTTCTCCCAATTTAGCTGTTTTATATTTCTAGCGGTAATGATTAATGCTAGGACATGGTCATGTTCAAGTTTGATACATTAATTAGGACAGGTCCTAGAACCAATTCTTATTGGGTTCACATTTTTAAATCATGATAGATCTATCTTCTAGATTATGGTGGATTTTAAGGTACGTGAAACGCAATAGTAGACAAGAGATCGCGGTATGTTTGCTTTGTATGTAATTGTATAAAGAATATTTAAGGTTAGTTCAGCGGTGACAGTGGAAGCGAAGATACCACGCTACAGAAGAACAAAAACAAGCGCAAAAAATCCCTTGTCAGTACTTTTCAGTACTAAATACTGATAAAAATAAAAAACATTTATTTACCCCTACAGGATGCCAAGAAAGAAAGAAAAAGAGAAGATGATAGTCGAGCAGGGCATGTTCGCTACCCCAGAGAAAGAAACTAACCTAGAAGACGACACAGAAACTCTCAAGAAAATAAAACCGCAAGCTGAGAAAGATTATAACGAGAAACAAGGGATAATGAAAAAATCTGAAGAGATAATAGAATGCGCAAAAATTGTAATAGACGGATATGACCCGACAACAAAAAACGCGAGAGTAAGAGCTCAAAACGACCAGCTAATGCAAAAACTAGACCGTATACTGACGGAACTGGAAAAGTTAAGGGAGGAAAATCAAGCCCTACAGATAAAGAATACTAAGGAAATATCCGTAAGCAACCGAGAAGCGCCTAAAAGAAAAAGACACAAAACCAAAATAAATATGATAGAAAAATACAAAAAAGAAGAAACAGGCATGGAAAATGAGATGGAAATTGAGAAATCCGATATCCGAAGCAGAAGAAACGGCCAAACCGGCAGCCAAAAGGCCTACCTGTACACCCCTCATAGAGGAATTTTAAGACAAAGGAACAAAGCCGCCAACGATAGTGTTGGAGTCACCGGATAATTTTGTTAAAATAAGACATGACATCAAAGATCGTGTATCGACATTTACGACTCAGTACAGTAAAAGACAGCTTTTGCTAAGAATAAACACTACATATTCTATGTACTACAGAAAGCTAGCGAAGTACTTAGAGTCAAAACCCGAAATTAAATGGCACTCCTATAGACTTCAAGAGGAGAAATGAACTAGGATAATAATCAAAGGCCTAATCTAGACATTCACGGAGGAAGAAGTAAAGAACGATCTTATGGAAATTGGCTTGGAACCTCTTAAGGTAAGCCAACTCAAAAGCAGATACGAAAAATGTGAGATGTTACCACTATTCCTAGTGGACATCAACAGAGAAGCCAAACACAATGCTATCGGTGTCAAGGCTTTTATCATGGAAAGTCAACATGTTATAGCACGACGAAATTGGTCATAAGCGGCGGTAATCATCGCACATATGAATGCAAACGAACAAAGCCAGAAAAACCGACGTGTGCCAACTGCCAAGGAGAGCATCCAGATAACTACAGGGGATACCCAAAGGTGCCGAGAGCACCTGAAAGGACACAAGAGGACCATCAAGATTGACGACTCCTGGAGTTAGTTAAAGCAAGGCAACCAAAGGACCAAACGTACAAAACACCAAAATTCAGACGATGATGCTGCAATTCCAGCAAATACAGCAACAAATGCTCCAAAACTTCATGGAAGAGATAGCAAAATGCAAGAAGGTAGCCAAGAATGACTTACAGATAAATATCAATGACAAGCATCAGACATGTGGACAACATACAGACAACGTTTAACAGAAATTCGAATTTTTCTGCAGAAGGAAGATACGAATTTTGTTAAACGAGGACAGCCAAAAAATGTCGTCACCGCGAGAGTTAGCACTCGAATGACTCTGATTGGATCAAGGGGCATGCCCCGTACGGACCATATACCAGAACATGCCTCACAAACCGGTAGTTGGACAAACGCAAATTAGCGTACGCTCGACTGAGGCCCTGTCGGATGAGACAGCGGGTGGATGGAATGGGGTTTCCTATTTCGACATTTATTGAAAAATAAATGTAGAAGTTTGGAGTCACGGGCCTGGCACTGCGACGACGAATATTTGGAGCGCGAGACAGAGACGAGCGATCACGACAGGCGACAGAGACAGTATACAAACGACCAATCTTAAACTAGTGGCGTAGCTTGTCTTGAATGGTTTTAGATTATACACTTTTAGACCCTATAATATCTTCTTGAATTATATACATGTCATCCAGCATGATTTCGAAGTTTGGGAATCTTCCTTCCCATGTTTGTTTAAATTAGTAGCTGAAGATCTGCAGATTTTTTCTTTTTGTTCTTTGCATTGTTTCGTTATATTAGTTTTCTCTGAACTTTTGTTAATCTCAACTAAGTTTGGTTAATACTCAAGAGTTATTCCTTTACTTTGTATTTTCTTTGCTTTGGTGAATTTATGCTGCCTCTAGTTCATTGCACTAGTGGATTTTAAAGAATGTGCGATATTTCTGTGCACTTGTTTGAAATATTGGTTATTTGCTCGCCGCAATGTTACTAAATAATATTTATGCACTCGTACCTGTTATTTCTTGGGCATTTTGTGCACTTTGGATCTAAATTCTGGTGCTTTAAATGTCACTGGGGTTAGTCAGACGTTTAAATAGCACTTTTAACCCTTTCAATCTTCCGGGATTTATTTTTTTTGAGGCTCTTTCCTTTACTGACTTTACATTTGTTTCTAAACTACTGTATACATAGCGTTGATTGTACGCTTCTGGGGTCTTCTTCACCGTGAGTTCGGCTTATTTAAGAGCGTTATCCCTTTGTGAGTTTAGTTTCACTTTACCTTGTTCAATGTTGTTTAGGTTTTGTTTCTCGATTGAGAAAAAAAACAAACCCTGCGGTTACTCGTTTACTCGATTATTGTGACGGTCGAATTTTACCGCACGCTATTTTTGAGACTTATATTAAACACTTGCTAAAAATATTGTTAAATTCTACAACTAACCTTGTTTATCTCTATATATCGAATTTTTAGCTACATGAATTCGATTTCCTTTAAATCCTGGTTTTGGTATTTTCAATAGCGGTACAGGTAGTTGTCTTCAGTGACAATTATTTATGCTTTTGAATGTCTATAACGACATATATTTATACATTCTATTCCACTCTATATTATTTCACTTCAACTTTTCTTTATCATTCACATTTAGCTGTTTGATTTCGACTTTAATTATTTTTGTTTTAAGGTTAACATTCATGTGTTTTGTTATTATTCCAGCTGAGAATTGACCTTGAATTTTACTGGAACTACTTTTGTTTTTGTCGCGGTTCGAACTCCCATATTTGACGGTAGGGCAGTTTGATACCGCAGGCCAATTTTTAGCGTTTATAGGTTTCAGTTTTGTTAATAGTAAATTTTGAAATTCTTAATCAATCCAGTATCAATTTTTACTCTTATTTTGGGGTATTTCAGTAAATGTTATTGTGGATATATTTTCGCTTTCCTTTTTGGGAAGTACGGTTTGTATATTTTAGTCGACGGTTGGCAGCTGTGTATATGGGTTGTCATTTGTATGACGGAGAGATGACTAGTGACTGTTGAGTGGTTCATCTCAAGAGCGCTCTCAAGATGACAAAGCGCCGAATGGGCACGGGTCAACTAAACAATAGTATTCACCTGGACAAAATTACCTGAGGCAGATACTTGCCTCCAAAGTACAAAAGCGTATGTCAAGACCAAAGTCTTGCATAACGACCAAAACACATACTCGAAAAAGCCAACATGTAGAAAGAAAATGTAGAAAGTTTAAGGCGTGCCAGAAGGAAAAACCACCATGGTACCTACTGTATGACCAGGGAAGTGTCGAGTCACTCCCCAGCAGGTATATTCCTGCCAAAATAAAGCGGGCATACAACAAACTAAGGGGATAATAAATTAATAGATCTCCGGGAACAGTACACTGAACCAAAATCCGCAGATCAGCATATGCAGCCATGTTCGCACGGACACAGTAGTCCCAGCCCCACCCAATCCAAAATTAATACTCACGCCATGTTAGTGAGATAGTGTCCCCAGGCCTTAGAAAAACAACAAAAGGGGAAAATAACCTAAACAAAGGCCCTAATTCAAGGAACGTAAAACACAACGGTCTACAAGATGCAAACTCGTTGCCCACAAAAAAATGACATGAGAGAATCTCGCACAGCGCTAGCTGATTTTAAATCTTTAATACTTCATACACCTTTGTTATTACCTTGCTCGTCTTCCAGACTATACATCCACGGATTGACCTTCTTCTTTATGAAAAATGGATCTACCCATCTTGGTGCTAACTTTTTCTCAGTCTTCTTGGAAGCCATATCTAGCCTCTTTCTCACATTCTCAAATAACTTCTTTAAGTCCTTGGGTTGAGTTTCTACATTTATCTGGGCAGGCTAGTCGTCATTTAATTCACGCAGTTTATCTTTCCGAAGAAAATCACTACCATTTAATACCATGTTCCTGCCACAGTTTATCAAATAAGGATTCTGATGAGTAGATTTTTGAAATGCCGCCTAGTTGCACAAGTTTCCTTCGCCAGGCTTCGATCCCAATGTTTATGGTTGTCCGACACATGGTCTTCAGAGTACGATTGTGCCGCTCTGATGGATTCGCTTGCCGATGATAAAGTGCGTTTTACCTCTCCTCAACACGATAGGTGCTCATTAAATCGGGGAACATCTTGGAGGTCTATTGAACTCTATTGTCACAAATAAGTAGACGTAGCGCACCAAAGAGCAGAAAAACTCCTTGCTCGATACTTTTGACAATATGCGGTGCTTTAGATGAACGAAGCGGAACAGTAGGAGAGAATTTACTGAAAAAATCCATGTCAACAAGAACGAAACGATATCAGTAGCTATGATTTTTCATAGATGAAAAGTTCTGGGCTTAGAAGTCATTAAACCTTTAGCTCCACTTTGGTCCACCTTGTGTGCTCCAAAACCCTGGAGAGGGTATTTCACCTAATTGGAGACATATAACTGAATAGGAATATTGAAAGTTTGGCACATCGAAGAAAATTGGGTGATCTTAATCTTTTTACAGAAACTTTCATGAAAGGTGTTTGTTTGGATTACCTTTCCCGCTTGATTCCTCCTGAAGTCGGGAGTACAAGGAAAATCTGTCGAGCTGCTAAGTCTCATCCATACAAAGTTCAACCTTTAACTTCCCGTACCAAAAATTTATCATCTCCTTTATCTAGAGAACGTCATCACTCTGGAGTGACATTATTAAAACCGTGTTTCCCATTGAGTGGAATCTTCATTTTAATCCACGCTCTACTCTTGACGCGGCTTAAAGTATTTCCTATTATGCGTATGCTGTTTTCATAAAAAAAATGGGACAAATTTTGCTACTTTAAAAATAATTATTGTGTCAAAAAAATGAAAATTGAATGCCACTGCCGAAAAATGCATTTTAATCAAAAGATTCTGTATCCAACGAATACGCATTTTTGTATTCGTAATAAAAAAAAACAGTTAAAAGAGATAGTGAAGGACCGCTCTTAATTTTTTTTATTTACGTAAAAACGGGAATTATGTATGTCGAATTTTGAAAATCTGATTACAGATTCGGAATCTATGAATGAAATTCTAAAAGAATCGATAATAAAAATGGTTGTCACCATTTTAGCAACTTTATTGAAACTTTAATGGTTTTTGGTAAAACAGTTAAAAAAGTTAAAATAGTATGGACAATTTTAGACTTCTAAACCCTAAAGGAGAAGTCTTATAATACAGCTCTGTCTGCCTGTTCGTCTGTCTGTCCCCATTTCTAACTCAAAAACGAAAAGAGATGGAGACAAGCGGTAAACGGTAATAAACTCAGCATACATGCTCCCAAATAGATTTTCAGATTTTTCGGACTTCAAAACTGGTTTTACAAACCGGAACCGGAATATCATTCCGACGTGAAATTTAACGCTGAATCGATATTTGAAAACAGATTTGAGATATCTTTCACGCTTCATGAGATAATCGAATTTTTGTTTAGAAGTCTTCACGTGCTTGCTAACGCGCAGGCGCTTCTGACTTGTTTTGTGTGAGGAATGTTATGAAAAAACTGTATAATATTTTGCTCTAATTTTTTATGTGAATGTACTCAGATGAAACGATACTATAATTTGTTGTTAATAAACAATTAATGCGATTTAAGCTCAAATCTTTTATTTATGGGTTCGTTTCAAAAATTTGAACACCAGTCTAATTGATTTTTTGATGTTATTAGAAAAAATTGACAAAAAAACTATAATATATTTTAAAATCTGTCCTTTCTCTTTTTTTGTGGATTAATGAAATTAACTCAAATTAAACGTTATATTTGTTTATTTTATGATAAAAGAAAGTTTCAGAGATTTTTTCTTTTTTCTTTTTTAAAAAAACTTAGCTTTTCTTGAGGTTTTTCTTATCTTAGTAGTCCAAGAAATACAAGCTTGGTCCAAAAAAAAAACGTTGTCCCAAAGGAAAAATGTAGTCCAAGGGAAAAAATGTAGTCCAAGGAAAAAAACCCTAAAAGTTCACATAAAGTAAATATAAGCCAAAAATCTTATAAATCACCAGATCTCGTGGTCTCTGTTTTTGAAAAAGAATATAAAACAATGATAATATTAAAATGAAATACATGAATTTTAGATCAAAATATGAAATATAAAACTAATTAAAATGAATTGAATTTTAAGACAATCTGTAAAAGCAAATTAAAAAATGGATTCTCTTTTTGTAAAACGACACACAGACATCAGATAATTTATATTATTATAAGAGATAAGAAAGATATGAACTTTTGAGTAAATTTAACAAAGAAATATATATATATCGGCATTAAAAAGAATTAAAAATAACAGTAAATAAAAGTTAAAAGCGTCAAAATGATTAACAACGAAGGCAGCGGATTTTGGTGCATATATTGTATAATATAATATATTTTAAAACTCACCCTATATAAATAGGGGAAGAAAGAAAATTTTAAATTTATAGCAAAGACTATATATAAGTCAATTGTTTTGACTGAAGAGGCAAAGAGAGAGAGAGAGAGAGAGAGAGTGTTGATAACATGGAAAAGAAATTTTATAGTAATACCTAAAAGAGAGGGAGATCTAGAGAATGGATATGAAGCGAGCTGAAATCAGATAGACTGAGTAAAGGAATAATAAAACTACAGGGTGGCACCAAAAATGTAACACAGAAGTATTCCTAGAATATAAAAAAGTAAAACTAGATAGAGTGTTTTATTTGAAAATTCAAGATAGTGTAGTTTCCGGTGAAACCGGAAGTGATGGGAGACTATGAAATATTATACAACTTTTACTTGGAATTTTGGATACAATAGCCTGTCTAAAGAATATGTTGATACCCGGTATGATATTAAATTAAAAATCATTTCATTTTAAGTTAATTATAATATAATTTTATATGGTATTTCATTTTTTTAAATAAATCCCCTTTATTTTCCATTAATGAAAGATCCAATATTGCATAATATAATATCGAATCCTGTAATTTTGTTTATACTATTCTGAAAATGTTTTGCTTGCTTGCCTAATATTTACCTTCAGACTAGGGTGTCCGGTATACAACTTCAAGTATCGATTTCAGCCGAGCTTATCTTAAGCTGATAAGATTACCACGAAGTCTGGCTAGACTTCCACTAAGAGCCCAGATATGTTTCTCTATTGATGGGATTCCCTCACTTGAAAGACATTTTTTTCATTAACTTTATCGGGGATTGACCCAATTTCTAAACGTTGCATCATATCTATTTTGAACGCCGAAAATTTATACGTCAAATGAAAATCATTATATAGCTGGAATTAGGCGAATGAATAGAATGAATTTTGAGTTTAAACCTAAAAAAAAATTATTTCAGACCTCTATAACTTTTTGTCTTTCCTATTGGGCAGGCACAAACTTTTTGTAACACATTTTTTTCTTTATTTTTTAATGCTACTTTTAGTTAATTGAAAATAATTTATAAATTTAGAAAAAAAATTTTCAATATTGATTGACAATTGTTTTTCCAAATAAATACGTGCTGGTGTTTTAAATATCATATATAACCATTCAAATAAAGCCAACTTGAAGTGGCGTCATAAGTTTTCAGGTTGAACTGTTTCCGGTGTTGCCGATGGTCCTATTTTATAAATAGTTTCCAAAATATTATTGAACTTTTGTGCGATCAAGTAACGATAAATATAAAAAATTCTGACCAGTACTTAAAAATAGTAGTAGAGTTCATTGTGAAAACCTACTAAAAAAATTGAGTATTTTAAATGGTTGGATAGAAGAAAAAATGAGGAATTCAAAAATGAAATAAAAAGTGCAGTTCCGTATTAAAATAAATACTTGAAGGTGGCCCTTCAAATACAAAACGTTATTTGAAAAAAATATTTTAAGCGGTAATTGACCTTCCATAAAAGAACCTTATAAAGTTTTTTTATCTTTAAAAATTTAAGGCGTTAATTAAATAAAACGATAATCGTCAATTTCGGTTTGAACCAAATATCTTGGAAACCGATCCTGATATTTTAATTTCAATACACATATTTTTTCCAATAAACCAACTTTGTATCTATAACAGTTTATGAACTGCCAATGGTATGATAGTATATAGCACCGTAAGGCTCAAGGAGTATGGCCTAAATATTTCTACATTTAAGTAAATATTGAAATATAATAGCTCGGTTTCAAGAATAAAGAGCCCAAATATCATCGTTGCCAACATATTACTTTCTCGTAAAGGTATTGTCAAAACAGTAATTTTATCTGCTAAGCATTTAGAGTGAAAGACACAAATATAGGAATGAGATGTAGCCAAATTTTTACGTAACCAACATAATACTACCCATCTGCCTTACTAATACCATAATTTCTCGCTGTTTAAAGCATTTTTTTTAGCATGTTATTCAATTCATCATTATTTTCCATAACTTCTTTAACGGCAGCATCAGCTTCTCAATGACGTTCGATAAAATGTCATTTAAATATTTAGCAGCATTATGCAGAACAACAGCACTTATGATCAATGAGAAAATTTTGGTAATTTTTAATAACCTAAGCTTCGTACATTTTATTAATGGTGTTAAGCAGACATACAGGCCTATAGGTCGCCGCGTCGTCTTGGCTTTTTTTGCCCTTCGGGACAAGAACTAGTTTGGATATCCTCCATTCTTGAGGGAACTCCCGTCTCTGTAGCTGTACGTTGGCAATCTCTAGCAAGAGATTTGGTGCTACTTTTCCCGTCTCTCTGATCGCCTCCGCCGGGATGCCATCTATCCCAGGGGCTTTGTTCGTCTTCATCCCGCTGAGCGCGGTTTCAATCTCTTTCGGACTAAAGAGAGGTGTAAGAGCTCTTGCCAATTCCTTTTTTCGTTCAGCTGTGAGATCCACTGGAGTGGGGTTACACAGCTTCCCAATTACGGCGATGTACCCCTTCCACCATATGTCCCTCTCTAGTTCTTCTAGCACTTCTTTCCATTTTTTATTTTTGGAGTCCTTTATTTGTTTCTGTAGCTTCCTTTTTTCTGCCTTGTACTCTGTATAGTTAGTATAATCTTGCTGTCTGTCTCTCATCATTTTTCTTCTTGCCGCAGTACAGCTCCTCCTGGCTTCCCGAATCTCTCCATTCCACCAGTAGGGCATTCTTGTTGCAAAATAGTGAATCGGCGTTTCTTGAGGTGTTTCTATATGGTGTTAGCAGCCATGGTATTATCCCGTAGCCTTTATCACCTAAAAGAAGTCCGTAGTTCTGCTGAAGTCTATTTATCTTACCAAAAATATTTGGCTTCTGAAAATACGACTGTCGTGCACAGAGCCAGGCCATTGAGCATCTAAGGATGCAAAAATCTGTTTTGCATTACATTACATATTGCTTGTACATTTATACTATACTAGCCTTTTTATTAATAAACTCGTCACCATGTAGTGATAGTTTTATTAATGAGTTAAATCAAGACACATGGAAATCTATACAACCCTGTCCATTCATTGATTGATTGGCCCATCAAGTTTTCGGTAGGAAATTTAATCCAAATAACTGCCATTTAAATGATTTTTGGTAAAACGTAAGATACAGTTTTACATATTGTTGTTCTATTAACTCCTTCTTTTCCAATCCGTATTTGAAATCCGGGATCACTTAAAAATCGCAAAAATTCTTATTTGTATTTGTTGTTTTGGACCCCATCTAGTATCTACCTTTGGCTCCAAAAAATGGTTAGTAAGGCTTCACACGAGACGAGATAAGGCTAGTAACTCTTTGGTAGCTTATACAGAAGATATGTTATTCTATTTATTCTATTTAGAGTAAGTTTTTGAAACTGTGCATTCCGATTAATTATCACTGATGATTCCTATAAGGGCGAAACATGTATGGTAATGGTCGGAGTGTATAGTTTTAAAAACTGATTTTTTCTGGTTTTGATTTAGTTGCGTGGTGTCCGCTTCCGCCTATAAGGTATTTTGATGCCCGATGTGTTTCCATCTACCGGCAACTAAGTTGTACTTGGTTTGTCGCTTTTAAAGAGGATATTTTAACTAGCGAGTAATTTTAATTTTGTCCTACGAATAGGCACTTATCGTTAACTACCAATAAAATTAAAATGATTAGCATTCAAAATAAATTTTAATTTCTCCATGCCCGATCCAAGTGCCAAGTACAGAACGATCTACAAAAAATTATTACTCTTAAGAAACCGTTGTACGAACTATAACTTACCTATGTTCCGGGGACCCATAACTTGCAACCAACTATTATAGAATGAGTCGGCCAGATCTGACATAAAAACCTTCGGCGCAAGTATTCCTATTTTTTGTTTAACAGAAGAAAAAAAGAGAAAGTACTTCTTGATCACTCCTATTTGATATCAAAAAAACATGGAAATCCTTACCTCAAACTGTCAAGGACTGAAATTGTGTTTAGTTCAAAACCATATCCATTCATGCCATGTATTCCATCTATACACACACAATCTGAACCATATTTTGACATTATTTCTGCTTGTGCATCAGTATTAATAATTAATACAAATTCATTAGATGTTAAAAAGGGTACATGTCATTATTTGTTTCTTGGTCTTTATAAAGTAATATGTTACCAGTAGTATCCATTTCCCTTAAATACTCCTCAACACTTACTGCATCATCTTTGTATCGAACTGTAGGCATTTTCTATGTTTTAAAGGTCCTTTTTACTAATAAGGTGTATTCTTTCTAATTTTTGATTATGTATAGAATCAACTTCATCCAAAATTACAGAAAATGGAATCTTAGCTTCAATTTTTCCGGCAATAGATTTGCGCTCCGGTGCGGTTAAATATAACCGGCCAATGTCACATTGATGTCCAACATGTGTCTTTAAAAATTCTACTGAGATGTTGCCATTTAAATAAAGTTTAATAGCAAGGCTTGCTGGATAATATCCATTAATTTTATTGCTTCCTGAAAATAAAATATGTCTATTGAATTAAGTAAAATAGAATTCTGAGGTGGAAGTCTGTAAGGGTATTGAATTTAATCGTTAACGAGTTATTCATTTGTTAGTTTCCGTCAGTGACGTATATTCCATAATCTGTAACACACACTGATATAAAGGTAGCGCGTTTGACACAAAATTAATTAAAAGATGGGAGAGGACTATCACCCGTTTCGGTCAGCGGAAGAACGGACATGGTACTTTGTCTTATTAAAAAACACACATATCAAGATGTAATAATAATAGGTATGTTGTTTATATTAAACTCAAGATCATATTTATTTATCTCCAAAGTGGCTTAGTGGTCTAAGGTAAGGAATTTGGAAGCGATAGGTCCAAGGTTCGTTCCCCAATACAAACATACTTTTTTTATATTTTCTAAAATTCGTTTTTTCATTTTTGCAATTGTTTGATACTTTTTAATAGAAAAATTTGCCTTTTTTCCCGGAATATTGATATTAAGCTAATCTGTGTCAAAAACAGAAGATTATCCATACTCAAATTTGGAAAAAATTATTCAAAAAATTATAAAAAAACTCGTAGTCGTACCACAATCATAATTAAGAATCTTAAACGTGAGGTAACATGTTTCGGCCATTCAATGGCCATCATCAGGCCCATAATACAAAAAGTTACATTAAAGAAACGCAAAAAAAACATAGTTTACTAGTTACTTATAGAAATTGTTTAAATAAGTATAATATAGATTAAGATTCTTAATTATATGATTGCGGTACAACTACGGGTTTTTTTATTATTGTGTCAGTTGGTTGGGATGAAAAGTAATTTTTGAAGTGGTAATTTATAAAGAAATTCTAAAAAACGGAATTTAAAAAAAAATTGAGAAAAAAGGAATTCATTGAGGTAGTTACTAAAAAAAGAACAAAAAGAAAACACGTAAAAAATATGTCTGGAAAAAAAGCAAAGAAGTAAAATGCTTAAAAAAGGAATAAATGTGTTAGATTGCTGTCTTTAAACAAGTCTAGAGAGTAGTTGTAGATGCTGTCTTCAGATACGTATTGTTACTAAAAACAGATGTATTAAATCTGTTTGATTGCCATCTTTAGACAAATGTAGAATACATATGTAGATCCTGTCTTGATCGCTGATAGGATAGATTTAATTAAATTAACGCCATTGTTTATCCAATCTTGCCTGTGTATAGTATGTATTTTCATGTTAAACAAACGTAAAGAATACCTCGGACAGTTTTTAAGCTTCTCTGTAGTCTCTCTTAGCTATTTCACATTTTATATTATATACAATGTGTCCATCCAAGTTCGCAACCTATGGAAAACTTTTTTATTATTAGTTTTAAGAAAAAAAAATTATTTTTCGTAAAAAGTTCTGCAAGTCGTATACGGGGTGCGCCAAAAATTATAAATTTTACTAAAATGTAAAAGTACGATTACTTAAAAAAATACAGAAAAATGATAATTGTTAAACTTCTTTAAAAACAATATTTACCTCCAAATATAAAATCATAGCCTCCCATCTCCAAACCATATTTTTTCTAATGGTTTTCTTGTAGCAAAATTCGAAGTGAACTGAGATATAAAATTAGTTTCCACAAAATATTTTAATCTCATTTATTGGTCTTAAGTTAAAATAATAAATTTGATCTAGTTTAATATGCTTATTTTTTAAAAATACTTTAAAAAGATAAACAACTATGTGTTTTCTTTATGCAAAATTAGTATTTTACTCTGTAATGGCATATTAAACCAGGTAAAATCATTATTTCAAATAATAGCCAATAAATAGGTTCAATAATGTGTGGACTAATTTTATATGGATCAATTCACTTCAAACGTTGCTACAAGAAAAAAATTAGAAAAAATCTTGTTTTCAGATAGGAGGAAGTGATTTGAGATTTCTAGGTAAATATTGTATTTAAACAAGTTTTCTAAATAACATTTTTTTATATTTTTTAAAATAAGCGTGCTGTACTCTTGAGCCAAATTTATGTCATTTAACTCATCTCGTATACGGGTCAAAAAAGGTATTATGTTGCGGGTCACTTTGGCGCCTTAGTCCAGGTTTCGGATTGCCTCGGGCGCCACCTTCCGTTTAGAGTGTGAAGGCCACTGCACGGGCAGCGTCAGTGGAGAAAGAAATACTCCAGGGGTCGTTATGGTATCGACCAAAATCACTGGCGGCCAGAAGGGCGGACTTTACTTGCCCTACTGGGTTAAGTACCTGGGTATTAGCTGCTGGGATGTTAAATCTCAAAACAAATATTAATAAATAAAACTTTTATTTATTACCCAAAATCCGGCGGAGAAAAGGTGTGTAACGGACGATTGGCTTGGCGGCGTGGTGTAGTCGGACTGACGGTTCTGGACTCCGGTACAAACTTGAACTTGGCTTCAGCTTGACCTATCTCTAAAGGTCGACGGACTGCACTGCTGTTCCAATTGGGACGGCCACAGCAAGTCTGGCTTCTCGCTGCCTCTGCAGCTGCCGACAACGGTATGAATTGCCCTACTCGATACGAACTTAAGCGTCTAAGAAGCAGAGACGAGAGTGTCTCCATCTGCCTGGCGACGGTTGAACTGGTAAGACTGGCCTTTTATTCACAATTTTAAGTTAATTTTAATCCAGTGCCGTGCGCGATTTAATTTATATATTTTAAATAATACGGAAAAAAGTAACTTTGTTACAACCTTGTATATTAAACTTTAACTACTATTTGTTATTTGAATTTCCAAAGTAGGTATATATTTATGAAAAACCTTTAAGTCGTACATTTAAATTTGCCCTAATCAATTATATTGAATTGAATTATACATACTTTATTATATAAAAAATTATTTTTAAAATTAATAATTCTTTCTAATTATAATCTTACGTATATTCAACTCAATTATTAAAATAATTTATAAAACACTTATCCACCGATACGCATTTTTGACATTTGGATTTAAAGGTTAAAATTCGTAAGCTAACATAAAAATGATCGGTTGAGTTGGAGCTACCGAATAAATTCGTCAGCAAAAATGCGTCACTACCGAGTTTCATAACTTACTTTGTTTTCATTCAAAATGAAAATTACTGACGTATGTTAGGCAGAGTTTACAGACTGTCAATATCTGAAAATTGAGGAAATGTTAATTTCACGTGAGACTCGTAAATAGTTTAGTTTTGGGCTTAAATAATAAGAGTTAGTTGCCCAAAACAATTAACATTGTAATAAATTAAAATATTATGAGTATTATGTTTAAATTAGAAAAACGCCAAACGCGCTACATTTATCTGTATGAGTTAGACTACGGATTATTCGTCAGTGACGGAAAACTAATAAATGAATAAATCGTTAACGAACAAATTCAATACCCTTACAGACTTCCACCTCTGTTTTCCAATAAGTATACAATTAAGTAAGTAAATAAAAAATAAAAATAAATAAATTACCTATTGTTTTTAGGTGTTTCATTCCCTGGATTTGTAAAATAACAATATTTCATGACCTTACAAGATTTGTATCTCTTTCTACAAGACTCTTCCATTTTTTAAATGATTCTTTATCGGAAAATTCATATGTCTCTAACTCAAGATGTATGTTATGATCTTGTTTAAAATATCCTTTTAAATTTTTGGTCAGCCTTGCCTGGAATGTGCATAGCGGGAATTTTATTAGCTTTATGCTTGGGCCTGAATTATTATCTTGAAATATTGCATTTGCCGCCGCGTTAATGCTACCATGGCTTTTAAGATGAAACCAAAAATTGCTTTCTCCATTATAATTTCTGCTGCAGACTTTGCACTTAAACTTTTTTTCTACATATTTACATTTATATGGCAGCAACTCTTCAAGTTTTGTCTCATGAAATGTCTTTATATGTCTACGTAAATTTGATTTCGTTGTGAAAGATTTCTTGCACTCCTTACATTTGGAATTCATATTGCACCAGAAAAATGGTAGTTTCTCTATGTGTTGCACTACAATATAAACTTCTCTATACACTATAAATTATCCTTATCAAAAACCGCCAAATTTTTCTACTTAACCACAGTTTATATTCAGTTTTCTGTTTTCTCCCAGTTCACTGTTCTGGCCTCTTGCCTCACAGGAACATTTGCGCCAACTATTTAAATCTAAACCTTCGTGCCAACGCATCCACGTCCACCCATTTTTAATTGGTTGTGCTCTTCTGCAATATTATAACCGCTAGACGCTAGTATTCGCTGGGTGCAGAGTGCATGGTGGGGACAACTGAAATGATGCCAGAGCTCGTAGCGGTCAAAATTTGGTGAAATCGTGCTCTTGTCATAAATAAATACGTCAAAATTAAATATAAAAATGGTTCATAAAAGTTGTTGTGTTGTTAATTGCACAAATAGAGAGATAAATGGCAAGTGCAAATTTTACACATTTTCAAGAGCTAGTTGGAAATTAGAGAAAAGAAAGAAATGGATAAATTCAGTTAGGAGAAAAAGTAGTACTGTATAACCTACCTCTGTAGCATTTTTATTTAGACGAATGTGTATTTTACTCAACAATTATTCGATGTGATTAAATAACTTTTACCATTATGTCTCAATTTTTTCACATATCTAACGTGACCGGACGCGACAAGTTGCTTCCCTTTGTCCATCGTTTAGGGTTGAAATGATATTTGATGAGTAATTGACTCAAATCCGGTTTGACTAAATAGACTCAAATCCGGTTTGATTGAATAATTACATTCATCATCGCCTAAAAATTATTAAAAAAAAAAGTATAATAAATTATTGTGACTGAAAATCTAGCAGATATTCAAAAATGTTTATTATTCGAGCTGTCATGTATTATTTGTTTGGATGTCACTGATTAACCTAATCTAAGAATAATAGTTTTGATATTTATTTATATGTTTTATACTTACTTTGTTCATCACAACACGTTTTACTGAATTTTTTCTTTCAAAAATATAATCACATTTTTCATTTATATGCTTATAAATTCTAATGAGATTTTTTTTATAATGAATTTTTATTTTTTATACACAATACGTCTCACAATTGTCGAGCATAATCTTATGCAACCATCAGATGGCGTTTTCGTCGCGCTCCCTGCCAATATTTCATCCTATTTAGCGGCTTTCGGATTGGTACCCATCAACCTACGATAGATGTCGTGAGTATCTATCATTTTCATAACTACAAACTGCTTCTTAAGCACCACTTTGAGATTTATTAAAAAAATCTCATACATGTGATTTAACTGCGCCATGTTTTATTATTGGAAAAAAAACGTAGAAGAAATAATTGTTGCCTAGTTGCCGAAAACTCCGGAAAGCGAAAAAGTCAGAAATCAAATCCCAATCCAAGTCAAATAAAAATTATTAAGCTCTACTAAATAAAATAATATAAAAAATAAATCATGACCATGCCATAAAGCAATAAAATAGATTCTCTTTTTTGTAGGTCCATTTGTTTTGTACATATTTTAAAGTTTATCGATTTGTTGGTACTAGTAGGTAGAAAAATAAAATTAAAAGCTCTTTTCAAGATGGTGTAAGGGTTTTGTGTTATAAGTTTTACAATAAGAACCAAACTTATTTTTTCCTATTTTATAGAATTATTTTCATTATGTTTATTCCACTAAATGGAAAATACGAATACAAATGCATGTTATCCAAATATTCAGATTTTTTATTTGATTTTTAATCAAAAATATCTAATCGCATTCGTTATACAGTGTGTCCGTAAAGTATGGAACAAATTCATTTTTAGCTAAACAGGCCATTTTAAGAAATAATCCTGAAACACGTCGATTTTTGATTTTAATTTACCGTATTTTAAAATAATAATCTAATATACAGGGTGAATTACTTTCGAGTAATGAAGTAACCGTCATTTTTTTTAAATGGAACACCCTATATTTTTTTATATTTTTAGACTCGTTCCGTGAAGCTTATTTCAAAAACCTTTTACACTTATATTCTAAAGTAAATAGTTTTGAAGTTATAGACAATTGAAAATCGCATTTTTTCAAATTTAAGTGATTGCTCCGGCCAAACGACATGAAATCAGATAAAACGGCTTACATGTCCCTATCTTAAGTTTTTGAGTTCTAATTGATGGCATAAGAACAAAACGTATATGGGGTGATCAAAAGTACGCAAATTTTGATCACCCTGTATACATTTTGTTCTTACGCCATCAAGTAGAACTCAAAGAGTTAAGATAGGGACACGTAAGCCGTTTTATCCGATTTTATGTCGTTTGGCCGGAGCAATCACTTAAATTTGAAAAAATGCAATTTTCATTTGTCTATAACTTCAAAACTATTTACTTTAGAACATAAGTGTAATAGGTTTTTGAAATCAGCTTCACGGGATGAGTCTAAAAATATAAAAAATATAGGGTGTTCCATTTAAAAAAAATGACGGTGACTTCATTACTCGAAAGTAATTCACCCTTTATATTAGATTATTATTTTAAAATACGGTAAATTAAAATCAAAAATCGACGTGTTTTAGGATTATTTCTTAAATTGGCCTGTTTAGCTAAAAATGAATTTGTTCCATACTTTACGGACACACTGTATAAACATTAATTTTCATTTTAATAGTTTTATCACTTCATTTTATTCGTCTAAGTACTCGAGTAACAGATGGTTACCAGATTTTAGATTTCGTACACGTATCGTAACCTATGCAGACCTTTTTTTTATTATAAAAAAATTAAATGTTTATACTCCTTGTTAGTTTATTTTTCTCAGAAATTCAGAAAAAAATTCTGAAACAATATGAACGAGACCAGAAACGAGACTCTCCGCATGTGGTCTTGGTATCGCCTAAATAAATTTTAAAAACGTCTCGTCTTGCTATTGTCTGGGTTTAACGAGATGAGACAAGTCGAGACGAGACGAGAAAAGTATCATTCTCGTGTGAAGCTCTATTATCCACTCGACATTTTCTTCACTCTATACAGATTGTGGTATCTTCGGCACGACTTTGTTTTCTTTCGGGATAAAATTTCACAGACCTTATATTCATAAATGCAGCCATTTCTGCCAATTTTTGAAACACCACTAAAATTTTTAAACCAGGGTTGACCATGCTTACAAAAATGTAAGTTTTCCTTCATATAATTAGGAATTGCTTACTTTTATTCACACAATTTAAAGAAAATGTTAAAAACTCTCGCTTTTAGTAATTATATTTTTACTTAAAGCTAATACTCATTTTTATTCACTGCAAAGTTAAATATTTGCTTAGAAAACGTAAGATAAAGCTTTTACCAAATTTTTATTCACACTACCCAATGAAGGATTCTAGCATCATGTATGTAATGCAGAACCGTTCGAGCATCCCTAGAATTCTGTTAAAATTCATCCAAAAATCATATAGAAATTTTTTATAACTCATTTTTTTCATGGAAAAAGATTTCTCACTCCCTATCAATTTTAACATCTGTATTTTATTTTCATTACCTTTGAGTTATTTAAGGCAACTTTTCCTGGAGAGGTATCCTTGGATGAAAAGTTTATATCGGAAAGAGTGAGATGTAGCACAGGAGTGGGTATAATGGACAGGCACAGAGGATATTACCATATCTCTCAATTTCAGATTCTGAAGTTGGCGCACAGAAAAATGATGAAAAATCGTTTCAAAGTTTTATAACTTGCGGACAACTGCCAGAATAATAAATGTTCGGGTTTTCAGAGTGTGCTTCTTTAAATTCATTCTAGCTTATTATGCCAAGTGCGGTTTATTAATTTTTTCCTACGATCACTACCCAAAGTAGGCTTTTGCACACTCAAATCTAACCGCAAAGTTGAGGTTTTCCGTGATCTGTAATAATTTGACATTATTGTCGCTCTAGCGCGTACTTTTCCGCTCGCCTGTTTTCATTTACAATAAACTAAAGAAAGTTAGTAAACAACAGGTATCTTAAAACAAAATGTAGGGCAGTCTGAATATTTTAGTTGAAATATTAATATTTGAAGATATTTCGAACGAAATTAAACTTTATTTTATAAAATTTATCTAGTAAAAATATAACAGTCAGAAGGTACACCTAGATACACCTAGGTACACCTATATGAAATAGTGATTGCATATTTAAGTATCTACTTACTGTTTTGTGCAAATAGTAGACTATGAAATTAATGAAACGTCATTATTTCATTTTTAGGTTATGAAGTGTATTTTCATGTATTTTTTTAATTATTTGTCTAAAAATAATGTGATCGTAGAAAAAATCTTGTGTGCAATTCGAGCAGAAAGTGCTTTGCCGCTTTCGGCAGATTGCCCGCGCTCCGCTACGCGTCGCGCGGGCAACTCTCTGCCTCAAGCAGCAAAGTATCACTTTCCGCTCTTAATACACAAATAGCTATTAATGATCTACGTCGATATTTTGTAACTTCGTAATTTCAGTGAATAGGTATAATTAATTATTCAGAAAGTTTTGCAAATAATGGATTATGCGCTGTTTATTGGGGATACAGAAGTTTGTTGGCCCGGTTTATGATTTTTTAGATTATTTGACTGATTAGTTGATGAACCAGTAAATGTTGTATGTCATATTAAATAAATGAATCTCAACTTAAAGTGCAGATTCAAGTTTCAATAAAACTACTCAAATATTTTCCTAGCAAATTTGAATTTCAGATTTGCTTAAATTTAATTAAATAATTTTAATTATATATCGCTTTATTGTTATCTCTTATATATTACATCGTTGTCTTGTTTTGGACTAAATATTTAGATAACTTGTTCCGCACCTACTTTTCGTTGAAATTTACGAAAGCTAAGAGGCCCACACACCACGTGACTTTTGTGTTTACCGGTTAAAGAATTACTCAAGGAAAATGTTGGTTAGGTTGCCAAAATATAAAAAATCCCAGTTTGCGAAAATTCCTGCTAAAATTAGGTAATTTTTAAATGATACCCTATAAATAATTTTCGTGATTTTTTAATTTTTGTTTTTTAGATTTTTTCAGACTATTATAATTTCTTCAGATTTTTAATTTTTTCAGGTTTTTCAAACTTATCTGTTTTTGCTATGATTTTTTCTTTTGATTTTCTAGCTTATACTATTTTTTTACTTTTTTATTTTTTTTTTTATTTATTTCTGATTTTCTGTTTTCTGCGTTTTTCTAATTTTTCTTTATTTTCTCCTGATTTTATAATTTCTTTTGATGTTTTTGTGTTGTTATTCTGATTTTTTCGTAATATTGTAATTTTTTCAGATTTGTCCTGATTTTGTTTATTTTTTGCTTTTCCTAATTTTTTTTAAAATTCATATCTGATTTTGTAAATTTTCTAATTTTTTCTTTCGTTTTTCCGATTTTTCATGTATTTTTTTGATTTTTTTGTTTGATTTTCTACGTTATGTTCTTTACTTTTTACTTGTTTTTTTATTTAATTTTTTCTGATTTTCTAAATTTTTCTATTTTTTCTGTTTATGAGATATTTTCAAATTTTTCTTTTGATTTTTCGAGTTTTCCTGTTTTTTCTCTTATTGTTTTTTATTTTCTACATGTTGTTTTTTTATTGTTTCATTTTTTTCTGATTTTATAATTTTTCTAATTTTTGCTGATTTTTCTTCTGATTTTTTTTTTTGATTTAATACTTGACTTTGTTTTTTAATTTTTTATTTTTTTGTTTTCCTTATTTTTTTTTAATTTTTCTGATTTTATAATTTTTTTCTGGTGCTTTTCTGAAGTTTATCTGATGTATTTCGGTTTTTTTAGTATTTTTTCAGATTTTTAAAATTTTTTCTGCTTTTTCCTGTTTTTTTCACTAAATTTTGTTTCATTTTTTCCATAACGTTGTTTCTTTTGTATGTTTTCTTGTTTTTTTTTTTTTGATTTTTTCGTATCATTATAATTTTTTCATATTTTTCCGTTTTTTATTTTTCCTAATTTTTTTAAAATTCAAATCTGATTTTTTTAATTTTCCAATTTTTTCTTTCGGTTTTCTGATTTTTCCTGTTTTTTTGATTTTTTATGTTGGTTTTTACTTTTTAATTATTTTTTTTCTAAATTTTTCAATTTTTTCTCTTTTTCAGATTTTTTCAAATTTTCCCGGACTATCACAATTTCTTTTGATTTTTCGTTTTTCCTGTTTTTTTTTTTTATTTTCTACCTGTTGTTTTTTTAATGTTTCGTTTTTTTCTGATTTTATAATTCAAATTTTTGCTGATGTTTTTCTAATTTTTTCCGTTTTCTTCTGATTTTTTTTTTGGATTTCATACTTAACTTTGTTTTTTTAATTTTCTTTTATTTTTGTTTTTTTTCTTGTTTTTTTATTTTTTTCTGATTATATAATTTTTATAATTTTTTCAGATGTTTTTTTTGATATTTATCTGATGTGTTCCTGTTTTTTTTTTGTATTTTTTCAGATTTTTAAATTTTTTTCTGTTTTTTCCTGTTTTTCTCCAATTTTTTTGTTGATTTTCTACCTGACTTTGTTTCCTTTATATTTTTCCTTGTTTGTTTTCTGATTTTTTCGTATTATTAAAATTTTTTTAGATTTTTCCTGTTTTTGCTAATTTTTCTTCTAATTTTCTATTTTTATTCTTCCTGATTTTTTTAAAATATGTCTGATTTTCTAATAATTTATTACTTTTTTCTGATTATTTCTGTTTCTTCAGATTTTTTTTTTTTGATTTTCTACGTCATGTTTTTTACTTTTTGTTTTTTTTTATTTGTTCTGATTTTCTGTTTTTTCTTCTCTTTTTCTGATATCTCTGATTTTTTAGTATCATAATTTTTCCTGTTTTCTACGATTTTTTTTGATTTTCTCGATGATGTTTTTTTATTTTTCAGATTTTTTTAAATTTGTTTCTGATTTTATAGTTTTTCTAATTATTCCCGTTTTTTATTTGATCATTTTTAAGTTTTCTTCCTGATGTTTTTTTATTTTTCGTGTTTTTTAAAATTTTTGATTTTAATAATAAGATTTATAATTTTTTTCCTTATGTTTTCCTGATTTTTTTTTACATTATTTCAGAATATTATAATTTTTGTTGATTTTTTTGATTTTCTTGTTTTTGCCCTGATTTTTTTATTTTTCAGTTGATTTTTATTTTTGCTATTTTAAACCGGTATATATTTTATTTTCGATTTATTTCTAAGATAAAAAGTCACCATCTAAAAAATTGTACCACATAATTAAGTCAAGTAAGATAAAAGTTGGTGGAAAAAGACATATAAGTCTAAAATGGTATAAAGAACCAGCGAAACCAACGAAATGATTAAAAATAAAATTTATACATAAATAAACCCTAAATAAGTAATATATTTGTCTATTAAGTAATAAGAAAACAACACCCAGTACATAATCTAGGCTAGGTTGAAATTAAAAAACCACGCGTTTGAAAAAAAATACAATATCCAATTATACAATTTATTGTAATAAAAATTAAATAAAGCATGTACCAAAAAATTGCAATTGCTACAGAGCCATCTAAAAGAAAGAAAAAAATAACCTGCCGAAAAGTTACAAGCTACATAACGATATGGTCCATCTCTTTTTTTTACTTCTTTGTTTTACTCATCAGGTTTAAAGACTATTCTTTAATCAGACAACGACTATACGTGGAATGAAAATAAAAAGAAATTCTTTTATGAAATACACTAAAGTTTGAAAAAAAAGAACAAATTAAATATCTTAAAAAAAGCACTTAAAAATGTTTGTGTTAATTACGAAAATATAACACTTTAACAAAGTTTCGAAGTAATTATTGAACTTTCTGGATAATATTAATTTTTCGAATTATGCTTTGATGGGAATTTCTTCGCTCATCGTATATGATAAACTTCAGAAAATTATTTTAATTAAATAATTTAATAAAACTTAGTAAATGATACTCAATTACTTTAAAATAATTATGGTATGTATGAGGAAAGCTTTTTAATCTTTAAAGGATATGTTCCGTTGGTGGAAATTATTAGGAGTTTTCATTTTTAAAAGTAAAAATGAGAAGACTGCCAGCACTGAGGAGACTTTAGAGTTGTTACTAAATTTACACTTCCCAGGTTGCATATTTAATTAAAGTCAAGAGGATTGGACTGAGGTGGCCCTTATAGCAAAGGCCATGAAGCAGAACTGGAGTGAAGAAAACAAAGTTGTAAATAGAACAAACTTGCATGGGCTCTGAGATGTTTTCAGTCATTCAAGACAGCTGGACCGGATGGAATATTCCCAGCTCTGCTTCTCCTTACCAGCCTGGCATTGGGGTATGTAGAGTTTGTTTAACCATCCTTTGCCGTTGCGTCATACATTATCCATCTCGATCTCTCCATCATGAAATGGATGAGACGGATTTAAGACGTCATTGACGTATTTCTTAACTAATTCAGATTATTTATTACTTTTGACAGTTAAGTTGTCATATTTTGATTTGTATTGAGTATTTTTGATTATTTTCGCCTTTTACAATTAATTGTTCATTGTCAAAATGCGTTCCCTGTATAATGAGAAAGAGCAAACTTTAAGTTGATTAATTACTTTTCAAGAGAAAGATATGCTGGAAAACCCCTTTTACCGTTAAATGCAGTCTACAACGTAAATATCTAGCTGTATTATGCAAAATGTAAGCATTTATTGATTTGATTTTATTAAATTTTATAGCATGTTGCTGATGCTCTAGACATATCTATTAGAACCATTCAAAAAATCTGATGTGGCCAGCACATGACCTCTCGCCATTTTTGAATCAAAAATTTACAGGTTGACACAAAAAAGTATGAAAAAAAATTATATTTTTGTAAATCTGGCAACAATGGCAAAAGTTTAGAAAATTTTAATGAGATGAAAATAAACTATAGGGTATACAAAATATATGTGTAAAACTTAATTGCCGTTTTGTATAATAATGGCGTCATCACCCATAGCAACTGCCACTTCCGGTTGTGCGATTGGCACCAAAATCTAATCAGATCTAATCTAGGGTATTAGAATTATGTATGCAAAATTTCAAATTTTTTTATTCAGTAGTTTTTGAGTTATCGTTACTACAACATCCATCCAAACACACACACACACACTAACACACTAACACACACACACACTAACACACACACACACTAACACACACACACACAGACATCATCGCGAAAATATTAAAATCGTATTCTAGGGACCCCAAAACGTGTTTATCAATTGAAAACTCACTACCCAATTTTTAGCATGATTTCTATACCTCTCTTATCTGAAGGGCGAGAGGTAAAAACAGTTACTAGTGGAATAGAAACAGATAAAGACTACAAAATCAAAGTTCATGCTGGAGATGTTTCATGGAAGCACTATTTCAGGCACACAAATCAATTAATCAATAATGACTATGAAAAAGAAAAATACATTGATGCATCTCATTTTCTTCCTGTTATCATAGATCTGAGTGAATCGGACTCCCAGAGTGATGATGAAGATGATTTTGTCAATGATGAAGCTTAGATTTTGCATTTTATTTCATTACATGCTATTTTAGTTTACGTTTCTTATCCGTTTTTTCGTTGCTTTTTCCTATTTGTATTGGGAGTTTTTTCAGAAATAAATTTATTTATTGCCTGTTTTCTCCAATACATGTGTTTTTATTTTCATTTTTTAGGAATACTTACGAAAGTATTTCTCACAATCACACAGACAATAATTACTATACAATTTGTAAAAATATGAATAGTTATATCCCCAAACTAGAAATTTGAACCAAATCAGTTAAAAAAAGGAGGCTTCAAGTTAAAAAAAATTACTAAATTATGTAGAAATGTACGCAACCCATAAAGCAAAATACAATTTTCGGCATTACCAATTTATTAATTCAAACACACCTTAACATGGGTCATTGAAAACAATCCTTAACATATGTCAGTAGTTATATTTTAATTTTGAGGTTATGTGTAAAATGACATTCAAATAATATACGACAAACGTAAAACAGCAGAATACGTCACCGATAATGACGTAACGGCAAAGGATGGTTAAACAAACTCTACCAACAAAATGCAGGTCTATAAGAGTTGTCTTTATACCCAAAACAGGTAAAGCGTACTACGCAGAAGTCAAATCTTATAGACTTATCAGTATGGCATCATTATTTAAAAAAAAAATGAGAACATAAGAACAAAAGTTGTTGCCATAAATGGTGCCCTCGGTTACGTGTACTCTTTTCATTGATCCTGGTAGTTGATGATCTTCTTAGCGAGCTAGAGAGAGAGAAAATATTTACGCACAAGCATTTTCTGATCACGTATAAATTAAAAATAGGATGCAACAGGCCGGAAGGAGGGATTATCAACAAATCCGACGAAAACAACAGTTGTTGCCTCCACAAGGCATGAGAAATCATTTTCAACAGAGGTTAAATATTTCGGAGGTATCCTAGATAACAAAGTAACGTTCTGTAGCCATATAAGCAGGGTAATGGAAAAAGCTCTAAGAGTCCTTTGGGCCTGCAAGAGGATTATGGGGTCTAAGTAATAATAATAAGAATAATAATAATAATAAATGCCTTTATTTACACTTCTTACAACGTGTATTTTTAAGGGCGACATTTAGCCTATGGCTACTCTTACATCTAACCCGTTGATATAAATTTAAGAATAAGACAAACATTTATAGAAACAATTACATATGATTATAACATAAAAGAATCACTGGCTTTCCAAAAGTTTAAGTTTTAATTGTTTTTTAAACATACTTGAAGACTGAATATTCTTTAATTCTGTTGGTAGAGCATTGCACAGATTTACCGCATTGAAAGTGAAGCTTCGTGAGAAGAGTGCCGTACGATGAATAGGTAACGTTAACGTCTTTGTAATTCTTATAGTGCTGTTTTGAAGCATTGTTCTATATATTAGTTTATTGCTGAGGTAAGGGGAAAATTCATTATTGACTATTTTATGTAATAAGGTCAGCAGCAGGTATTTAAATAGATTATATATATTTATCCGTCGCGATCTGACAAAATGTAAGGAGAAATTATTAACAAATCTACAACATGAATTTTGCATTATTTGCAGACGTCTTCAACTTTTAGCAGTTAGACAAAGATAGTAAACTGGAATGGCATATACTTATTTGGAAATAACTAGACTTTCATACAAATTTGCATGAATAAATTTGTTATGCAGAATATGCTTATTTAAGTAATCTTAAAGCCCCACAACTTAATTTTAATAAGTGGTTAAGATGTTTATTAAATCTTAAGTTTTCATCAAATATCAATCTTAGGATTTTTGTTTGTTCTGCATTAGGTATTGTTCTATTACAGATTTTTAAGTGAAAGTAAAATTTCAAAAGTTGCCTAGACGGATCATTATTGCAAAATAAAATATACTTTGATTTAGTATCAAACTCATGAAATATTTGCGCATCGTCAGCAAAAAATTGAGCTGCACCATTATGAATATGGTCTTGTACGTCGGACGTATGTAATTAAAATTGTAACGAGCCAAGTACCGAACCTTGAGGTACTCCTGATTTAATAGTAGTCATAAATGATTTAATAAAATTTAATGCACGCAAAGCAAAGCCAAGCAAAGAACATTTAGCAATTAGCAATCGGTGGTTTATGGTATCAAACGCTTTTCTTAAATCTAATAATAAATCTTGCTTTTCTATGAACCATACTATGAATAACATTATCAGTTAAATTAGCTAGCGCAGTTGTTGTACTGTAACCTTTTCGAAAGAAAGACTGTTGCAAAGGAATTATATTATTATCTATAATATTTTGGACATTATAGGAAGAATAATTGTTGATAAGCAAATCTCCAGCATTCTTAAGTTAATGCCATCCAAACCTGCAGCATTGGATTTTATATTCCTGATAATATCATATAAGGCTTCTATACTAATTAAACTAAAGTTAAAATTGATGGCTTGGTCTTTTTTCCTGCTGCGATAATTAAATATTGAATTCCAATAACTACTATCACTATCTTGAAATAAAGAAGTAAAATAGTCATTTATTCTATGGGGGTTAGTTAAAGCGGAAGGTATGCTTTCGGATTTGGAACTCTGAATTTTCATGGACTTTAAGGAATTAAAAAATTTAGAGGACTTTGACTGTCTACTTAAAAATTGCAGATACGCTGCTTTTTCTCTTCTTGCCGAAGGCTAGTGCAAGGTTTCGAAGTTCTTTATATCTTATCCAGTTACCGTTAGTTTTACATTATTTATATTTATTTAAGGCTTTATTACGCTCTTTAAAAATTATTTAAGAGGATATGTTAACCAGGAAGCTTGTCGCTTACTGACTCTTAACAGTTTGAACCGGACAATAACGATTAAAGAGGCAAATAATTGAGCTAGTTAGATATCTAACTTTACTATCAATATCAGTAAATTCCAATGTATTGTCCCAGAATATGCAAGACAAATCCCGATTCAAAGACAATTGATCTACATTCTTTAAATCTCTGCAGGTAACAAATTTTTGTTTTTTATAATGATCGACAAGTATATCACAAAACATCATTTTGTGGTTGATAAATTGGTCTGCATTGATAGTTCCGGAATTAAGTCATTATTTATCGGTAGTATTCAAAAATACAGGATCAATTAAAGTAGCTGAATGGCTTGTGAAATGCGTAGGTTCATCAATAATCTGCGAAAGATCAAAATTATCAAAAAGATTTCTAACCGGATTATTATTATTATTACTTAAATCAACATTTATGTCAGCCAATATAAGATTACCATCATGGCCAGTTATGATATCGGGCAAAATATTGTCTACAAGTTGGATTGCTTGATTAATATTTTAATTTGGCGGTCTGTATAATACTCCTACACAAAATGACAGGGTAGCGATTTTAAATTGAATACATAAGTGTTCTAGAGAAGGGTCATAACGTGACTGATCAAAGTTAAGAACTTGGCATTGAAAACAAGAACGAATATAAATACCAACACCTCCTCCATGACGGTTTCTATCACTACGAAAGAATGTGAAGCCAGAAATGCTAACATTCGAGTTATTTATAGTTTCAGATAACCACGTTTCTGAAACCGCAATGATGTCGAGATTTTTTTCAATAATTAATGATTCTAAATCAACAAAGTAATAAAGATCGTATATTAACGTGTAAAATTTTTAAAGTGTTTGAACATGCATTTTTTTCTTTTTGATGAAAAAACTCTAGCCATAGTTTATTTTACTTAGAAGATTAGAAACAAATTTTTTGTAAGTAGGACATTGCTCATTATCTGTTTGTTGATTTGTACACCTATTTTTATATCTACCATTAAAATTTTCAACATTTTTAAAAGAACAAGATCTCAACTACAAGATTTAATAGAATGGTTTCCTGAACAATTGAAACAGCTTCTAGAACTTCTACACTCTTTTTCACGATGACCAAACTTAGCACACTTATAACACTGCACTATGTTAAGTTGATTGGAGATAAATGATTTTTTCCAACCGAACCATATGAAGCCTCGAGCAAGCAGCAAATTTCTTAAATCAGGTTCCACTTCAATGACCATTTTATTTTTTTCAAATCTTTTGAATACCGTAATAATTTTTAGATTATTGCTATCAAACCTGACCAAATTATTTTGAGACAGAATATCATCAGCAATTCCTTCTTTATTCAGTTCAGAAGTACTGTCAAGATCAATATTTTTCAAAGCATTCTTGGAAGTCTAGCTTTAGCCTTATCAATGTTATATTTATTTCCCAAATTATCCTGCAAAGTCTCCTTTAATTTATTTAGAGATTGATCATTCCCACAGTAAATAACAACACCATTTTTAATTTTCTGAGTTGCATTTATACACGCATTTATTTTACTAGGCTTGACAGCATGCATAACACTTTTCATAATTTCATTATTATCGGTACAAGTGTTATCAGATTTAATTAGCAGTACTGCTGAATTTGAAGAGTCAGAATTTTTAAATAAAAACGGTCTATCAGTAGGATTCCTTAAATAGTTTAATTCATTTTCATATGTTAATATTTTAACTTTTTGTAGTCTGTTTGAATTTTGATGCTGATCTGATAATTTTTTGTACAAAATTAATTCCCTTTTAAAACACTGCATTTCTTTTTGTACAGTTTGAATATCCCCGCAAGTATTACTATTATTCATTGACTTACTTTCATTCCATGTTTCGTTGCTATCTTCACAAAACCAGAATAGATTATTAGAATCTGTTAGAAATTTATACACCGCCTCCTTTACACCAACACAAACGGAATGATAGTATTCTTCACATTTTTTACATTGTATACACTTTTTAGAAACAACAAAATTCTCAGAGCATTTCGAACACACACGTACGTCGTCCACCATGCTCGGAATGGGGAGTTAACCCGGGAATATCGCATTGGCTCTATACCAATGTTGTGAGACCCAGTGAGTAGCATGTCTTCTGATTACAGATGCATTTAGAACAACACCAACTGCGGTTATGGAAGTTATGATGGGGCTCCCTCCGTTACACCTAGTAGTGGAAAAAGAGATACTGGCAGTTACCCACAGGCTTGGTATAAACGGTATGGGATGAAAACTTCCAAGGAAAGGATACTATTTCATGATCGCAGAAAAACTAAGAGAAAATCCGCTACTAACTATGCTATCAGACAGAATGCATGTCAGCTCCAATTTTATGAACATACCTGAGAGTGACAAAAAAAGTGAGGTCAGTCAATCAGTCGGATATATAGACGAATCCAGAACATTATTCCGTGCCTTTTAATTGTTTCTCCAGCATACTCTTTACATGTTAGTAGAAAATACCACACGTAGGTTGCTGTATAATTAATTGTTTTTCGGCTTCCTTATCAGCCCGGTCTTCTCTTTATTTCCTTCTCTGCCCTCATGCCCAGGCACCTATTCAAAAGTTATCAGTCAGGATTTCCATTATTTTCATTGCTTTAAGGGATACTTGACTTTTTGTGAGTATTCGGATTCTGTTATTTCTATGAACCTCGCGCGTCATCACATTTATTCAAGCATTTACCTCATTCAGTTTCGCTTGAAAGATCATATCCATAGATCCCGGATTTAGAATGCAAGTTCTTCCTGAGTTCATATGATAGAATCCAGCACCTATGCTCTAGATGGAACTTTCGGGACTAAGACAGTCAAAAAGGTCCACCCAAGAGCAGAGACAATCTGCTAGGACGCCTAAATAGATGGTAACTTAAAACTACACTAGGTGTCCTAGAAGAAGACGGAACTCCTCTTCCTCTGCTGTTGCTGGGACCTGAAAAGGGAAATGGAATGGCACTTTGGGGTATAGTATCCTGAACCTAAAGAGATACCGAAAGTTAACATCAGAACTATTCTAGACTTTGTCAAAAGTACTAGTCTGATGTGAAAACTGGCGGGGTACAATACGCCTAGAGCCTCAGTCAGTGCAGGTGAGATCTCGCACTCCATATTAGGCTAAAAAAAACCCTTCATGATATACAGTGTGTCCGTAAAGTATGGAACAAATTCATTTTTAGCTAAACAAGCCATTTTAAGAAATATTCCTGAAACACGTCGATCTTTGATTTTAATTTACCGTATTTTAAAATAATAATCTAATATACAGGGTGGATTACTTTCGAGTAATGAAGTCACCGTAATTTTTTTTTTAATGGAACACCCCCATTTGGTTTCAATTTTCGGATTACTCTAGCTGAGCTGATTCCAAAAATGTATCACATGTTGATTCCAATAGGTACAGGGTGGACAAAAATACATTAGTTTTGTGTGTGCTCATAAAGTAACGCGTAACATTCTTCATTAGTTAAATTAACAATATTATCAAAAATAATTATTGTCTAGCGGACAGAATATGATGAAATACATGACTTTATAAATGTTCGTACTGCAGCCCTTGCTGTATTTGACAGTAACCCAAACGGTGTACAAATTCTTGTTGAACCTTTTTTATTGTGTCTTGAGAAATATTGTTTGTTGCTGTCCGAATTCTCTCTTCTAATTCTTGAATATTTGCTGGTTTCGTTTGATACACAACATTCTTCAGATGGCCCCACATAAAATAATCCAAAGGATTGAAATGTGGTGACCTCACTGGCCATTCAATAGATCCACGTCTGACAATCCACCTGTTCGGAAAAATTTCATCTAGGTACCTTCTAACATCTACAGCATCCTGTTGAAACCATAAGCTTTCGTCAAAATCTCCAGGATTACGTCTGCTGCGAAACAAATTACGTAAAGTAGGCATGAGATACCCCCTTAAAAACTCAAGGTACTTTGCCCCGTTTAAATTAGAGAGGGTCTCTGTGACATTTATCCATCATTTCTTCGCAAAGTTGGATTTTCTTCTATCGGGATCATCTTCGTTTAATTCCTGCACAAGTTTGATTTTATAAGGATGCCATTTTTCAAGCTTTAATAGTTTGTGTACCGTTGTTTTGCTAACACCGATATAGCGACTAACTTTACGCACATAATTGTGCGCATATTCTTCAAAACTAAGTAAAACATCTAATGCTGTATCAGCATTTGCAGACGGACGACCTGATTTGCGTGCATTTTCAACCGTACCAGTTTCTCGAAATTTCTTTTCTATCTTACTGACTGTTGAACGGCGTTATAGGTCTTTCTGGATATTTATCATTAAACAAATTGCTCACTTCCATCTGAGTTCGTGATCTGTCTCCACACCCAATCATCATAAGTATTTCAATTTTTTGTTTTACACTTAACTCCATTTCTACTTCAAATTAAATCTAAGCAATAATTAAAACATCCACGAATACCAAAAATATTGCAGTACTAAACTGTCACTGAACATCAATAAATTACCAAAAAAATAATGACATTTCACAAAAAACTAGACGACTATGTTTTTTTTTTTTAATTGATAAGAAATAATTTCTCGTTACACGCGTTACTTTATGAGCACACTCAAAACTATTGTATTTTTGTCCACCCTGTACCAATTGGAATTAACATGTGATACATTTTGGAATCAGCTTAGCTAGTGTAATCCGAAAATTAAAACAAAATGGGGGTGTTCCATTTAAAAAAAATGACGGTGACTTCATTACTCGAAAGTAATTCACCCTGTATATGAGATTATTATTTTAAAATACGGTATATTAAAATCAAAAATCGACGTGTTTCAGGATTATTTCTTAAAATGGCCTGTTTAACTAAAAATGAATTTGTTCCATACTTTACGGACACACTGTATAAATATAAATTTTACACACTCGGTATTATCTAATTAATTTAATTTATATGGAATACTACCTCCATTATTTATTTTTATTTGTTTTTGAAAATTCATTTTCGCAGTGTGAATGCTGCAAAAAGGTAATATGCAGTATAATTAATTTTTGCAAATCCACTTACACCGAGTTCTTATTGTTTCGTTGATTAATGATTAATTTTTCGTTGTCTAACAAGAGGCGACAAATTTAATTTTAATTATTCTTGTTTCTTACATCTCGGAATAAAATAGAGTTTTACAACAAATAGAAGCAAATTTCTATACAAACATTTAATGACTATTTTAATGAGATTCGAGTGAAATTTTTGAGTAGGAAAATGGTTTAACTCTTATTTTGTACATCAACATCAACCAAAATTGTTGTACTCGTATTGTTATTTTATATTCTTATTCTAATTTTATGTTGATAATATTTCTGTTTTAAATTATTACTTTTTTATTCTTCACTATCAAAGAAAAAGATAATTGGTTGGCGCCCTAAATAAATGATAATATTGTTGCCTTCATATAAAAAAAATTGATTATAAAGTATACAATGTTGAAGAACATCGTCACCACTAACCAAAACTAAACTTGTTAAAACACTCTACGTACGGAGTTAATGATAAACTATAAATTATACAGACTATTCATTTTTTTTTGGTTTCTAATTTTTATCAAAGTTTTGGTTTTCATCAATGTTTAAATTCTTCTGAAATCTAATCTAAATTTTTTAATTGATTGGTTAAAGATTTTTTTTTGTTAAATCTAATCTAAATTTTTTAATTGATTGGTTAAAGATTTTTTTTTGTTACAGGTAAGTCAACTTACACCATCAAGATTATTTTGAATTATGAGTAAGTACTAACCTAAATGTAACAAATGTTTTAGTTATCTGATGTCTTTTGATTGAAATAAAAGATATATTTTCATTTTCAAACTGTAAATTTGAATTTTTTTTGCGATTTATTAGAAATAAAAGGCCTAAGATTTTTTTCAGATATTTATCCAGCAGTGTCGCAAATATTTCTATAAGATATAATTTTTTTTTATTAAGAGGGGCTCCATACTCATTTGAAATGATTTTATCTCCTGTTTCCATGTCTTACGTCCGATTTTCATAATTTTTTTTAGCTGATTTAGAAATAAATTTATTTTCCGGGAAAGTATTTTTTTGCTTTTATTATGAACAACATATCAATATCAACATATCAATATGGTCTAGAATTAAATTTACCGAAACTGAAGTATTTTTTTTATAAACTTTGGTAAATTTTTCATTTTTAAATGATGATAAATAAACCTCAGGGAAGTAAAATAAAAAGTGTATTTTATCACCGTTGATTAGTAGCGCCAACTAACAATAGGTAAAGTAATTAGGAAGCGCCAAGTAATATCAGAGTCTTCCGTTCTAGGGTACGGAAAGATTTTATTTTTATTTGTTTTTGGTATTTTGATTGTGGTTCGGTATAATGGTGAGACGTAAATTTACTAAAATGATAATGAGACATATATTTATTATAAATTCACTTTCACGTACAACAACGAAATCGAATAACAAAATCAAACAACGAAATCGAACAACGAAATCGAACAACGAAATCGAACAACGAAATCGAACAACGAAATCGAACAACGAAATCGAACAACGAAATCGAACAACGAAATCGAACAACGAAATCGAACAACGAAATCGAACAACGAAATCGAACAACGAAATTGAACAACGAAATTGAACAACGAAATCGCACAACGAAAGCGAATAACGAATCGAACAACGAAATTGAACAAAGAACAACGAAATCTAACAACGAACAACGAAATCTAACAACGAACAACGAAATCGAACAACGAATTCGAACAACGAATTCGAACCACGAAATCGAACAATGAAATCGAACAACGAAATCGAACAACGAATTCGAACAACGAATTCGAACAACGAATTCGAACCACGAAATAGAACAACGAAATGGAACAACGCAATCGAACAACGAAATCGAACAACGAAATCGAACAACGAAATGGAACAACGAAATTGAACAACGAAATCGAACAACGAAATCGAACAACGAAATAGAACAACGAAATCGAACAACGAAATCCAACTTCGATATCGAACAACGAAATCGAAATCGAACAACAAACTGAAACCACGAAATTGAACCACGAAATAGAACAACGAAATGGAACAACGCAATCGAACAACGAAATCGAACCACGAAATCATACAATATCGAACAACGAAAATGAACAACGAAATCGAACAACGGAATCGGACAACGAAATCGAACAACGAAATCGAACAACGAAATCGAACAACGAAATCGAACAACGAAATCGAACAACGAAATGGAACAACGAAATTGAACAACGAAATCGAACAACGAATTCGAACAACGAAATCGAACAACGAAATCGAACATCGAAATTGAACAACGAAATCGAACAACGAAATCCAACTTCGAAATCGAACAACGAAATCGAAATCGAACAACAAACTGAAACCACGAAATCGAACCACGAAATAGAACAACGAAATGGAACAACGCAATCGAACAACAAAATCGAACAACGAAATCGAACAACGAAATGGAACAACGAAATTGAACAACGAAATCGAACAACGAATTCGAACAACGAATTCGAACAACGAAATCGAACAACGAAATAGAACAACGAAATCGAACAACGAAATCCAACTTCGATATCGAACAACGAAATCAAAATCGAACAAACTGAAACCACGAAATCGAACCACGAAATAGAACAACGAAATGGAACAACGCAATCGAACAACGAAATCGAACCACGAAATCATACAATATCGAACAACGAAAACGAACAACGAAATCGAACAACGAAATCGAACAACGAAATCGAATAACGAACTCGAACAACAAACTGAAACCACGAAATCGAACCACGAAATTGAATAACGAAATGGAACAACGCAATCGAACAACGAAATCGAACAACGAAAATCGAACAACGAAATCGAACAACGAACAACGAAATCGAACAAAGAACAACGAAATCTAACAACGAACAACGAAATCGAACAAAGAACAACGAAATCTAACTACGAACAACGAAATCTAACAACGAACAACGAAATCGAACAACGAATTCGAACAACGAATTCGAACCACGAAATCGAACAATGAAATCGAACAACGAAATCGAACGAAATCGAAAAACGAAATCGATCAACGAAATCGATCAACGAAATCGAACAATCAAATCAAACAATGAAAATCGAACAACGAAATCGATCAACGAAATCGAACACGAATTCCAACAACGAAATCGAACAACGAAATCGAACAACGAAATCGAACAACGAAATCGAACAACGAAATCGAACAACGAAATCGAACAACGAAATCGAACAACGAAATCGAACAACGAAATCGAACAACGAAATCGAACAACGAAATCGAACAACGAAATCGAACAACGAAATCGAACAACGAAATCGAACAACGAAATCGAACAACGAAATCGAACAACGAAATCGAACAACGAAATCGAACAACGAAATGGAACAACGAAATTGAACAACGAAATCGCACAACGAAAGCGAATAACGAATCGAACAACGAAATTGAACAAAGAACAACGAAATCTAACAACGAACAACGAAATCGAACAAAGAACAACGAAATCTAACAACGAACAACGAAATCTAACAACGAACAACGAAATCGAACAACGAATTCGAACAACGAATTCGAACCACGAAATCGAACAATGAAATCGAACAACGAAATCGAACAACGAATTCGAACAACGAATTCGAACCACGAAATCGAACAACGAAATCGAACAAACGAATCGAACAACGAAATCGAACAATGAAATCGAACAACGAAATTGAACAACGAAATCGCACAACGAAAGCGAATAACGAATCGAACAACAAAATCGAATAACGAAATCGAACAACGAAATCGAACAACGAAATCGAACTTCGAAATCGAACAACGAAATCGAACAACGAAATCGAACAACAAAATCGAACAACGAAATCGAACAACGAAATCGAACAACGAATTCGAACAACGAATTCGAACCACGAAATCGAACAAAGAACAACGAAATCTAACAACGAATAACGAAATCTAACAACGAACAACGAAATCTAACAACGAACAACGAAATCTAACAACGAAATCGAACAACGAAATCGAACAACGAAATCGAACAACGAAATCGAACAACGAAATCTAACAACGAAATCGAATAACGAATCGAACAACGAAATCGAACAACGAAATCGAACAACGAATTAGAACAACGAAATAGAACAACGAAATCCAACTTCGAAATCGAACAGCGAAATCGAAATCGAACAACAAACTGAAACCACGAAATCGAACCACGAAATAGAACAACGAAATGGAACAACGCAATCGAACAACGAAATCGAACCACGAAATCATACAACAATATCGAACAACGAAAACGAACAACGAAATCGAACAACGGAATCGGACAACGAAATCGAACAACGAAATCGAACAACGAAATCGAACAACGAAATCGAACAACGAAATCGAACAACGAAATCTAACAACGAAATCGAACAACGAAATCGAACAACGAAATCGAACAACGAAATCGAACAACGAAATGGAACAACGAAATCGAACAAGAAATCGAACAACGAAATCGAATAACGAATCGAACAACGAATTCGAACAACGAATTCGAACCACGAAATCGAACAAAGAACAACGAAATCTAACAACGAAATCGAACAACGAAATCGAACAACGAAATCGAACAACGAAATCTAACAACGAAATCGAACAACGAAATCGAACAACGAAATCGAACAACGAAATGGAACAACGAAATTGAACAACGAAATCGCACAACGAAAGCGAATAACGAATCGAACAACGAAATTGAACAAAGAACAACGAAATCTAACAACGAACAACGAAATCTAACAACGAACAACGAAATCGAACAACGAATTCGAACAACGAATTCGAACCACGAAATCGCACAATGAAATCGAACAACGAAATCGAACAACGAATTCGAACAACGAATTCGAACAACGAATTCGAACCACGAAATAGAACAACGAAATGGAACAACGCAATCGAACAACGAAATCGAACAACGAAATCGAACAACGAAATGGAACAACGAAATTGAACAACGAAATCGAACAACGAAATCGAACAACGAAATTGAACAACGAAATCGAACAACGAAATCCAACTTCGATATCGAACAACGAAATCGAAATCGAACAACAAACTGAAACCACGAAATTAAACCACGAAATAGAACAACGAAATGGAACAACGCAATCGAACAACGAAATCGAACCACGAAATCATACAATATCGAACAACGAAAATGAACAACGAAATCGAACAACGGAATCGGACAACGAAATCGAACAACGAAATCGAACAACGAAATCGAACAACGAAATCGAACAACGAAATCGAACAACGAAATGGAACAACGAAATTGAACAACGAAATCGAACAACGAATTCGAACAACGAAATCGAACAACGAAATCGAACATCGAAATTGAACAACGAAATCGAACAACGAAATCCAACTTCGAAATCGAACAACGAAATCGAAATCGAACAACAAACTGAAACCACGAAATCGAACCACGAAATAGAACAACGAAATGGAACAACGCAATCGAACAACGAAATCGAACAACGAAATCGAACAACGAAATGGAACAACGAAATTGAACAACGAAATCGAACAACGAATTCGAACAACGAATTCGAACAACAAAATCGAACAACGAAATAGAACAACGAAATCGAACAACGAAATCCAACTTCGATATCGAACAACGAAATCGAAATCGAACAACAAACTGAAACCACGAAATCGAACCACGAAATAGAACAACGAAATGGAACAACGCAATCGAACAACGAAATCGAACCACGAAATCATACAATATCGAACAACGAAAACGAACAACGAAATCGAACAACGAAATCGAACAACGAAATCGAATAACGAACTCGAACAACAAACTGAAACCACGAAATCGAACCACGAAATTGAATAACGAAATGGAACAACGCAATCGAACAACGAAATCGAACAACGAAAATCGAACAACGAAATCGAACAACGAACAACGAAATCGAACAAAGAACAACGAAATCTAACTACGAACAACGAAATCTAACAACGAAATCGAACAACGAATTCGAACAACGATTTCGAACCACGAAATCGAACAATGAAATCGAACAACGAAATCGAACGAAATCGAAAAACGAAATCGATCAACGAAATCGATCAACGAAATCGAACAATCAAATCGAACAATGAAAATCGAACAACGAAATCGATCAACGAAATCGAACACGAATTCCAACAACGAAATCGAACAACGAAATCGAACAACGAAATCGAACAACGAAATCGAACAACGAAATCGAACAACGAAATCGAACAACGAAATCGAACAACGAAATCGAACAACGAAATCGAACAACGAAATCGAACAACGAAATCGAACAACGAAATCGAACAACGAAATCGAACAACGAAATCGAACAACGAAATCGAACAACGAAATCGAACAACGAAATCGAACAACGAAATGGAACAACGAAATTGAACAACGAAATCGCACAACGAAAGCGAATAACGAATCGAACAACGAAATTGAACAAAGAACAACGAAATCTAACAACGAACAACGAAATCGAACAAAGAACAACGAAATCTAAAAACGAACAACGAAATCTAACAACGAACAACGAAATCGAACAACAAATTCGAACAACGAATTCGAACCACGAAATCGAACAATGAAATCGAACAACGAAATCGAACAACGAAATCGAACAACGAATTCGAACAACGAATTCGAACCACGAAATCGAACAACGAAATCGAACAAACGAATCGAACAACGAAATCGAACAATGAAATCGAACAACAAAATCGAACAACGAAATGGAACAACGAAATTGAACAACGAAATCGCACAACGAAAGCGAATAACGAATCGAACAACAAAATTGAACAACGAAATCGAACATCGAAATCGAACAACGAAATCGAACAACGAAATCGAACAACGAAATCGAACAACGAAATCGAACAACGAAATTGAACAACGAAATCGAACAACGAATTCGAACAACGAAATCGAACAACGAAATCGAACAACGAAATCGAACAACGAAATCGAACAACGAAATCGAACAACGAAATCGAATAACGAAATCGAACAACGAAATCGAACAACGAAATCGAACTTCGAAATCGAACAACGAAATCGAACAACGAAATCGAACAACGAAATCGAAATCGAACAACAAACTGAAACCACGAAATCGAACCACGAAATAGAACAACGAAATGGAACAACGCAATCGAACAACGAAATCGAACCACGAAATCATACAACAATATCGAACAACGAAAACGAACAACGAAATCGAACAACGGAATCGGACAACGAAATCGAACAACGAAATCGAACAACGAAATCTAACAACGAATTCGAATAACGAATCGAACAACGAAATCGAACAACGAAATCGAACAACGAAATCGAAAAAACGAATTAGAACAACGAAATAGAACAACGAAATCCAACTTCGAAATCGAACAGCGAAATCGAAATCGAACAACAAACTGAAACCACGAAATCGAACCACGAAATAGAACAACGAAATGGAACAACGCAATCGAACAACGAAATCGAACCACGAAATCATACAACAATATCGAACAACGAAAACGAACAACGAAATCGAACAACGGAATCGGACAACGAAATCGAACAACGAAATCGAACAACGAAATCGAACAACGAAATCGAACAACGAAATCTAACAACGAAATCGAACAACGAAATCGAACAACGAAATCGAACAACGAAATCGAACAACGAAATGGAACAACGAAATCGAACAAGAAATCGAACAACGAAATCGAATAACGAATCGAACAACGAATTCGAACAACGAATTCGAACCACGAAATCGAACAAAGAACAACGAAATCTAACAACGAAATCGAACAACGAAATCGAACAACGAAATCGAACAACGAAATCTAACAACGAAATCGAACAACGAAATCGAACAACGAAATCGAACAACGAAATGGAACAACGAAATTGAACAACGAAATCGCACAACGAAAGCGAATAACGAATCGAACAACGAAATTGAACAAAGAACAACGAAATCTAACAACGAACAACGAAATCTAACAACGAACAACGAAATCGAACAACGAATTCGAACAACGAATTCGAACCACGAAATCGAACAATGAAATCGAACAACGAAATCGAACAACGAATTCGAACAACGAATTCGAACAACGAATTCGAACCACGAAATAGAACAACGAAATGGAACAACGCAATCGAACAACGAAATCGAACAACGAAATCGAACAACGAAATGGAACAACGAAATTGAACAACGAAATCGAACAACGAAATCGAACAACGAAATTGAACAACGAAATCGAACAACGAAATCCAACTTCGATATCGAACAACGAAATCGAAATCGAACAACAAACTGAAACCACGAAATTGAACCACGAAATAGAACAACGAAATGGAACAACGCAATCGAACAACGAAATCGAACCACGAAATCATACAATATCGAACAACGAAAATGAACAACGAAATCGAACAACGGAATCGGACAACGAAATCGAACAACGAAATCGAACAACGAAATCGAACAACGAAATCGAACAACGAAATCGAACAACGAAATGGAACAACGAAATTGAACAACGAAATCGAACAACGAAATCGAACAACGAAATCGAACATCGAAATTGAACAACGAAATCGAACAACGAAATCCAACTTCGAAATCGAACAACGAAATCGAAATCGAACAACAAACTGAAACCACGAAATCGAACCACGAAATAGAACAACGAAATGGAACAACGCAATCGAACAACGAAATCGAACAACGAAATCGAACAACGAAATCGAACAACGAAATGAAACAACGAAATTGAACAACGAAATCGAACAACGAATTCGAACAACGAATTCGAACAACGAAATCGAACAACGAAATAGAACAACGAAATCGAACAACGAAATCCAACTTCGATATCGAACAACGAAATCGAAATCGAACAACAAACTGAAACCACGAAATCGAACCACGAAATAGAACAACGAAATGGAACAACGCAATCGAACAACGAAATCGAACCACGAAATCATACAATATCGAACAACGAAAACGAACAACGAAATCGAACAACGAAATCGAACAACGAAATCGAACAACGAAATCGAATAACGAACTCGAACAACAAACTGAAACCACGAAATCGAACCACGAAATTGAATAACGAAATGGAACAACGCAATCGAACAACGAAATCGAACAACGAAAATCGAACAACGAAATCGAACAACGAACAACGAAATCGAACAAAGAACAACGAAATCTAACAACGAACAACGAAATCGAACAAAGAACAACGAAATCTAACTACGAACAACGAAATCTAACAACGAACAACGAAATCGAACAACGAATTCGAACAACGAATTCGAACCACGAAATCGAACAATGAAATCGAACAACGAAATCGAACGAAATCGAAAAACGAAATCGATCAACGAAATCGAACAATCAAATCGAACAATGAAAATCGAACAACGAAATCGATCAACGAAATCGAACACGAATTCCAACAACGAAATCGAACAACGAAATCGAACAACGAAATCGAACAACGAAATCGAACAACGAAATCGAACAACGAAATCGAACAACGAAATCGAACAACGAAATCGAACAACGAAATCGAACAACGAAATCGAACAACGAAATCGAACAACGAAATCGAACAACGAAATCGAACAACGAAATCGAACAACGAAATCGAACAACGAAATCGAGCAACGAAATCGAACAACGAAATCGAACAACGAAATCGAACAACGAAATGGAACAACGAAATTGAACAACGAAATCGCACAACGAAAGCGAATAACGAATCGAACAACGAAATTGAACAAAGAACAACGAAATCTAACAACGAACAACGAAATCGAACAAAGAACAACGAAATCTAACAACGAACAACGAAATCTAACAACGAACAACGAAATCGAACAACGAATTCGAACAACGAATTCGAACCACGAAATCGAACAATGAAATCGAACAACGAAATCGAACAACGAATTCGAACAACGAATTCGAACCACGAAATCGAACAACGAAATCGAACAAACGAATCGAACAACGAAATCGAACAATGAAATCGAACAACGAAATCGAACAACGAAATGGAACAACGAAATTGAACAACGAAATCGCACAACGAAAGCGAATAACGAATCGAACAACGAAATTGAACAACGAAATCGAACATCGAAATCGAACAACGAAATCGAACAACGAAATCGAACAACGAAATCGAACAAAGAAATCGAACAACGAAATCGAACAACGAAATCGAACAACGAAATCGAACAAAGAAATCGAACAACGAAATCGAACAACGAAATCGAACAACGAAATCGAACAACGAAATCGAACAACGAAATCGAATAACGAAATCGAACAACGAAATCGAACAACGAAGTCGAACTTCGAAATCGAACAACGAAATCGAACAACGAAATCGAACAACAAAATCGAACAACGAAATCGAACAACGAAATCGAACAACGAATTCGAACAACGAATTCGAACCACGAAATCGAACAAAGAACAACGAAATCTAACAACGAATAACGAAATCTAACAACGAACAACGAAATCTAACAACGAACAACGAAATCTAACAACGAAATCGAACAACGAAATCGAACAACGAAATCGAACAACGAAATCGAACAACAAAATCGAACAACGAAATCGAACAACGAATTCGAACCACGAAATCGAACAAAGAACAACGAAATCTAACAACGAACAACGAAATCTAACAACGAACAACGAAATCGAACAACGAAATCGAACAACGAAATCGAACAACGAAATCGAACAACGAAATCGAACAACGAAATCGAACAACGAAATCGAACAACGAAATCGAACGAAATCGAAAAACGAAATCGATCAACGAAATCGATCAACGAAATCGAACAATCAAATCGAACAATGAAAATCGAACAACGAAATCGATCAACGAAATCGAACACGAATTCCAACAACGAAATCGAACAACGAAATCGAACAACGAAATCGAACAACGAAATCGAACAACGAAAGCGAACAACGAAATCGAACCACGAAATCATACAACAATATCGAACAACGAAAACGAACAACGAAATCGAACAACGGAATCGGACAACGAAATCGAACAACGAAATCGAACAACGAAATCGAACAACGAAATCGAACAACGAAATCTAACAACGAAATCGAACAACGAAATCGAACAACGAAATCGAACAACGAAATCGAACAACGAAATCGAACAACGAAATCGAACAACGAAATGGAACAACGAAATCGAACAAGAAATCGAACAACGAAATCGAATAACGAATCAAACAACGAATTCGAACAACGAATTCGAACCACGAAATCGAACAAAGAACAACGAAATCTAACAACGAAATCGAACACCGAAATCGAACAACGAAATCGAACAACGAAATCTAACAACGAAATCGAACAACGAAATCGAACAACGAAATCGAACAACGAAATCGAACAACGAAATCGAACAACGAAATCGAACAACGAATTCGAACAACGACATCGAACAACGAAATCGAACAACGAAATCGAACAACGAAATCGAACAACGAAATCGAACAACGAAATCGAACAACGAAATCGAACAACGAAATCGAACAACGAAATCGAACAACGAAATCGAACAACGAAATCGAACAACGAAATCGAACAACGAAATCGAACAACGAAATCGAACAACGAAATCGAACAACGAAATCGAACAACGAAATCGAACAACGAAATCGAACAACGAAATCGAACAACGAAATCGAACTTCAAAATCGAACAACGAAATCGAACAACGAAATCGAACAACGAAATCGAACAACGAAATCGAACAACGAAATCGAACAACGAAATCGAACAACGAAATCGAACAACGAAATCGAACAACGAAATCGAACAGCGAAATCGAAATCGAACAACAAACTGAAACCACGAAATCGAACCACGAAATAGAACAAAGAAATGGAACAACGCAATCGAACAACGAAATCGAACCACGAAATCATACAACAATATCGAACAACGAAAACGAACAACGAAATCGAACAACGGAATCGGACAACGAAATCGAACAACGAAATCGAACAACGAAATCGAACAACGAAATCGAACAACGAAAATCGAACAACGAAATCGAACAACGAACAACGAAATCGAACAAAGAACAACGAAATCTAACAACGAACAACGAAATCGAACAAAGAACAACGAAATCTAACTACGAACAACGAAATCTAACAACGAACAACGAAATCGAACAACGAATTCGAACAACGAATTCGAACCACGAAATCGAACAATGAAATCGAACAACGAAATCGAACGAAATCGAAAAACGAAATCGATCAACGAAATCGATCAACGAAATCGAACAATCAAATCGAACAATGAAAATCGAACAACGAAATCGATCAACGAAATCGAACACGAATTCCAACAACGAAATCGAACAACGAAATCGAACAACGAAATCGAACAACGAAATCGAACAACGAAAGCGAACAACGAAATCGAACAACGAAATCGAACAACGAAATCGAACAACGAAATCGAACAACGAAATCGAACAACGAAATCGAACAACGAAATCGAACAACGAAATCGAACAACGAAATCGAACAACGAAATCGAACAACGAAATGGAACAACGAAATTGAACAACGAAATCGCACAACGAAAGCGAATAACGAATCGAACAACGAAATTGAACAAAGAACAACGAAATCTAACAACGAACAACGAAATCGAACAAAGAACAACGAAATCTAACAACGAACAACGAAATCTAACAACGAACAACGAAATCGAACAACGAATTCGAACAACGAATTCGAACCACGAAATCGAACAATGAAATCGAACAACGAAATCGAACAACGAATTCGAACAACGAATTCGAACCACGAAATCGAACAACGAAATCGAACAAACGAATCGAACAACGAAATCGAACAACGAAATCGAACAACGAAATCGAACTTCGAAATCGAACAACGAAATCGAACAACAAAATCGAACAACGAAATCGAACAACGAAATCGAACAACGAATTCGAACAACGAATTCGAACCACGAAATCGAACAAAGAACAACGAAATCTAACAACGAATAACGAAATCTAACAACGAACAACGAAATCTAACAACGAACAACGAAATCTAACAACGAAATCGAACAACGAAATCGAACAACGAAATCGAACAACGAAATCGAATAACGAAATCGAACAACGAAATCGAACAACGAAATCGAACTTCGAAATCGAACAACGAAATCGAACAACGAAATCGAACAACGAAATCGAACAACGAAATGGAACAACGAAATGGAACAACGAAATCGAACAAGAAATCGAACAACGAAATCGAATAACGAATCGAACAACGAATTCGAACAACGAAATCGAACAACGAAATCGAACAACGAAATCTAACAACGAAATCTAACAACGAAATCTAACAACGAAATCGAACAACGAAATCGAACAACGAAATCGAACAACGAAATTGAACAACGAAATCGCACAACGAAATCGAACAACGAATCGAACAACGAAATTGAACAAAGAACAACGAAATCTAACAACGAACAACGAAATCTAACAACGAACAACGAAATCGAACAACGAATTCGAACCACGAAATAGAACAACGAAATGGAACAACGCAATCGAACAACGAAATCGAACAACGAAATCGAACAACGAAATCGAACAACGAAATCGAACAACGAAATCGAACAACGAAATCGAACAACGAAATCGAACAACGAAATCGAACAACGAAATTGAACAACGAAATCGCACAACGAAAGCGAATAACGAATCGAACAACGAAATTGAACAACGAAATCGAACATCGAAATCGAACAACGAAATCGAACAACGAAATCGAACAACGAAATCGAACAACGAAATCGAACAACGAAATCGAACAACGAAATCGAACAACGAAATCGAACAAAGAAATCGAACAACGAAATCGAACAACGAAATCGAACAACGAAATCGAACAACGAAATCGAACAACGAAATCGAACAACGAAATCGAACAACGAAATCGAACAACGAAATCGAATAACGAAATCGAACAACGAAATCGAACAACGAAGTCGAACTTCGAAATCGAACAACGAAATCGAACAACGAAATCGAACAACAAAATCGAACAACGAAATCGAACAACGAAATCGAACAACGAATTCGAACAACGAATTCGAACCACGAAATCGAACAAAGAACAACGAAATCTAACAACGAATAACGAAATCTAACAACGAACAACGAAATCTAACAACGAACAACGAAATCTAACAACGAAATCGAACAACGAAATCGAACAACGAAATCGAACAACGAAATCGAACAACGAAATCGAACAACGAAATCTAACAACGAAATCGAATAACGAATCGAACAACGAAATCGAACAACGAAATCGAACAACGAAATCGAACAACGAAATCGAACAACGAATTAGAACAACGAAATAGAACAACGAAATCCAACTTCGAAATCGAACAGCGAAATCGAAATCGAACAACAAACTGAAACCACGAAATCGAACCACGAAATAGAACAACGAAATGGAACAACGCAATCGAACAACGAAATCGAGCCACGAAATCATACAACAATATCGAACAACGAAAACGAACAACGAAATCGAACAACGGAATCGGACAACGAAATCGAACAACGAAATCGAACAACGAAATCGAACAACGAAATCGAACAACGAAATCTAACAACGAAATCGAACAACGAAATCGAACAACGAAATCGAACAACGAAATCGAACAACGAAATCGAACAACGAAATCGAACAACGAAATGGAACAACGAAATCGAACAAGAAATCGAACAACGAAATCGAATAACGAATCGAACAACGAATTCGAACAACGAATTCGAACCACGAAATCGAACAAAGAACAACGAAATCTAACAACGAAATCGAACACCGAAATCGAACAACGAAATCGAACAACGAAATCTAACAACGAAATCGAACAACGAAATCGAACAACGAAATCGAACAACGAAATCGAACAACGAAATCGAACAACGAAATCGAACAACGAATTCGAACAACGACATCGAACAACGAAATCGAACAACGAAATCGAACAACGAAATCGAACAACGAAATCGAACAACGAAATCGAACAACGAAATCGAACAACGAAATCGAACAACGAAATCGAACAACGAAATCGAACAACGAAATCGAACAACGAAATCGAACAACGAAATCGAACAACGAAATCGAACAACGAAATCGAACAACGAAATCGAACAACGAAATCGAACAACGAAATCGAACAACGAAATCGAACTTCAAAATCGAACAACGAAATCGAACAACGAAATCGAACAACGAAATCGAACAACGAAATCGAACAACGAAATCGAACAACGAAATCGAACAACGAAATCGAACAGCGAAATCGAAATCGAACAACAAACTGAAACCACGAAATCGAACCACGAAATAGAACAAAGAAATGGAACAACGCAATCGAACAACGAAATCGAACCACGAAATCATACAACAATATCGAACAACGAAAACGAACAACGAAATCGAACAACGGAATCGGACAACGAAATCGAACAACGAAATCGAACAACGAAATCGAACAACGAAATCGAACAACGAAAATCGAACAACGAAATCGAACAACGAACAACGAAATCGAACAAAGAACAACGAAATCTAACAACGAACAACGAAATCGAACAAAGAACAACGAAATCTAACTACGAACAACGAAATCTAACAACGAACAACGAAATCGAACAACGAATTCGAACAACGAATTCGAACCACGAAATCGAACAATGAAATCGAACAACGAAATCGAACGAAATCGAAAAACGAAATCGATCAACGAAATCGATCAACGAAATCGAACAATCAAATCGAACAATGAAAATCGAACAACGAAATCGATCAACGAAATCGAACACGAATTCCAACAACGAAATCGAACAACGAAATCGAACAACGAAATCGAACAACGAAATCGCACAACGAAAGCGAATAACGAATCGAACAACGAAATTGAACAAAGAACAACGAAATCTAACAACGAACAACGAAATCGAACAAAGAACAACGAAATCTAACAACGAACAACGAAATCTAACAACGAACAACGAAATCGAACAACGAATTCGAACAACGAATTCGAACCACGAAATCGAACAATGAAATCGAACAACGAAATCGAACAACGAATTCGAACAACGAATTCGAACCACGAAATCGAACAACGAAATCGAACAAACGAATCGAACAACGAAATCGAACAACGAAATCGAACAACGAAATCGAACTTCGAAATCGAACAACGAAATCGAACAACAAAATCGAACAACGAAATCGAACAACGAAATCGAACAACGAATTCGAACAACGAATTCGAACCACGAAATCGAACAAAGAACAACGAAATCTAACAACGAATAACGAAATCTAACAACGAACAACGAAATCTAACAACGAACAACGAAATCTAACAACGAAATCGAACAACGAAATCGAACAACGAAATCGAACAACGAAATCGAATAACGAAATCGAACAACGAAATCGAACAACGAAATCGAACTTCGAAATCGAACAACGAAATCGAACAACGAAATCGAACAACGAAATCGAACAACGAAATGGAACAACGAAATGGAACAACGAAATCGAACAAGAAATCGAACAACGAAATCGAATAACGAATCGAACAACGAATTCGAACAACGAAATCGAACAACGAAATCGAACAACGAAATCTAACAACGAAATCTAACAACGAAATCTAACAACGAAATCGAACAACGAAATCGAACAACGAAATCGAACAACGAAATTGAACAACGAAATCGCACAACGAAATCGAACAACGAATCGAACAACGAAATTGAACAAAGAACAACGAAATCTAACAACGAACAACGAAATCTAACAACGAACAACGAAATCGAACAACGAATTCGAACCACGAAATAGAACAACGAAATGGAACAACGCAATCGAACAACGAAATTGAACAACGAAATCGAACAACGAAATCGAACAACGAAATCGAACAGCGAAATCCAACAACGAAATCGAACAACGAAATCGAACAACGAAATCGAACAACGAAATCGAACAACGAAATCGAACAACGAAATCGAATAACGAAATCGAACAACGAAATCGAACAACGAAATCGAACTTCGAAATCGAACAACGAAATCGAACAACAAAATCGAACAACGAAATCGAACAACGAATTCGAACAACGAATTCGAACCACGAAATCGAACAAAGAACAACGAAATCTAACAACGAATAACGAAATCTAACAACGAACAACGAAATCTAACAACGAACAACGAAATCTAACAACGAAATCGAACAACGAAATCGAACAACGAAATCTAACAACGAATTCGAATAACGAAATCGAACAACGAAATCTAACAACGAAATCGAACAACGAAATCGAACAACGAAATCGAACAACGAAATCGAACAACGAAATGGAACAACGAAATCGAACAAGAAATCGAACAACGAAATCGAATAACGAATCGAACAACGAATTCGAACAACGAAATCGAACAACGAAATCGAACAACGAAATCTAACAACGAAATCTAACAACGAAATCGAACAACGAAATCGAACAACGAAATCGAACAACGAAATGGAACAACGAAATTGAACAACGAAATCGCACAACGAAAGCGAATAACGAATCGAACAACGAAATTGAACAAAGAACAACGAAATCTAACAACGAACAACGAAATCTAACAACGAACAACGAAATCGAACAACGAATTCGAACAACGAATTCGAACCACGAAATCGAACAATGAAATCGAACAACGAAATCGAACAACGAATTCGAACAACGAATTCGAACAACGAATTCGAACCACGAAATAGAACAACGAAATGGAACAACGCAATCGAACAACGAAATCGAACAACGAAATCGAACAACGAAATGGAACAACGAAATTGAACAACGAAATCGAACAACGAAATCGAACAACGAAATTGAACAACGAAATCGAACAACGAAATCCAACTTCGATATCGAACAACGAAATCGAAATCGAACAACAAACTGAAACCACGAAATTGAACCACGAAATAGAACAACGAAATGGAACAACGCAATCGAACAACGAAATCGAACCACGAAATCATACAATATCGAACAACGAAAATGAACAACGAAATCGAACAACGGAATCGGACAACGAAATCGAACAACGAAATCGAACAACGAAATCGAACAACGAAATCGAACAACGAAATCGAACAACGAAATGGAACAACGAAATTGAACAACGAAATCGAACAACGAATTCGAACAACGAAATCGAACAACGAAATCGAACATCGAAATTGAACAACGAAATCGAACAACGAAATCCAACTTCGAAATCGAACAACGAAATCGAAATCGAACAACAAACTGAAACCACGAAATCGAACCACGAAATAGAACAACGAAATGGAACAACGCAATCGAACAACGAAATCGAACAACGAAATCGAACAACGAAATGGAACAACGAAATTGAACAACGAAATCGAACAACGAATTCGAACAACGAATTCGAACAACGAAATCGAACAACGAAATAGAACGAAATCGAACAACGAAATCCAACTTCGATATCGAACAACGAAATCGAAATCGAACAACAAACTGAAACCACGAAATCGAACCACGAAATAGAACAACGAAATGGAACAACGCAATCGAACAACGAAATCGAACCACGAAATCATACAATATCGAACAACGAAAACGAACAACGAAATCGAACAACGAAATCGAACAACGAAATCGAATAACGAACTCGAACAACAAACTGAAACCACGAAATCGAACCACGAAATTGAATAACGAAATGGAACAACGAAATCGAACAACGAAATCGAACAACGAAATCGAACAACGAAATCGAGCAACGAAATCGAACAACGAAATCGAACAACGAAATCGAACAACGAAATGGAACAACGAAATTGAACAACGAAATCGCACAACGAAAGCGAATAACGAATCGAACAACGAAATTGAACAAAGAACAACGAAATCTAACAACGAACAACGAAATCGAACAAAGAACAACGAAATCTAACAACGAACAACGAAATCTAACAACGAACAACGAAATCGAACAACGAATTCGAACGACGAAATCGAACAACGAAATCGAACAACGAATTCGAACAACGAATTCGAACCACGAAATCGAACAAAGAACAACGAAATCTAACAACGAATAACGAAATCTAACAACGAACAACGAAATCTAACAACGAACAACGAAATCTAACAACGAAATCGAACAACGAAATCGAACAACGAAATCGAACAACGAAATCGAACAACGAAATCGAACAACGAAATCTAACAACGAAATCGAATAACGAATCGAACAACGAAATCGAACAACGAAATCGAACAACGAAATCGAACAACGAAATCGAACAACGAATTAGAACAACGAAATAGAACAACGAAATCCAACTTCGAAATCGAACAGCGAAATCGAAATCGAACAACAAACTGAAACCACGAAATCGAACCACGAAATAGAACAACGCAATCGAACAACGAAATCGAACCACGAAATCATACAACAATATCGAACAACGAAAACGAACAACGAAATCGAACAACGGAATCGGACAACGAAATCGGACAACGAAATCGAACAACGAAATCGAACAACGAAATCGAACAACGAAATCGAACAACGAAATCGAACAACGAAATCGAACAACGAAATCGAACAACGAAATCGAACAACGAAATCGAACAACGAAATCGAACAACGAAATCGAACAACGAAATCGAACAACGAAATCGAACAACGAAATCGAACAACGAAATCGAACAACGAAATGGAACAACGAAATGGAACAACGAAATCGAACAACGAAATCGAACAACGAAATCGAACAACGAAATCGAACAACGAAATCGAACAACGAAATCGAACAACGAAATCGAACAACGAAATCGAACTTCAAAATCGAACAACGAAATCGAACAACGAAATCGAACAACGAAATCGAACAACGAAATCGAACAACGAAATCGAACAACGAAATCGAACAACGAAATCGAACAACGAAATCGAACAACGAAATCGAACAACGAAATCGAACAACGAAATCGAACAGCGAAATCGAAATCGAACAACGAACTGAAACCATGAAATCGAACCACGAAATAGAACAAAGAAATGGAACAACGCAATCGAACAACGAAATCGAACCACGAAATCATACAACAATATCGAACAACGAAAACGAACAACGAAATCGAACAACGGAATCGGACAACGAAATCGAACAACGAAATCGAACAACGAAATCGAACAACGAAATCGAACAACGAAATCGAACTTCAAAATCGAACTTCAAAATCGAACAACGAAATCGAACAACGAAATCGAACAACGAAATCGAACAACGAAATCGAACAACGAATTAGAACAACGAAATAGAACAACGAAATCCAACTTCGAAATCGAACAGCGAAATCGAAATCGAACAACAAACTGAAACCACGAAATCGAACCACGAAATCGAACAACGAAATCGAACAACGAAATCGAACAACGAAATCGAACTTCGAAATCGAACAACGAAATCGAACAACGAAATCGAACAACAAAATCGAACAACGAAATCGAACAACGAAATCGAACAACGAAATCGAACAACGAAATCGAACAACGAAATCGAACAACGAAATCGAACAACGAAATCGAACAACGAAATCGAACAACGAAATCGAACAACGAAATCGAACATCGAAATCGAACAACGAAATCGAACAACGAAATCGAACAACGAAATCGAACAACGAAATCGAACAACGAAATCGAACAACGAAATCGAACAACGAAATCGAACAACGAAATCGAACAACGAAATCGAACAACGAAATCGAACAACGAAATCGAACAACGAAATCGAACAACGAAATCGAACAACGAAATCGAACAACGAAATCGAACAACGAAATCGAACTTCGAAATCGAACAACGAAATCGAACAACGAATTCGAACCACGAAATCGAACAAAGAACAACGAAATCTAACAACGAACAACGAAATCTAACAACGAACAACGAAATCTAACAACGAACAACAAAATCGAACAACGAAATCGAACAACGAAATCGAACAACGAAATCGAACAACGAAATCGAACAACGAAATGGAACAACGAAATCGAACAACGAAATCGAACAACGAAATCGAACAACGAAATCGAACAACGAAATCGAACAACGAAATGGAACAACGAAATCGAACAACGAAATCGAACAACGAAATCGAACAACGAAATCGAACAACGAAATCGAACAACGAAATCGAACAACGAAATCGAACAACGAAATCGAACAACGAAATCGAACAACGAAATCGAACAACGAAATCGAACAACGAAATCGAACAACGAAATCGAACAACGAAATCGAACAACGAAATGGAACAACGAAATCGAACAACGAAATCGAACAACGAAATCGAACAACGAAATCGAACTTCGAAATCGAACAACGAAATGGAACAACGAAATCGAACAACGAAATCGAATAACGAATCGAACAACGAAATCGAACAACGAAATCGAACAACGAAATCGAACAACGAAATCGAACAACGAAATCGAACAACGAAATCGAACAACGAAATCGAACAACGAAATCGAACAACGAAATCGAACTACGAAATCGAACAACGAATTCGAACAACGAATTCGAACAACGAATTCGAACAACGAAATCGAACAACGAAATCGAACAACGAAATCGAACAACGAAATCGAACAACGAACAACGAATTCGAACCACGAAATCGAACAACGAAATCGAACAACGAAATCGAACAACGAAATCGAAAAACGAAATCGAACAACGAAATCGAACAACGAAATCGAACAACGAAATCGAACAAAGAACAACGAAATCTAACAACGAACAACGAAATCTAACAACGAACAACGAAATCTAACAACGAACAACGAAATCTAACAACGAACAACGAAATCTAACAACGAAATCGAACAACGAAATCGAACAACGAAATCGAACAACGAAATCGAACAACGAAATCTAACAACGAACAACGAAATCTAACAACGAAATCGAACAACGAAATCGAACAACGAAATCGAACAACGAAATCGAACAACGAAATCGAACAACGAAATCGAACAACGAAATCGAACAACGAAATCGAACAACGAAATCGAACAACGAAATCGAACAACGAATTCGAACAACGAATTCGAACCACGAAATCGAACAAAGAACAACGAAATCTAACAACGAACAACGAAATCTAACAACGAAATCGAACAACGAAATCGAACAACGAAATCGAACAACGAAATCGAACAACGAAATGGAACAACGAAATCGAACTTCGAAATCGAACTTCGAAATCGAACAACGAAATCGCACAACGAAATCGAACAACGAAATCGAACAACGAAATCGAACAACGAAATCGAACAACGAAATCGAACAACGAAATCGAACAACGAAATCGAACAACGAAATCGAACAACGAAATCGAACAACGAAATCGAACAACGAATTCGAACAACGAATTCGAACCACGAAATCGAACAAAGAACAACGAAATCTAACAACGAACAACGAAATCTAACAACGAACAACGAAATCTAACAACGAACAACGAAATCTAACAACGAACAACGAAATCTAACAACGAAATCGAACAACGAAATCGAACAACGAAATCGAACAACGAAATCGAACAACGAAATCGAACAACGAAATCTAACAACGAACAACGAAATCTAACAACGAAATCGAACAACGAAATCGAACAACGAAATCGAACAACGAAATCGAACAACGAAATCGAACAACGAAATCGAACAACGAAATCGAACAACGAAATCGAACAACGAAATCGAACAACGAAATCGAACAACGAAATCGAACAACGAAATCGAACAACGAAATCGAACAACGAATTCGAACAACGAATTCGAACAACGAATTCGAACAACGAAATCGAACAACGAAATCGAACAACGAAATCGAACAACGAACAACGAATTCGAACCACGAAATCGAACAACGAAATCGAACAACGAAATCGAACAACGAAATCGAAAAACGAAATCGAACAACGAAATCGAACAACGAAATCGAACAACGAAATCGAACAAAGAACAACGAAATCTAACAACGAACAACGAAATCTAACAACGAACAACGAAATCTAACAACGAACAACGAAATCTAACAACGAACAACGAAATCTAACAACGAAATCGAACAACGAAATCGAACAACGAAATCGAACAACGAAATCGAACAACGAAATCTAACAACGAACAACGAAATCTAACAACGAAATCGAACAACGAAATCGAACAACGAAATCGAACAACGAAATCGAACAACGAAATGGAACAACGAAATCGAAGTTCGAAATCGAACTTCGAAATCGAACAACGAAATCGCACAACGAAATCGAACAACGAAATCGAACAACGAAATCGAACAACGAAATCGAACAACGAAATCGAACAACGAAATCGAACAACGAAATCGAACAACGAAATCGAACAACGAAATCGAACAACGAATTCGAACAACGAATTCGAACCACGAAATCGAACAAAGAACAACGAAATCTAACAACGAACAACGAAATCTAACAACGAACAACGAAATCTAACAACGAACAACGAAATCTAACAACGAACAACGAAATCTAACAACGAAATCGAACAACGAAATCGAACAACGAAATCGAACAACGAAATCTAACAACGAACAACGAAATCTAACAACGAAATCTAACAACGAAATCGAACAACGAAATCGAACAACGAAATCGAACAACGAAATCGAACAACGAAATGGAACAACGAAATCGAACAACGAAATCGAACAACGAAATCGAACAACGAAATCGAACAACGAAATCGAACAACGAAATGGAGCAACGAAATCGAACAACGAAATCGAACAACGAAATCGAACAACGAAATCGAACAACCAAATCGAACAACGAAATCGAACAACGAATTCGAACAACGAAATCGAACAACGAAATCGAACAACGAAATCGAACAACGAAATCGAACAACGAAATCGAACAACGAAATCGAACAACAAAATCGAACAACGAAATCGAACAACGAATTCGAACCACGAAATCGAACAAAGAACAATGAAATCTAACAACGAACAACGAAATCTAACAACGAACAACGAAATCTAACAACGAACAACGAAATCTAACAACGAACAACGAAATCTAACAACGAAATCGAACAACGAAATCGAACAACGAAATCGAACAACGAAATCGAACAACGAAATCTAACAACGAACAACGAAATCTAACAACGAAATCGAACAACGAAATCGAACAACGAAATCGAACAACGAAATCGAACAACGAAATGGAACAACGAAATCGAACAACGAAATCGAACAACGAAATCGAACAACGAAATGGAACAACGAAATCGAACAACGAAATCGAACAACGAAATCGAACAACGAAATCGAACAACGAAATCGAACAACGAAATCGAACAACGAAATCGAACAACGAAATCGAACAACGAAATCGAACAACGAAATCGATCAACGAAATCGAACAACGAAATCGAACAACGAAATCGAACAACGAAATCGAACAACGAAATCGAACAACGAAATCGAACAACGAAATCGAACTTCGAAATCGAACAACGAAATCGAACAACGAATTCGAACCACGAAATCGAACAAAGAACAACGAAATCTAACAACGAACAACGAAATCTAACAACGAACAACGAAATCTAACAACGAACAACAAAATCGAACAACGAAATCGAACAACGAAATCGAACAACGAAATCGAACAACGAAATCGAACAACGAAATGGAACAACGAAATCGAACAACGAAATCGAATAACGAATCGAACAACGAAATCGAACAACGAAATCGAACAACGAAATCGAACAACGAAATCGAACAACGAAATCGAACAACGAAATCGAACAACGAAATCGAACAACGAAATCGAACAACGAAATCGAACAACGAAATCGAACAACGAAATCGAACAACGAAATCGAACAACGAAATCGAACAACGAAATCGAACAACGAATTCGAACAACGAATTCGAACAACGAATTCGAACAACGAAATCGAACATCGAAATCGAACAACGAAATCGAACAACGAAATCGAACAACGAATTTCGAACAACGAATTCGAACCACGAAATCGAACAAAGAACAACGAAATCTAACAACGAACAACGAAATCTAACAACGAACAACGAAATCTAACAACGAACAACGAAATCTAACAACGAAATCGAACAACGAAATCGAACAACGAAATCGAACAACGAAATCGAACAACGAAATCTAACAACGAACAACGAAATCTAACAACGAAATCGAACAACGAAATCGAACAACGAAATCGAACAACGAAATCGAACAACAAAATGGAACAACGAAATCGAACAACGAAATCGAACAACGAAATCGAACAACGAAATCGAACAACGAAATCGAACAACGAAATCGAACAACGAAATGGAACAACGAAATCAAACAACGAAATCGAACAACGAAATCGAACAACGAAATCGAACAACCAAATCGAACAACGAAATCGAACAACGAAATCGAACAACGAATTCGAACAACGAATTCGAACCACGAAATCGAACAACGAAATCGAACAACGAAATCGAACAACGAAATCGAACAACGAAATCGAACAACAAAATCGAACAACGAAATCGAACAACGAATTCGAACCACGAAATCGAACAAAGAACAACGAAATCTAACAACGAACAACGAAATCTAACAACGAACAACGAAATCTAACAACGAACAACGAAATCTAACAACGAAATCGAACAACGAAATCGAACAACGAAATCGAACAACGAAATCGAACAACGAAATGGAACAACGAAATCGAACAACGAAATCGAACAACGAAATCGAACAACGAAATCGAACAACGAAATCGAACAACGAAATCGAACAACGAAATCGAACAACGAAATCGAACAACGAAATCGAACAACGAAATCGAACAACGAAATCGAACAACGAAATCGAACAACGAAATCGAACAACGAATTCGAACAACGAATTCGAACAACGAATTCGAACAACGAAATCGAACAACGAAATCGAACAACGAAATCGAACAACGAAATCGAACAACGAAATCGAACAACGAAATCGAACAACGAAATCGAACAACGAAATCGAACAACGAAATCGAACAACGAAATCGAACAACGAAATCGAACAACGAAATCGAACAACGAAATCGAACAACGAAATCGAACAACGAAATCGAACAACGAAATCGAACAACGAAATCGAACAACGAAAACGAACAACGAAATCGAACAACGAAATCGAACAACGAAATCGAACAACGAAATCGAACAACGAATTCGAACAACGAATTCGAACAACGAATTCGAACAACGAAATCGAACAACGAAATCGAACAACGAAATCGAACAACGAAATCGAATAACGAAATCGAACAACGAAATCGAACAACGAAATCGAACAACGAAATCGAACAACGAAATCGAACAACGAAATCGAACAACGAAATCGAACAACGAAATCGAACAACGAAATCGAACAACGAAATCGAACAACGAAATCGAACAACGAAATCGAACAACGAAATCGAACAACGAAATCGAACAACGAAATCGAACTTCGAAATCGAACAACGAAATCGAACAACGAATTCGAACCACGAAATCGAACAAAGAACAACGAAATCTAACAACGAACAACGAAATCTAACAACTAACAACGAAATCGAACAACGAAATCGAACAACGAAATCGAACAACGAAATCGAACAACGAAATGGAACAACGAAATCGAACAACGAAATCGAACAACGAAATCGAATAACGAATCGAACAACGAAATCGAACAACGAAATCGAACAACGAAATCGAACAACGAAATCGAACAACGAAATCGAACAACGAAATCGAACAACGAAATCGAACAACGAAATCGAACAACGAAAACGAACAACGAAATCGAACAACGAAATCGAACAACGAAATCGAACAACGAAATCGAACAACGAATTCGAACAATGAATTCGAACAACGAATTCGAACAACGAAATCGAACAACGAATTCGAACAACGAATTCGAACCACGAAATCGAACAAAGAACAACGAAATCTAACAACGAACAACGAAATCTAACAACGAACAACGAAATCTAACAACGAAATCGAACAACGAAATCTAACAACGAACAACGAAATCTAACAACGAAATCGAACAACGAAATCGAACAACGAAATCGAACAACGAAATGGAACAACGAAATCGAACAACGAAATCGAACAACGAAATCGAATAACGAATCGAACAACGAAATCGAACAACGAAATCGAACAACGAAATCGAACAACGAAATCGAACTTCGAAATCGAACAACGAAATCGAACAACGAAATCGAACAACGAATTCGAACCACGAAATCGAACAAAGAACAACGAAATCTAACAACGAACAACGAAATCTAACAACGAACAACGAAATCTAACAACGAACAACGAAATCGAACAACGAAATCGAACAACGAAATCGAACAACGAAATGGAACAACGAAATCTAACAACGAAATCGAACAACGAAATCGAATAACGAATCAAACAACGAAATCGAACAACGAAATCGAACAACGAAATCGAACAACGAAATCGAACAACGAAATCGAACAACGAAATCGAACAACGAAATCGAACAACGAAATCGAACAACGAAATCGAACAACGAAATCGAACAACGAAATCGAACAACGAAATCGAACAACGAATTCGAACAACGAATTCGAACAACGAATTCGAACAACGAATTCGAACAACGAAATCGAACAACGAAATCGAACAACGAAATCGAACAACGAAATCGAACTTCGAAATCGAACAACGAAATCGAACAACGAAATCGCACAACGAAATCGAACAACGAAATCGAACAACGAAATCGAACAACGAAATCGAACAACGAAATCGAACAGCGAAATCGAAATCGAACAACAAACTGAAACCACGAAATCGAACCACGAAATAGAACAAAGAAATGGAACAACGCAATCGAACAACGAAATCGAACCACGAAATCATACAACAATATCGAACAACGAAAACGAACATCGAAATCGAACAACGGAATCGGACAACGAAATCGAACAACGAAATCGAACAACGAAATCGAACAACGAAATCGAACAACGAAATCGAACTTCAAAATCGAACTTCAAAATCGAACAACGAAATCGAACAACGAAATCGAACGAAATCGAACAACGAAATCGAACAACGAATTAGAACAACGAAATAGAACAACGAAATCCAACTTCGAAATCGAACAGCGAAATCGAAATCGAACAACAAACTGAAACCACGAAATCGAACCACGAAATCGAACAACGAAATCGAACAACGAAATCGAACAACGAAATCGAACTTCGAAATCGAACAACGAAATCGAACAACGAAATCGAACAACAAAATCGAACAACGAAATCGAACAACGAAATCGAACAACGAAATCGAACAACGAAATCGAACAACGAAATCGAACAACGAAATCGAACAACGAATTCGAACAACGAATTCGAACAACGAATTCGAACCACGAAATAGAACAACGAAATGGAACAACGCAATCGAACAACGAAATCGAACAACGAAATCGAACAACGAAATGGAACAACGAAATTGAACAACGAAATCGAACAACGAAATCGAACAACGAAATTGAACAACGAAATCGAACAACGAAATCCAACTTCGATATCGAACAACGAAATCGAAATCGAACAACAAACTGAAACCACGAAATTGAACCACGAAATAGAACAACGAAATGGAACAACGCAATCGAACAACGAAATCGAACCACGAAATCATACAATATCGAACAACGAAAATGAACAACGAAATCGAACAACGGAATCGGACAACGAAATCGAACAACGAAATCGAACAACGAAATCGAACAACGAAATCGAACAACGAAATCGAACAACGAAATGGAACAACGAAATTGAACAACGAAATCGAACAACGAAATCGAACAACGAAATCGAACATCGAAATTGAACAACGAAATCGAACAACGAAATCCAACTTCGAAATCGAACAACGAAATCGAAATCGAACAACAAACTGAAACCACGAAATCGAACCACGAAATAGAACAACGAAATGGAACAACGCAATCGAACAACGAAATCGAACAACGAAATCGAACAACGAAATCGAACAACGAAATGGAACAACGAAATTGAACAACGAAATCGAACAACGAATTCGAACAACGAATTCGAACAACGAAATCGAACAACGAAATAGAACAACGAAATCGAACAACGAAATCCAACTTCGATATCGAACAACGAAATCGAAATCGAACAACAAACTGAAACCACGAAATCGAACCACGAAATAGAACAACGAAATGGAACAACGCAATCGAACAACGAAATCGAACCACGAAATCATACAATATCGAACAACGAAAACGAACAACGAAATCGAACAACGAAATCGAACAACGAAATCGAACAACGAAATCGAATAACGAACTCGAACAACAAACTGAAACCACGAAATCGAACCACGAAATTGAATAACGAAATGGAACAACGCAATCGAACAACGAAATCGAACAACGAAAATCGAACAACGAAATCGAACAACGAACAACGAAATCGAACAAAGAACAACGAAATCTAACAACGAAATCGAACAAAGAACAACGAAATCTAACTACGAACAACGAAATCTAACAACGAACAACGAAATCGAACAACGAATTCGAACAACGAATTCGAACCACGAAATCGAACAATGAAATCGAACAACGAAATCGAACGAAATCGAAAAACGAAATCGATCAACGAAATCGAACAATCAAATCGAACAATGAAAATCGAACAACGAAATCGATCAACGAAATCGAACACGAATTCCAACAACGAAATCGAACAACGAAATCGAACAACGAAATCGAACAACGAAATCGAACAACGAAATCGAACAACGAAATCGAACAACGAAATCGAATAACGAACTCGAACAACAAACTGAAACCACGAAATCGAACCACGAAATTGAATAACGAAATGGAACAACGAAATCGAACAACGAAATCGAACAACGAAATCGAACAACGAAATCGAGCAACGAAATCGAACAACGAAATCGAACAACGAAATCGAACAACGAAATGGAACAACGAAATTGAACAACGAAATCGCACAACGAAAGCGAATAACGAATCGAACAACGAAATTGAACAAAGAACAACGAAATCTAACAACGAACAACGAAATCGAACAAAGAACAACGAAATCTAACAACGAACAACGAAATCTAACAACGAACAACGAAATCGAACAACGAATTCGAACGACGAAATCGAACAACGAAATCGAACAACGAATTCGAACAACGAATTCGAACCACGAAATCGAACAAAGAACAACGAAATCTAACAACGAATAACGAAATCTAACAACGAACAACGAAATCTAACAACGAACAACGAAATCTAACAACGAAATCGAACAACGAAATCGAACAACGAAATCGAACAACGAAATCGAACAACGAAATCGAACAACGAAATCTAACAACGAAATCGAATAACGAATCGAACAACGAAATCGAACAACGAAATCGAACAACGAAATCGAACAACGAAATCGAACAACGAATTAGAACAACGAAATAGAACAACGAAATCCAACTTCGAAATCGAACAGCGAAATCGAAATCGAACAACAAACTGAAACCACGAAATCGAACCACGAAATAGAACAACGCAATCGAACAACGAAATCGAACCACGAAATCATACAACAATATCGAACAACGAAAACGAACAACGAAATCGAACAACGGAATCGGACAACGAAATCGGACAACGAAATCGAACAACGAAATCGAACAACGAAATCGAACAACGAAATCGAACAACGAAATCGAACAACGAAATCGAACAACGAAATCGAACAACGAAATCGAACAACGAAATCGAACAACGAAATCGAACAACGAACAACGAATTCGAACCACGAAATCGAACAACGAAATCGAACAACGAAATCGAACAACGAAATCGAAAAACGAAATCGAACAACGAAATCGAACAACGAAATCGAACAACGAAATCGAACAAAGAACAACGAAATCTAACAACGAACAACGAAATCTAACAACGAACAACGAAATCTAACAACGAACAACGAAATCTAACAACGAACAACGAAATCTAACAACGAAATCGAACAACGAAATCGAACAACGAAATCGAACAACGAAATCGAACAACGAAATCTAACAACGAACAACGAAATCTAACAACGAAATCGAACAACGAAATCGAACAACGAAATCGAACAACGAAATCGAACAACGAAATGGAACAACGAAATCGAACTTCGAAATCGAACTTCGAAATCGAACAACGAAATCGCACAACGAAATCGAACAACGAAATCGAACAACGAAATCGAACAACGAAATCGAACAACGAAATCGAACAACGAAATCGAACAACGAAATCGAACAACGAAATCGAACAACGAAATCGAACAACGAAATCGAACAACGAATTCGAACAACGAATTCGAACCACGAAATCGAACAAAGAACAACGAAATCTAACAACGAACAACGAAATCTAACAACGAACAACGAAATCTAACAACGAACAACGAAATCTAACAACGAACAACGAAATCTAACAACGAAATCGAACAACGAAATCGAACAACGAAATCGAACAACGAAATCTAACAACGAACAACGAAATCTAACAACGAAATCTAACAACGAAATCGAACAACGAAATCGAACAACGAAATCGAACAACGAAATTGAACAACGAAATGGAACAACGAAATCGAACAACGAAATCGAACAACGAAATCGAACAACGAAATCGAACAACGAAATCGAACAACGAAATCGAACAACGAAATGGAGCAACGAAATCGAACAACGAAATCGAACAACGAAATCGAACAACGAAATCGAACAACCAAATCGAACAACGAAATCGAACAACGAATTCGAACAACGAAATCGAACAACGAAATCGAACAACGAAATCGAACAACGAAATCGAACAACGAAATCGAACAACGAAATCGAACAACAAAATCGAACAACGAAATCGAACAACGAATTCGAACCACGAAATCGAACAAAGAACAACGAAATCTAACAACGAACAACGAAATCTAACAACGAACAACGAAATCTAACAACGAACAACGAAATCTAACAACGAACAACGAAATCTAACAACGAAATCGAACAACGAAATCGAACAACGAAATCGAACAACGAAATCGAACAACGAAATCTAACAACGAACAACGAAATCTAACAACGAAATCGAACAACGAAATCGAACAACGAAATCGAACAACGAAATCGAACAACGAAATGGAACAACGAAATCGAACAACGAAATCGAACAACGAAATCGAACAACGAAATGGAACAACGAAATCGAACAACGAAATCGAACAACGAAATCGAACAACGAAATCGAACAACGAAATCGAACAACGAAATCGAACAACGAAATCGAACAACGAAATCGAACAACGAAATCGAACAACGAAATCGATCAACGAAATCGAACAACGAAATCGAACAACGAAATCGAACAACGAAATCGAACAACGAAATCGAACAACGAAATCGAACAACGAAATCGAACTTCGAAATCGAACAACGAAATCGAACAACGAATTCGAACCACGAAATCGAACAAAGAACAACGAAATCTAACAACGAACAACGAAATCTAACAACGAACAACGAAATCTAACAACGAACAACAAAATCGAACAACGAAATCGAACAACGAAATCGAACAACGAAATCGAACAACGAAATCGAACAACGAAATGGAACAACGAAATCGAACAACGAAATCGAATAACGAATCGAACAACGAAATCGAACAACGAAATCGAACAACGAAATCGAACAACGAAATCGAACAACGAAATCGAACAACGAAATCGAACAACGAAATCGAACAACGAAATCGAACAACGAAATCGAACAACGAAATCGAACAACGAAATCGAACAACGAAATCGAACAACGAAATCGAACAACGAAATCGAACAACGAAATCGAACAACGAATTCGAACAACGAATTCGAACAACGAATTCGAACAACGAAATCGAACATCGAAATCGAACAACGAAATCGAACAACGAAATCGAACAACGAATTTCGAACAACGAATTCGAACCACGAAATCGAACAAAGAACAACGAAATCTAACAACGAACAACGAAATCTAACAACGAACAACGAAATCTAACAACGAACAACGAAATCTAACAACGAAATCGAACAACGAAATCGAACAACGAAATCGAACAACGAAATCGAACAACGAAATCTAACAACGAACAACGAAATCTAACAACGAAATCGAACAACGAAATCGAACAACGAAATCGAACAACGAAATCGAACAACGAAATGGAACAACGAAATCGAACAACGAAATCGAACAACGAAATCGAACAACGAAATCGAACAACGAAATCGAACAACGAAATCGAACAACGAAATGGAACAACGAAATCAAACAACGAAATCGAACAACGAAATCGAACAACGAAATCGAACAACCAAATCGAACAACGAAATCGAACAACGAAATCGAACAACGAATTCGAACAACGAATTCGAACCACGAAATCGAACAACGAAATCGAACAACGAAATCGAACAACGAAATCGAACAACGAAATCGAACAACAAAATCGAACAACGAAATCGAACAACGAATTCGAACCACGAAATCGAACAAAGAACAACGAAATCTAACAACGAACAACGAAATCTAACAACGAACAACGAAATCTAACAACGAACAACGAAATCTAACAACGAAATCGAACAACGAAATCGAACAACGAAATCGAACAACGAAATCGAACAACGAAATCGAACAACGAAATCGAACAACGAAATCGAACAACGAAATGGAACAACGAAATCGAACAACGAAATCGAACAACGAAATCGAACAACGAAATCGAACAACGAAATCGAACAACGAAATCGAACAACGAAATGGAACAACGAAATCGAACAACGAAATCGAACAACGAAATCGAACAACGAAATCGAACAACGAAATCGAACAACGAATTCGAACAACGAATTCGAACAACGAATTCGAACAACGAAATCGAACAACGAAATCGAACAACGAAATCGAACAACGAAATCGAACAACGAAATCGAACAACGAAATCGAACAACGAAATCGAACAACGAAATCGAACAACGAAATCGAACAACGAAATCGAACAACGAAATCGAACAACGAAATCGAACAACGAAATCGAACAACGAAATCGAACAACGAAATCGAACAACGAAATCGAACAACGAAATCGAACAACGAAATCGAACAACGAAAACGAACAACGAAATCGAACAACGAAATCGAACAACGAAATCGAACAACGAAATCGAACAACGAATTCGAACAACGAATTCGAACAACGAATTCGAACAACGAAATCGAACAACGAAATCGAACAACGAAATCGAATAACGAAATCGAACAACGAAATCGAACAACGAAATCGAACAACGAAATCGAACAACGAAATCGAACAACGAAATCGAACAACGAAATCGAACAACGAAATCGAACAACGAAATCGAACAACGAAATCGAACAACGAAATCGAACTTCGAAATCGAACAACGAAATCGAACAACGAATTCGAACCACGAAATCGAACAAAGAACAACGAAATCTAACAACGAACAACGAAATCTAACAACTAACAACGAAATCGAACAACGAAATCGAACAACGAAATCGAACAACGAAATCGAACAACGAAATCGAACAACGAAATGGAACAACGAAATCGAACAACGAAATCGAACAACGAAATCGAATAACGAATCGAACAACGAAATCGAACAACGAAATCGAACAACGAAATCGAACAACGAAATCGAACAACGAAATCGAACAACGAAATCGAACAACGAAATCGAACAACGAAATCGAACAACGAAAACGAACAACGAAATCGAACAACGAAATCGAACAACGAAATCGAACAACGAAATCGAACAACGAATTCGAACAATGAATTCGAACAACGAATTCGAACAACGAAATCGAACAACGAATTCGAACAACGAATTCGAACCACGAAATCGAACAAAGAACAACGAAATCTAACAACGAACAACGAAATCTAACAACGAACAACGAAATCTAACAACGAAATCGAACAACGAAATCTAACAACGAACCACGAAATCTAACAACGAAATCGAACAACGAAATCGAACAACGAAATCGAACAACGAAATGGAACAACGAAATCGAACAACGAAATCGAACAACGAAATCGAATAACGAATCGAACAACGAAATCGAACAACGAAATCGAACAACGAAATCGAACAACGAAATCGAACTTCGAAATCGAACAACGAAATCGAACAACGAAATCGAACAACGAATTCGAACCACGAAATCGAACAAAGAACAACGAAATCTAACAACGAACAACGAAATCTAACAACGAACAACGAAATCTAACAACGAACAACGAAATCGAACAACGAAATCGAACAACGAAATCGAACAACGAAATGGAACAACGAAATCTAACAACGAAATCGAACAACGAAATCGAATAACGAATCAAACAACGAAATCGAACAACGAAATCGAACAACGAAATCGAACAACGAAATCGAACAACGAAATCGAACAACGAAATCGAACAACGAAATCGAACAACGAAATCGAACAACGAAATCGAACAACGAAATCGAACAACGAAATCGAACAACGAAATCGAACAACGAATTCGAACAACGAATTCGAACAACGAATTCGAACAACGAATTCGAACAACGAAATCGAACAACGAAATCGAACAACGAAATCGAACAACGAAATCGAACTTCGAAATCGAACAACGAAATCGAACAACGAAATCGCACAACGAAATCGAACAACGAAATCGAACAACGAAATCGAACAACGAAATCGAACAACGAAATCGAACAGCGAAATCGAAATCGAACAACAAACTGAAACCACGAAATCGAACCACGAAATAGAACAAAGAAATGGAACAACGCAATCGAACAACGAAATCGAACCACGAAATCATACAACAATATCGAACAACGAAAACGAACATCGAAATCGAACAACGGAATCGGACAACGAAATCGAACAACGAAATCGAACAACGAAATCGAACAACGAAATCGAACAACGAAATCGAACTTCAAAATCGAACTTCAAAATCGAACAACGAAATCGAACAACGAAATCGAACGAAATCGAACAACGAAATCGAACAACGAATTAGAACAACGAAATAGAACAACGAAATCCAACTTCGAAATCGAACAGCGAAATCGAAATCGAACAACAAACTGAAACCACGAAATCGAACCACGAAATCGAACAACGAAATCGAACAACGAAATCGAACAACGAAATCGAACTTCGAAATCGAACAACGAAATCGAACAACGAAATCGAACAACAAAATCGAACAACGAAATCGAACAACGAAATCGAACAACGAAATCGAACAACGAAATCGAACAACGAAATCGAACAACGAAATCGAACAACGAATTCGAACAACGAATTCGAACAACGAATTCGAACCACGAAATAGAACAACGAAATGGAACAACGCAATCGAACAACGAAATCGAACAACGAAATCGAACAACGAAATGGAACAACGAAATTGAACAACGAAATCGAACAACGAAATCGAACAACGAAATTGAACAACGAAATCGAACAACGAAATCCAACTTCGATATCGAACAACGAAATCGAAATCGAACAACAAACTGAAACCACGAAATTGAACCACGAAATAGAACAACGAAATGGAACAACGCAATCGAACAACGAAATCGAACCACGAAATCATACAATATCGAACAACGAAAATGAACAACGAAATCGAACAACGGAATCGGACAACGAAATCGAACAACGAAATCGAACAACGAAATCGAACAACGAAATCGAACAACGAAATCGAACAACGAAATGGAACAACGAAATTGAACAACGAAATCGAACAACGAAATCGAACAACGAAATCGAACATCGAAATTGAACAACGAAATCGAACAACGAAATCCAACTTCGAAATCGAACAACGAAATCGAAATCGAACAACAAACTGAAACCACGAAATCGAACCACGAAATAGAACAACGAAATGGAACAACGCAATCGAACAACGAAATCGAACAACGAAATCGAACAACGAAATCGAACAACGAAATGGAACAACGAAATTGAACAACGAAATCGAACAACGAATTCGAACAACGAATTCGAACAACGAAATCGAACAACGAAATAGAACAACGAAATCGAACAACGAAATCCAACTTCGATATCGAACAACGAAATCGAAATCGAACAACAAACTGAAACCACGAAATCGAACCACGAAATAGAACAACGAAATGGAACAACGCAATCGAACAACGAAATCGAACCACGAAATCATACAATATCGAACAACGAAAACGAACAACGAAATCGAACAACGAAATCGAACAACGAAATCGAACAACGAAATCGAATAACGAACTCGAACAACAAACTGAAACCACGAAATCGAACCACGAAATTGAATAACGAAATGGAACAACGCAATCGAACAACGAAATCGAACAACGAAAATCGAACAACGAAATCGAACAACGAACAACGAAATCGAACAAAGAACAACGAAATCTAACAACGAAATCGAACAAAGAACAACGAAATCTAACTACGAACAACGAAATCTAACAACGAACAACGAAATCGAACAACGAATTCGAACAACGAATTCGAACCACGAAATCGAACAATGAAATCGAACAACGAAATCGAACGAAATCGAAAAACGAAATCGATCAACGAAATCGAACAATCAAATCGAACAATGAAAATCGAACAACGAAATCGATCAACGAAATCGAACACGAATTCCAACAACGAAATCGAACAACGAAATCGAACAACGAAATCGAACAACGAAATCGAACAACGAAATCGAACAACGAAATCGAACAACGAAATCGAACAACGAAATCGAACAACGAAATCGAACAACGAAATCGAACAACGAAATCGAACAACGAAATCGAACAACGAAATCGAGCAACGAAATCGAACAACGAAATCGAACAACGAAATCGAACAACGAAATGGAACAACGAAATTGAACAACGAAATCGCACAACGAAAGCGAATAACGAATCGAACAACGAAATTGAACAAAGAACAACGAAATCTAACAACGAACAACGAAATCGAACAAAGAACAACGAAATCTAACAACGAACAACGAAATCTAACAACGAACAACGAAATCGAACAACGAATTCGAACAACGAATTCGAACCACGAAATCGAACAATGAAATCGAACTACGAAATCGAACAACGAATTCGAACAACGAATTCGAACCACGAAATCGAACAACGAAATCGAACAAACGAATCGAACAACGAAATCGAACAATGAAATCGAACAACGAAATCGAACAACGAAATGGAACAACGAAATTGAACAACGAAATCGCACAACGAAAGCGAATAACGAATCGAACAACGAAATTGAACAACGAAATCGAACATCGAAATCGAACAACGAAATCGAACAACGAAATCGAACAACGAAATCGAACAACGAAATCGAACAACGAAATCGAACAACGAAATCGAACAACGAAATCGAACAAAGAAATCGAACAACGAAATCGAACAACGAAATCGAACAACGAAATCGAACAACGAAATCGAACAACGAAATCGAACAACGAAATCGAACAACGAAATCGAATAACGAAATCGAACAACGAAATCGAACAACGAAGTCGAACTTCGAAATCGAACAACGAAATCGAACAACGAAATCGAACAACAAAATCGAACAACGAAATCGAACAACGAAATCGAACAACGAATTCGAACAACGAATTCGAACCACGAAATCGAACAAAGAACAACGAAATCTAACAACGAATAACGAAATCTAACAACGAACAACGAAATCTAACAACGAACAACGAAATCTAACAACGAAATCGAACAACGAAATCGAACAACGAAATCGAACAACGAAATCGAACAACGAAATCTAACAACGAAATCGAATAACGAATCGAACAACGAAATCGAACAACGAAATCGAACAACGAAATCGAACAACGAAATCGAACAACGAATTAGAACAACGAAATAGAACAACGAAATCCAACTTCGAAATCGAACAGCGAAATCGAAATCGAACAACAAACTGAAACCACGAAATCGAACCACGAAATAGAACAACGAAATGGAACAACGCAATCGAACAACGAAATCGAACCACGAAATCATACAACAATATCGAACAACGAAAACGAACAACGAAATCGAACAACGGAATCGGACAACGAAATCGAACAACGAAATCGAACAACGAAATCGAACAACGAAATCGAACAACGAAATCTAACAACGAAATCGAACAACGAAATGGAACAACGAAATCGAACAACGAAATCGAACAACGAAATCGAACAACGAAATCGAACAACGAAATGGAACAACGAAATCGAACAAGAAATCGAACAACGAAATCGAATAACGAATCGAACAACGAATTCGAACAACGAATTCGAACCACGAAATCGAACAAAGAACAACGAAATCTAACAACGAAATCGAACAACGAAATCGAACAACGAAATCGAACAACGAAATCTAACAACGAAATCGAACAACGAAATCGAACAACGAAATCGAACAACGAAATCGAACAACGAAATCGAACAACGAAATCGAACAACGAATTCGAACAACGACATCGAACAACGAAATCGAACAACGAAATCGAACAACGAAATCGAACAACGAAATCGAACAACGAAATCGAACAACGAAATCGAACAACGAAATCGAACAACGAAATCGAACAACGAAATCGAACAACGAAATCGAACAACGAAATCGAACAACGAAATCGAACAACGAAATCGAACAACGAAATCGAACTTCAAAATCGAACTTCAAAATCGAACAACGAAATCGAACAACGAAATCGAACAACGAAATCGAACAACGAAATCGAACAACGAAATCGAACAACGAAATCGAACAACGAAATCGAACAGCGAAATCGAAATCGAACAACAAACTGAAACCACGAAATCGAACCACGAAATAGAACAAAGAAATGGAACAACGCAATCGAACAACGAAATCGAACCACGAAATCATACAACAATATCGAACAACGAAAACGAACAACGAAATCGAACAACGGAATCGGACAACGAAATCGAACAACGAAATCGAACAACGAAATCGAACAACGAAATCGAACAACGAAAATCGAACAACGAAATCGAACAACGAACAACGAAATCGAACAAAGAACAACGAAATCTAACAACGAACAACGAAATCGAACAAAGAACAACGAAATCTAACTACGAACAACGAAATCTAACAACGAACAACGAAATCGAACAACGAATTCGAACAACGAATTCGAACCACGAAATCGAACAATGAAATCGAACAACGAAATCGAACGAAATCGAAAAACGAAATCGATCAACGAAATCGATCAACGAAATCGAACAATCAAATCGAACAATGAAAATCGAACAACGAAATCGATCAACGAAATCGAACACGAATTCCAACAACGAAATCGAACAACGAAATCGAACAACGAAATCGAACAACGAAATCGAACAACGAAAGCGAACAACGAAATCGAACAACGAAATCGAACAACGAAATCGAACAACGAAATCGAACAACGAAATCGAACAACGAAATCGAACAACGAAATCGAACAACGAAATCGAACAACGAAATCGAACAACGAAATCGAACAACGAAATGGAACAACGAAATTGAACAACGAAATCGCACAACGAAAGCGAATAACGAATCGAACAACGAAATTGAACAAAGAACAACGAAATCTAACAACGAACAACGAAATCGAACAAAGAACAACGAAATCTAACAACGAACAACGAAATCTAACAACGAACAACGAAATCGAACAACGAATTCGAACAACGAATTCGAACCACGAAATCGAACAATGAAATCGAACAACGAAATCGAACAACGAATTCGAACAACGAATTCGAACCACGAAATCGAACAACGAAATCGAACAAACGAATCGAACAACGAAATCGAACAACGAAATCGAACAACGAAATCGAACTTCGAAATCGAACAACGAAATCGAACAACAAAATCGAACAACGAAATCGAACAACGAAATCGAACAACGAATTCGAACAACGAATTCGAACCACGAAATCGAACAAAGAACAACGAAATCTAACAACGAATAACGAAATCTAACAACGAACAACGAAATCTAACAACGAACAACGAAATCTAACAACGAAATCGAACAACGAAATCGAACAACGAAATCGAACAACGAAATCGAATAACGAAATCGAACAACGAAATCGAACAACGAAATCGAACTTCGAAATCGAACAACGAAATCGAACAACGAAATCGAACAACGAAATCGAACAACGAAATGGAACAACGAAATGGAACAACGAAATCGAACAAGAAATCGAACAACGAAATCGAATAACGAATCGAACAACGAATTCGAACAACGAAATCGAACAACGAAATCGAACAACGAAATCTAACAACGAAATCTAACAACGAAATCTAACAACGAAATCGAACAACGAAATCGAACAACGAAATCGAACAACGAAATTGAACAACGAAATCGCACAACGAAAGCGAATAACGAATCGAACAACGAAATTGAACAAAGAACAACGAAATCTAACAACGAACAACGAAATCTAACAACGAACAACGAAATCGAACAACGAATTCGAACCACGAAATAGAACAACGAAATGGAACAACGCAATCGAACAACGAAATCGAACAACGAAATCGAACAACGAAATCGAACAACGAAATCGAACAGCGAAATCCAACAACGAAATCGAACAACGAAATCGAACAACGAAATCGAACAACGAAATCGAACAACGAAATCGAACAACGAAATCGAATAACGAAATCGAACAACGAAATCGAACAACGAAATCGAACTTCGAAATCGAACAACGAAATCGAACAACAAAATCGAACAACGAAATCGAACAACGAATTCGAACAACGAATTCGAACCACGAAATCGAACAAAGAACAACGAAATCTAACAACGAATAACGAAATCTAACAACGAACAACGAAATCTAACAACGAACAACGAAATCTAACAACGAAATCGAACAACGAAATCGAACAACGAAATCGAACAACGAAATCTAACAACGAATTCGAATAACGAAATCGAACAACGAAATCTAACAACGAAATCGAACAACGAAATCGAACAACGAAATCGAACAACGAAATCGAACAACGAAATGGAACAACGAAATCGAACAAGAAATCGAACAACGAAATCGAATAACGAATCGAACAACGAATTCGAACAACGAAATCGAACAACGAAATCGAACAACGAAATCTAACAACGAAATCTAACAACGAAATCGAACAACGAAATCGAACAACGAAATCGAACAACGAAATGGAACAACGAAATTGAACAACGAAATCGCACAACGAAAGCGAATAACGAATCGAACAACGAAATTGAACAAAGAACAACGAAATCTAACAACGAACAACGAAATCTAACAACGAACAACGAAATCGAACAACGAATTCGAACAACGAATTCGAACCACGAAATCGAACAATGAAATCGAACAACGAAATCGAACAACGAATTCGAACAACGAATTCGAACAACGAATTCGAACCACGAAATAGAACAACGAAATGGAACAACGCAATCGAACAACGAAATCGAACAACGAAATCGAACAACGAAATGGAACAACGAAATTGAACAACGAAATCGAACAACGAAATCGAACAACGAAATTGAACAACGAAATCGAACAACGAAATCCAACTTCGATATCGAACAACGAAATCGAAATCGAACAACAAACTGAAACCACGAAATTGAACCACGAAATAGAACAACGAAATGGAACAACGCAATCGAACAACGAAATCGAACCACGAAATCATACAATATCGAACAACGAAAATGAACAACGAAATCGAACAACGGAATCGGACAACGAAATCGAACAACGAAATCGAACAACGAAATCGAACAACGAAATCGAACAACGAAATCGAACAACGAAATGGAACAACGAAATTGAACAACGAAATCGAACAACGAATTCGAACAACGAAATCGAACAACGAAATCGAACATCGAAATTGAACAACGAAGTCGAACAACGAAATCAAACTTCGAAATCGAACAACGAAATCGAAATCGAACAACAAACTGAAACCACGAAATCGAACCACGAAATAGAACAACGAAATGGAACAACGCAATCGAACAACGAAATCGAACAACGAAATCGAACAACGAAATGGAACAACGAAATTGAACAACGAAATCGAACAACGAATTCGAACAACGAATTCGAACAACGAAATCGAACAACGAAATAGAACGAAATCGAACAACGAAATCCAACTTCGATATCGAACAACGAAATCGAAATCGAACAACAAACTGAAACCACGAAATCGAACCACGAAATAGAACAACGAAATGGAACAACGCAATCGAACAACGAAATCGAACCACGAAATCATACAATATCGAACAACGAAAACGAACAACGAAATCGAACAACGAAATCGAACAACGAAATCGAATAACGAACTCGAACAACAAACTGAAACCACGAAATCGAACCACGAAATTGAATAACGAAATGGAACAACGAAATCGAACAACGAAATCGAACAACGAAATCGAACAACGAAATCGAGCAACGAAATCGAACAACGAAATCGAACAACGAAATCGAACAACGAAATGGAACAACGAAATTGAACAACGAAATCGCACAACGAAAGCGAATAACGAATCGAACAACGAAATTGAACAAAGAACAACGAAATCTAACAACGAACAACGAAATCGAACAAAGAACAACGAAATCTAACAACGAACAACGAAATCTAACAACGAACAACGAAATCGAACAACGAATTCGAACGACGAAATCGAACAACGAAATCGAACAACGAATTCGAACAACGAATTCGAACCACGAAATCGAACAAAGAACAACGAAATCTAACAACGAATAACGAAATCTAACAACGAACAACGAAATGTAACAACGAACAACGAAATCTAACAACGAAATCGAACAACGAAATCGAACAACGAAATCGAACAACGAAATCGAACAACGAAATCGAACAACGAAATCTAACAACGAAATCGAATAACGAATCGAACAACGAAATCGAACAACGAAATCGAACAACGAAATCGAACAACGAAATCGAACAACGAATTAGAACAACGAAATTGAACAACGAAATCCAACTTCGAAATCGAACAGCGAAATCGAAATCGAACAACAAACTGAAACCACGAAATCGAACCACGAAATAGAACAACGCAATCGAACAACGAAATCGAACCACGAAATCATACAACAATATCGAACAACGAAAACGAACAACGAAATCGAACAACGGAATCGGACAACGAAATCGGACAACGAAATCGAACAACGAAATCGAACAACGAAATCGAACAACGAAATCGAACAACGAAATCGAACAACGAAATCGAACAACGAAATCGAACAACGAAATCGAACAACGAAATCGAACAACGAAATCGAACAACGAAATCGAACAACGAAATCGAACAACGAAATCGAACAACGAAATCGAACAACGAAATCGAACAACGAAATGGAACAACGAAATGGAACAACGAAATCGAACAACGAAATCGAACAACGAAATCGAACAACGAAATCGAATAACGAAATCGAACAACGAAATCGAACAACGAAATCGAACAACGAAATCGAACAACGAAATCGAACAACGAAATCGAACAACGAAATCGAACAACGAAATCGAACAACGAAATCGAACAACGAAATCGAACAACGAAATCGAACAACGAAATCGAACTTCGAAATCGAACAACGAAATCGAACAACGAATTCGAACCACGAAATCGAACAAAGAACAACGAAATCTAACAACGAACAACGAAATCTAACAACTAACAACGAAATCGAACAACGAAATCGAACAACGAAATCGAACAACGAAATCGAACAACGAAATCGAACAACGAAATGGAACAACGAAATCGAACAACGAAATCGAACAACGAAATCGAATAACGAATCGAACAACGAAATCGAACAACGAAATCGAACAACGAAATCGAACAACGAAATCGAACAACGAAATCGAACAACGAAATCGAACAACGAAATCGAACAACGAAATCGAACAACGAAAACGAACAACGAAATCGAACAACGAAATCGAACAACGAAATCGAACAACGAAATCGAACAACGAATTCGAACAATGAATTCGAACAACGAATTCGAACAACGAAATCGAACAACGAATTCGAACAACGAATTCGAACCACGAAATCGAACAAAGAACAACGAAATCTAACAACGAACAACGAAATCTAACAACGAACAACGAAATCTAACAACGAAATCGAACAACGAAATCTAACAACGAACCACGAAATCTAACAACGAAATCGAACAACGAAATCGAACAACGAAATCGAACAACGAAATGGAACAACGAAATCGAACAACGAAATCGAACAACGAAATCGAATAACGAATCGAACAACGAAATCGAACAACGAAATCGAACAACGAAATCGAACAACGAAATCGAACTTCGAAATCGAACAACGAAATCGAACAACGAAATCGAACAACGAATTCGAACCACGAAATCGAACAAAGAACAACGAAATCTAACAACGAACAACGAAATCTAACAACGAACAACGAAATCTAACAACGAACAACGAAATCGAACAACGAAATCGAACAACGAAATCGAACAACGAAATGGAACAACGAAATCTAACAACGAAATCGAACAACGAAATCGAATAACGAATCAAACAACGAAATCGAACAACGAAATCGAACAACGAAATCGAACAACGAAATCGAACAACGAAATCGAACAACGAAATCGAACAACGAAATCGAACAACGAAATCGAACAACGAAATCGAACAACGAAATCGAACAACGAAATCGAACAACGAAATCGAACAACGAATTCGAACAACGAATTCGAACAACGAATTCGAACAACGAATTCGAACAACGAAATCGAACAACGAAATCGAACAACGAAATCGAACAACGAAATCGAACTTCGAAATCGAACAACGAAATCGAACAACGAAATCGCACAACGAAATCGAACAACGAAATCGAACAACGAAATCGAACAACGAAATCGAACAACGAAATCGAACAGCGAAATCGAAATCGAACAACAAACTGAAACCACGAAATCGAACCACGAAATAGAACAAAGAAATGGAACAACGCAATCGAACAACGAAATCGAACCACGAAATCATACAACAATATCGAACAACGAAAACGAACATCGAAATCGAACAACGGAATCGGACAACGAAATCGAACAACGAAATCGAACAACGAAATCGAACAACGAAATCGAACAACGAAATCGAACTTCAAAATCGAACTTCAAAATCGAACAACGAAATCGAACAACGAAATCGAACGAAATCGAACAACGAAATCGAACAACGAATTAGAACAACGAAATAGAACAACGAAATCCAACTTCGAAATCGAACAGCGAAATCGAAATCGAACAACAAACTGAAACCACGAAATCGAACCACGAAATCGAACAACGAAATCGAACAACGAAATCGAACAACGAAATCGAACTTCGAAATCGAACAACGAAATCGAACAACGAAATCGAACAACAAAATCGAACAACGAAATCGAACAACGAAATCGAACAACGAAATCGAACAACGAAATCGAACAACGAAATCGAACAACGAAATCGAACAACGAATTCGAACAACGAATTCGAACAACGAATTCGAACCACGAAATAGAACAACGAAATGGAACAACGCAATCGAACAACGAAATCGAACAACGAAATCGAACAACGAAATGGAACAACGAAATTGAACAACGAAATCGAACAACGAAATCGAACAACGAAATTGAACAACGAAATCGAACAACGAAATCCAACTTCGATATCGAACAACGAAATCGAAATCGAACAACAAACTGAAACCACGAAATTGAACCACGAAATAGAACAACGAAATGGAACAACGCAATCGAACAACGAAATCGAACCACGAAATCATACAATATCGAACAACGAAAATGAACAACGAAATCGAACAACGGAATCGGACAACGAAATCGAACAACGAAATCGAACAACGAAATCGAACAACGAAATCGAACAACGAAATCGAACAACGAAATGGAACAACGAAATTGAACAACGAAATCGAACAACGAAATCGAACAACGAAATCGAACATCGAAATTGAACAACGAAATCGAACAACGAAATCCAACTTCGAAATCGAACAACGAAATCGAAATCGAACAACAAACTGAAACCACGAAATCGAACCACGAAATAGAACAACGAAATGGAACAACGCAATCGAACAACGAAATCGAACAACGAAATCGAACAACGAAATCGAACAACGAAATGGAACAACGAAATTGAACAACGAAATCGAACAACGAATTCGAACAACGAATTCGAACAACGAAATCGAACAACGAAATAGAACAACGAAATCGAACAACGAAATCCAACTTCGATATCGAACAACGAAATCGAAATCGAACAACAAACTGAAACCACGAAATCGAACCACGAAATAGAACAACGAAATGGAACAACGCAATCGAACAACGAAATCGAACCACGAAATCATACAATATCGAACAACGAAAACGAACAACGAAATCGAACAACGAAATCGAACAACGAAATCGAACAACGAAATCGAATAACGAACTCGAACAACAAACTGAAACCACGAAATCGAACCACGAAATTGAATAACGAAATGGAACAACGCAATCGAACAACGAAATCGAACAACGAAAATCGAACAACGAAATCGAACAACGAACAACGAAATCGAACAAAGAACAACGAAATCTAACAACGAAATCGAACAAAGAACAACGAAATCTAACTACGAACAACGAAATCTAACAACGAACAACGAAATCGAACAACGAATTCGAACAACGAATTCGAACCACGAAATCGAACAATGAAATCGAACAACGAAATCGAACGAAATCGAAAAACGAAATCGATCAACGAAATCGAACAATCAAATCGAACAATGAAAATCGAACAACGAAATCGATCAACGAAATCGAACACGAATTCCAACAACGAAATCGAACAACGAAATCGAACAACGAAATCGAACAACGAAATCGAACAACGAAATCGAACAACGAAATCGAACAACGAAATCGAACAACGAAATCGAACAACGAAATCGAACAACGAAATCGAACAACGAAATCGAACAACGAAATCGAACAACGAAATCGAGCAACGAAATCGAACAACGAAATCGAACAACGAAATCGAACAACGAAATGGAACAACGAAATTGAACAACGAAATCGCACAACGAAAGCGAATAACGAATCGAACAACGAAATTGAACAAAGAACAACGAAATCTAACAACGAACAACGAAATCGAACAAAGAACAACGAAATCTAACAACGAACAACGAAATCTAACAACGAACAACGAAATCGAACAACGAATTCGAACAACGAATTCGAACCACGAAATCGAACAATGAAATCGAACTACGAAATCGAACAACGAATTCGAACAACGAATTCGAACCACGAAATCGAACAACGAAATCGAACAAACGAATCGAACAACGAAATCGAACAATGAAATCGAACAACGAAATCGAACAACGAAATGGAACAACGAAATTGAACAACGAAATCGCACAACGAAAGCGAATAACGAATCGAACAACGAAATTGAACAACGAAATCGAACATCGAAATCGAACAACGAAATCGAACAACGAAATCGAACAACGAAATCGAACAACGAAATCGAACAACGAAATCGAACAACGAAATCGAACAACGAAATCGAACAAAGAAATCGAACAACGAAATCGAACAACGAAATCGAACAACGAAATCGAACAACGAAATCGAACAACGAAATCGAACAACGAAATCGAACAACGAAATCGAATAACGAAATCGAACAACGAAATCGAACAACGAAGTCGAACTTCGAAATCGAACAACGAAATCGAACAACGAAATCGAACAACAAAATCGAACAACGAAATCGAACAACGAAATCGAACAACGAATTCGAACAACGAATTCGAACCACGAAATCGAACAAAGAACAACGAAATCTAACAACGAATAACGAAATCTAACAACGAACAACGAAATCTAACAACGAACAACGAAATCTAACAACGAAATCGAACAACGAAATCGAACAACGAAATCGAACAACGAAATCGAACAACGAAATCTAACAACGAAATCGAATAACGAATCGAACAACGAAATCGAACAACGAAATCGAACAACGAAATCGAACAACGAAATCGAACAACGAATTAGAACAACGAAATAGAACAACGAAATCCAACTTCGAAATCGAACAGCGAAATCGAAATCGAACAACAAACTGAAACCACGAAATCGAACCACGAAATAGAACAACGAAATGGAACAACGCAATCGAACAACGAAATCGAACCACGAAATCATACAACAATATCGAACAACGAAAACGAACAACGAAATCGAACAACGGAATCGGACAACGAAATCGAACAACGAAATCGAACAACGAAATCGAACAACGAAATCGAACAACGAAATCTAACAACGAAATCGAACAACGAAATGGAACAACGAAATCGAACAACGAAATCGAACAACGAAATCGAACAACGAAATCGAACAACGAAATGGAACAACGAAATCGAACAAGAAATCGAACAACGAAATCGAATAACGAATCGAACAACGAATTCGAACAACGAATTCGAACCACGAAATCGAACAAAGAACAACGAAATCTAACAACGAAATCGAACAACGAAATCGAACAACGAAATCGAACAACGAAATCTAACAACGAAATCGAACAACGAAATCGAACAACGAAATCGAACAACGAAATCGAACAACGAAATCGAACAACGAAATCGAACAACGAATTCGAACAACGACATCGAACAACGAAATCGAACAACGAAATCGAACAACGAAATCGAACAACGAAATCGAACAACGAAATCGAACAACGAAATCGAACAACGAAATCGAACAACGAAATCGAACAACGAAATCGAACAACGAAATCGAACAACGAAATCGAACAACGAAATCGAACAACGAAATCGAACAACGAAATCGAACTTCAAAATCGAACTTCAAAATCGAACAACGAAATCGAACAACGAAATCGAACAACGAAATCGAACAACGAAATCGAACAACGAAATCGAACAACGAAATCGAACAACGAAATCGAACAGCGAAATCGAAATCGAACAACAAACTGAAACCACGAAATCGAACCACGAAATAGAACAAAGAAATGGAACAACGCAATCGAACAACGAAATCGAACCACGAAATCATACAACAATATCGAACAACGAAAACGAACAACGAAATCGAACAACGGAATCGGACAACGAAATCGAACAACGAAATCGAACAACGAAATCGAACAACGAAATCGAACAACGAAAATCGAACAACGAAATCGAACAACGAACAACGAAATCGAACAAAGAACAACGAAATCTAACAACGAACAACGAAATCGAACAAAGAACAACGAAATCTAACTACGAACAACGAAATCTAACAACGAACAACGAAATCGAACAACGAATTCGAACAACGAATTCGAACCACGAAATCGAACAATGAAATCGAACAACGAAATCGAACGAAATCGAAAAACGAAATCGATCAACGAAATCGATCAACGAAATCGAACAATCAAATCGAACAATGAAAATCGAACAACGAAATCGATCAACGAAATCGAACACGAATTCCAACAACGAAATCGAACAACGAAATCGAACAACGAAATCGAACAACGAAATCGAACAACGAAAGCGAACAACGAAATCGAACAACGAAATCGAACAACGAAATCGAACAACGAAATCGAACAACGAAATCGAACAACGAAATCGAACAACGAAATCGAACAACGAAATCGAACAACGAAATCGAACAACGAAATCGAACAACGAAATGGAACAACGAAATTGAACAACGAAATCGCACAACGAAAGCGAATAACGAATCGAACAACGAAATTGAACAAAGAACAACGAAATCTAACAACGAACAACGAAATCGAACAAAGAACAACGAAATCTAACAACGAACAACGAAATCTAACAACGAACAACGAAATCGAACAACGAATTCGAACAACGAATTCGAACCACGAAATCGAACAATGAAATCGAACAACGAAATCGAACAACGAATTCGAACAACGAATTCGAACCACGAAATCGAACAACGAAATCGAACAAACGAATCGAACAACGAAATCGAACAACGAAATCGAACAACGAAATCGAACTTCGAAATCGAACAACGAAATCGAACAACAAAATCGAACAACGAAATCGAACAACGAAATCGAACAACGAATTCGAACAACGAATTCGAACCACGAAATCGAACAAAGAACAACGAAATCTAACAACGAATAACGAAATCTAACAACGAACAACGAAATCTAACAACGAACAACGAAATCTAACAACGAAATCGAACAACGAAATCGAACAACGAAATCGAACAACGAAATCGAATAACGAAATCGAACAACGAAATCGAACAACGAAATCGAACTTCGAAATCGAACAACGAAATCGAACAACGAAATCGAACAACGAAATCGAACAACGAAATGGAACAACGAAATGGAACAACGAAATCGAACAAGAAATCGAACAACGAAATCGAATAACGAATCGAACAACGAATTCGAACAACGAAATCGAACAACGAAATCGAACAACGAAATCTAACAACGAAATCTAACAACGAAATCTAACAACGAAATCGAACAACGAAATCGAACAACGAAATCGAACAACGAAATTGAACAACGAAATCGCACAACGAAAGCGAATAACGAATCGAACAACGAAATTGAACAAAGAACAACGAAATCTAACAACGAACAACGAAATCTAACAACGAACAACGAAATCGAACAACGAATTCGAACCACGAAATAGAACAACGAAATGGAACAACGCAATCGAACAACGAAATCGAACAACGAAATCGAACAACGAAATCGAACAACGAAATCGAACAGCGAAATCCAACAACGAAATCGAACAACGAAATCGAACAACGAAATCGAACAACGAAATCGAACAACGAAATCGAACAACGAAATCGAATAACGAAATCGAACAACGAAATCGAACAACGAAATCGAACTTCGAAATCGAACAACGAAATCGAACAACAAAATCGAACAACGAAATCGAACAACGAATTCGAACAACGAATTCGAACCACGAAATCGAACAAAGAACAACGAAATCTAACAACGAATAACGAAATCTAACAACGAACAACGAAATCTAACAACGAACAACGAAATCTAACAACGAAATCGAACAACGAAATCGAACAACGAAATCGAACAACGAAATCTAACAACGAATTCGAATAACGAAATCGAACAACGAAATCTAACAACGAAATCGAACAACGAAATCGAACAACGAAATCGAACAACGAAATGGAACAACGAAATCGAACAAGAAATCGAACAACGAAATCGAATAACGAATCGAACAACGAATTCGAACAACGAAATCGAACAACGAAATCGAACAACGAAATCTAACAACGAAATCTAACAACGAAATCGAACAACGAAATCGAACAACGAAATCGAACAACGAAATGGAACAACGAAATTGAACAACGAAATCGCACAACGAAAGCGAATAACGAATCGAACAACGAAATTGAACAAAGAACAACGAAATCTAACAACGAACAACGAAATCTAACAACGAACAACGAAATCGAACAACGAATTCGAACAACGAATTCGAACCACGAAATCGAACAATGAAATCGAACAACGAAATCGAACAACGAATTCGAACAACGAATTCGAACAACGAATTCGAACCACGAAATAGAACAACGAAATGGAACAACGCAATCGAACAACGAAATCGAACAACGAAATCGAACAACGAAATGGAACAACGAAATTGAACAACGAAATCGAACAACGAAATCGAACAACGAAATTGAACAACGAAATCGAACAACGAAATCCAACTTCGATATCGAACAACGAAATCGAAATCGAACAACAAACTGAAACCACGAAATTGAACCACGAAATAGAACAACGAAATGGAACAACGCAATCGAACAACGAAATCGAACCACGAAATCATACAATATCGAACAACGAAAATGAACAACGAAATCGAACAACGGAATCGGACAACGAAATCGAACAACGAAATCGAACAACGAAATCGAACAACGAAATCGAACAACGAAATCGAACAACGAAATGGAACAACGAAATTGAACAACGAAATCGAACAACGAATTCGAACAACGAAATCGAACAACGAAATCGAACATCGAAATTGAACAACGAAGTCGAACAACGAAATCCAACTTCGAAATCGAACAACGAAATCGAAATCGAACAACAAACTGAAACCACGAAATCGAACCACGAAATAGAACAACGAAATGGAACAACGCAATCGAACAACGAAATCGAACAACGAAATCGAACAACGAAATGGAACAACGAAATTGAACAACGAAATCGAACAACGAATTCGAACAACGAATTCGAACAACGAAATCGAACAACGAAATAGAACGAAATCGAACAACGAAATCCAACTTCGATATCGAACAACGAAATCGAAATCGAACAACAAACTGAAACCACGAAATCGAACCACGAAATAGAACAACGAAATGGAACAACGCAATCGAACAACGAAATCGAACCACGAAATCATACAATATCGAACAACGAAAACGAACAACGAAATCGAACAACGAAATCGAACAACGAAATCGAATAACGAACTCGAACAACAAACTGAAACCACGAAATCGAACCACGAAATTGAATAACGAAATGGAACAACGAAATCGAACAACGAAATCGAACAACGAAATCGAACAACGAAATCGAGCAACGAAATCGAACAACGAAATCGAACAACGAAATCGAACAACGAAATGGAACAACGAAATTGAACAACGAAATCGCACAACGAAAGCGAATAACGAATCGAACAACGAAATTGAACAAAGAACAACGAAATCTAACAACGAACAACGAAATCGAACAAAGAACAACGAAATCTAACAACGAACAACGAAATCTAACAACGAACAACGAAATCGAACAACGAATTCGAACGACGAAATCGAACAACGAAATCGAACAACGAATTCGAACAACGAATTCGAACCACGAAATCGAACAAAGAACAACGAAATCTAACAACGAATAACGAAATCTAACAACGAACAACGAAATCTAACAACGAACAACGAAATCTAACAACGAAATCGAACAACGAAATCGAACAACGAAATCGAACAACGAAATCGAACAACGAAATCGAACAACGAAATCTAACAACGAAATCGAATAACGAATCGAACAACGAAATCGAACAACGAAATCGAACAACGAAATCGAACAACGAAATCGAACAACGAATTAGAACAACGAAATAGAACAACGAAATCCAACTTCGAAATCGAACAGCGAAATCGAAATCGAACAACAAACTGAAACCACGAAATCGAACCACGAAATAGAACAACGCAATCGAACAACGAAATCGAACCACGAAATCATACAACAATATCGAACAACGAAAACGAACAACGAAATCGAACAACGGAATCGGACAACGAAATCGGACAACGAAATCGAACAACGAAATCGAACAACGAAATCGAACAACGAAATCGAACAACGAAATCGAACAACGAAATCGAACAACGAAATCGAACAACGAAATCGAACAACGAAATCGAACAACGAAATCGAACAACGAAATCGAACAACGAAATCGAACAACGAAATCGAACAACGAAATCGAACAACGAAATCGAACAACGAAATGGAACAACGAAATGGAACAACGAAATCGAACAACGAAATCGAACAACGAAATCGAACAACGAAATCGAACAACGAAATCGAACAACGAAATCGAACAACGAAATCGAACAACGAAATCGAACAACGAAATCGAACTTCAAAATCGAACAACGAAATCGAACAACGAAATCGAACAACGAAATCGAACAACGAAATCGAACAACGAAATCGAACAACGAAATCGAACAACGAAATCGAACAACGAAATCGAACAACGAAATCGAACAACGAAATCGAACAACGAAATCGAACAGCGAAATCGAAATCGAACAACAAACTGAAACCATGAAATCGAACCACGAAATAGAACAAAGAAATGGAACAACGCAATCGAACAACGAAATCGAACCACAAAATCATACAACAATATCGAACAACGAAAACGAACAACGAAATCGAACAACGGAATCGGACAACGAAATCGAACAACGAAATCGAACAACGAAATCGAACAACGAAATCGAACAACGAAATCGAACTTCAAAATCGAACTTCAAAATCGAACAACGAAATCGAACAACGAAATCGAACAACGAAATTGAACAACGAAATCGAACAACGAAATCCAACTTCGATATCGAACAACGAAATCGAAATCGAACAACAAACTGAAACCACGAAATTGAACCACGAAATAGAACAACGAAATGGAACAACGCAATCGAACAACGAAATCGAACCACGAAATCATACAATATCGAACAACGAAAATGAACAACGAAATCGAACAACGGAATCGGACAACGAAATCGAACAACGAAATCGAACAACGAAATCGAACAACGAAATCGAACAACGAAATCGAACAACGAAATGGAACAACGAAATTGAACAACGAAATCGAACAACGAATTCGAACAACGAAATCGAACAACGAAATCGAACATCGAAATTGAACAACGAAGTCGAACAACGAAATCCAACTTCGAAATCGAACAACGAAATCGAAATCGAACAACAAACTGAAACCACGAAATCGAACCACGAAATAGAACAACGAAATGGAACAACGCAATCGAACAACGAAATCGAACAACGAAATCGAACAACGAAATGGAACAACGAAATTGAACAACGAAATCGAACAACGAATTCGAACAACGAATTCGAACAACGAAATCGAACAACGAAATAGAACGAAATCGAACAACGAAATCCAACTTCGATATCGAACAACGAAATCGAAATCGAACAACAAACTGAAACCACGAAATCGAACCACGAAATAGAACAACGAAATGGAACAACGCAATCGAACAACGAAATCGAACCACGAAATCATACAATATCGAACAACGAAAACGAACAACGAAATCGAACAACGAAATCGAACAACGAAATCGAATAACGAACTCGAACAACAAACTGAAACCACGAAATCGAACCACGAAATTGAATAACGAAATGGAACAACGAAATCGAACAACGAAATCGAACAACGAAATCGAACAACGAAATCGAGCAACGAAATCGAACAACGAAATCGAACAACGAAATCGAACAACGAAATGGAACAACGAAATTGAACAACGAAATCGCACAACGAAAGCGAATAACGAATCGAACAACGAAATTGAACAAAGAACAACGAAATCTAACAACGAACAACGAAATCGAACAAAGAACAACGAAATCTAACAACGAACAACGAAATCTAACAACGAACAACGAAATCGAACAACGAATTCGAACGACGAAATCGAACAACGAAATCGAACAACGAATTCGAACAACGAATTCGAACCACGAAATCGAACAAAGAACAACGAAATCTAACAACGAATAACGAAATCTAACAACGAACAACGAAATCTAACAACGAACAACGAAATCTAACAACGAAATCGAACAACGAAATCGAACAACGAAATCGAACAACGAAATCGAACAACGAAATCGAACAACGAAATCTAACAACGAAATCGAATAACGAATCGAACAACGAAATCGAACAACGAAATCGAACAACGAAATCGAACAACGAAATCGAACAACGAATTAGAACAACGAAATAGAACAACGAAATCCAACTTCGAAATCGAACAGCGAAATCGAAATCGAACAACAAACTGAAACCACGAAATCGAACCACGAAATAGAACAACGCAATCGAACAACGAAATCGAACCACGAAATCATACAACAATATCGAACAACGAAAACGAACAACGAAATCGAACAACGGAATCGGACAACGAAATCGGACAACGAAATCGAACAACGAAATCGAACAACGAAATCGAACAACGAAATCGAACAACGAAATCGAACAACGAAATCGAACAACGAAATCGAACAACGAAATCGAACAACGAAATCGAACAACGAAATCGAACAACGAAATCGAACAACGAAATCGAACAACGAAATCGAACAACGAAATCGAACAACGAAATCGAACAACGAAATGGAACAACGAAATGGAACAACGAAATCGAACAACGAAATCGAACAACGAAATCGAACAACGAAATCGAACAACGAAATCGAACAACGAAATCGAACAACGAAATCGAACAACGAAATCGAACAACGAAATCGAACTTCAAAATCGAACAACGAAATCGAACAACGAAATCGAACAACGAAATCGAACAACGAAATCGAACAACGAAATCGAACAACGAAATCGAACAACGAAATCGAACAACGAAATCGAACAACGAAATCGAACAACGAAATCGAACAACGAAATCGAACAGCGAAATCGAAATCGAACAACAAACTGAAACCATGAAATCGAACCACGAAATAGAACAAAGAAATGGAACAACGCAATCGAACAACGAAATCGAACCACAAAATCATACAACAATATCGAACAACGAAAACGAACAACGAAATCGAACAACGGAATCGGACAACGAAATCGAACAACGAAATCGAACAACGAAATCGAACAACGAAATCGAACAACGAAATCGAACTTCAAAATCGAACTTCAAAATCGAACAACGAAATCGAACAACGAAATCGAACAACGAAATCGAACAACGAAATCGAACAACGAATTAGAACAACGAAATAGAACAACGAAATCCAACTTCGAAATCGAACAGCGAAATCGAAATCGAACAACAAACTGAAACCACGAAATCGAACCACGAAATCGAACAACGAAATCGAACAACGAAATCGAACAACGAAATCGAACTTCGAAATCGAACAACGAAATCGAACAACGAAATCGAACAACAAAATCGAACAACGAAATCGAACAACGAAATCGAACAACGAAATCGAACAACGAAATCGAACAACGAAATCGAACAACGAAATCGAACAACGAAATCGAACAACGAAATCGAACAACGAAATCGAACATCGAAATCGAACAACGAAATCGAACAACGAAATCGAACAACGAAATCGAACAACGAAATCGAACAACGAAATCGAACAACGAAATCGAACAACGAAATCGAACAACGAAATCGAACAACGAAATCGAACAACGAAATCGAACAACGAAATCGAACAACGAAATCGAACAACGAAATCGAACAACGAAATCGAACTTCGAAATCGAACAACGAAATCGAACAACGAATTCGAACCACGAAATCGAACAAAGAACAACGAAATCTAACAACGAACAACGAAATCTAACAACGAACAACGAAATCTAACAACGAACAACAAAATCGAACAACGAAATCGAACAACGAAATCGAACAACGAAATCGAACAACGAAATCGAACAACGAAATGGAACAACGAAATCGAACAACGAAATCGAACAACGAAATCGAACAACGAAATCGAACAACGAAATCGAACAACGAAATGGAACAACGAAATCGAACAACGAAATCGAACAACGAAATCGAACAACGAAATCGAACAACGAAATCGAACAACGAAATCGAACAACGAAATCGAACAACGAAATCGAACAACGAAATCGAACAACGAAATCGAACAACGAAATCGAACAACGAAATCGAACAACGAAATGGAACAACGAAATCGAACAACGAAATCGAACAACGAAATCGAACAACGAAATCGAACTTCGAAATCGAACAACGAAATGGAACAACGAAATCGAACAACGAAATCGAATAACGAATCGAACAACGAAATCGAACAACGAAATCGAACAACGAAATCGAACAACGAAATCGAACAACGAAATCGAACAACGAAATCGAACAACGAAATCGAACAACGAAATCGAACAACGAAATCGAACTACGAAATCGAACAACGAATTCGAACAACGAATTCGAACAACGAATTCGAACAACGAAATCGAACAACGAAATCGAACAACGAAATCGAACAACGAAATCGAACAACGAACAACGAATTCGAACCACGAAATCGAACAACGAAATCGAACAACGAAATCGAACAACGAAATCGAAAAACGAAATCGAACAACGAAATCGAACAACGAAATCGAACAACGAAATCGAACAAAGAACAACGAAATCTAACAACGAACAACGAAATCTAACAACGAACAACGAAATCTAACAACGAACAACGAAATCTAACAACGAACAACGAAATCTAACAACGAAATCGAACAACGAAATCGAACAACGAAATCGAACAACGAAATCGAACAACGAAATCTAACAACGAACAACGAAATCTAACAACGAAATCGAACAACGAAATCGAACAACGAAATCGAACAACGAAATCGAACAACGAAATCGAACAACGAAATCGAACAACGAAATCGAACAACGAAATCGAACAACGAAATCGAACAACGAAATCGAACAACGAAATCGAACAACGAAATCGAACAACGAATTCGAACAACGAATTCGAACCACGAAATCGAACAAAGAACAACGAAATCTAACAACGAACAACGAAATCTAACAACGAAATCGAACAACGAAATCGAACAACGAAATCGAACAACGAAATCGAACAACGAAATGGAACAACGAAATCGAACTTCGAAATCGAACTTCGAAATCGAACAACGAAATCGCACAACGAAATCGAACAACGAAATCGAACAACGAAATCGAACAACGAAATCGAACAACGAAATCGAACAACGAAATCGAACAACGAAATCGAACAACGAAATCGAACAACGAAATCGAACAACGAAATCGAACAACGAATTCGAACAACGAATTCGAACCACGAAATCGAACAAAGAACAACGAAATCTAACAACGAACAACGAAATCTAACAACGAACAACGAAATCTAACAACGAACAACGAAATCTAACAACGAACAACGAAATCTAACAACGAAATCGAACAACGAAATCGAACAACGAAATCGAACAACGAAATCGAACAACGAAATCTAACAACGAACAACGAAATCTAACAACGAAATCGAACAACGAAATCGAACAACGAAATCGAACAACGAAATCGAACAACGAAATCGAACAACGAAATCGAACAACGAAATCGAACAACGAAATCGAACAACGAAATCGAACAACGAAATCGAACAACGAAATCGAACAACGAAATCGAACAACGAATTCGAACAACGAATTCGAACAACGAATTCGAACAACGAAATCGAACAACGAAATCGAACAACGAAATCGAACAACGAACAACGAATTCGAACCACGAAATCGAACAACGAAATCGAACAACGAAATCGAACAACGAAATCGAAAAACGAAATCGAACAACGAAATCGAACAACGAAATCGAACAACGAAATCGAACAAAGAACAACGAAATCTAACAACGAACAACGAAATCTAACAACGAACAACGAAATCTAACAACGAACAACGAAATCTAACAACGAACAACGAAATCTAACAACGAAATCGAACAACGAAATCGAACAACGAAATCGAACAACGAAATCGAACAACGAAATCTAACAACGAACAACGAAATCTAACAACGAAATCGAACAACGAAATCGAACAACGAAATCGAACAACGAAATCGAACAACGAAATGGAACAACGAAATCGAACTTCGAAATCGAACTTCGAAATCGAACAACGAAATCGCACAACGAAATCGAACAACGAAATCGAACAACGAAATCGAACAACGAAATCGAACAACGAAATCGAACAACGAAATCGAACAACGAAATCGAACAACGAAATCGAACAACGAAATCGAACAACGAAATCGAACAACGAATTCGAACAACGAATTCGAACCACGAAATCGAACAAAGAACAACGAAATCTAACAACGAACAACGAAATCTAACAACGAACAACGAAATCTAACAACGAACAACGAAATCTAACAACGAACAACGAAATCTAACAACGAAATCGAACAACGAAATCGAACAACGAAATCGAACAACGAAATCGAACAACGAAATCTAACAACGAACAACGAAATCTAACAACGAAATCTAACAACGAAATCGAACAACGAAATCGAACAACGAAATCGAACAACGAAATCGAACAACGAAATGGAACAACGAAATCGAACAACGAAATCGAACAACGAAATCGAACAACGAAATCGAACAACGAAATCGAACAACGAAATGGAGCAACGAAATCGAACAACGAAATCGAACAACGAAATCGAACAACGAAATCGAACAACCAAATCGAACAACGAAATCGAACAACGAATTCGAACAACGAAATCGAACAACGAAATCGAACAACGAAATCGAACAACGAAATCGAACAACGAAATCGAACAACGAAATCGAACAACAAAATCGAACAACGAAATCGAACAACGAATTCGAACCACGAAATCGAACAAAGAACAACGAAATCTAACAACGAACAACGAAATCTAACAACGAACAACGAAATCTAACAACGAACAACGAAATCTAACAACGAACAACGAAATCTAACAACGAAATCGAACAACGAAATCGAACAACGAAATCGAACAACGAAATCGAACAACGAAATCTAACAACGAACAACGAAATCTAACAACGAAATCGAACAACGAAATCGAACAACGAAATCGAACAACGAAATCGAACAACGAAATGGAACAACGAAATCGAACAACGAAATCGAACAACGAAATCGAACAACGAAATGGAACAACGAAATCGAACAACGAAATCGAACAACGAAATCGAACAACGAAATCGAACAACGAAATCGAACAACGAAATCGAACAACGAAATCGAACAACGAAATCGAACAACGAAATCGAACAACGAAATCGAACAACGAAATCGATCAACGAAATCGAACAACGAAATCGAACAACGAAATCGAACAACGAAATCGAACAACGAAATCGAACAACGAAATCGAACAACGAAATCGAACTTCGAAATCGAACAACGAAATCGAACAACGAATTCGAACCACGAAATCGAACAAAGAACAACGAAATCTAACAACGAACAACGAAATCTAACAACGAACAACGAAATCTAACAACGAACAACAAAATCGAACAACGAAATCGAACAACGAAATCGAACAACGAAATCGAACAACGAAATCGAACAACGAAATGGAACAACGAAATCGAACAACGAAATCGAATAACGAATCGAACAACGAAATCGAACAACGAAATCGAACAACGAAATCGAACAACGAAATCGAACAACGAAATCGAACAACGAAATCGAACAACGAAATCGAACAACGAAATCGAACAACGAAATCGAACAACGAAATCGAACAACGAAATCGAACAACGAAATCGAACAACGAAATCGAACAACGAAATCGAACAACGAATTCGAACAACGAATTCGAACAACGAATTCGAACAACGAAATCGAACATCGAAATCGAACAACGAAATCGAACAACGAAATCGAACAACGAATTTCGAACAACGAATTCGAACCACGAAATCGAACAAAGAACAACGAAATCTAACAACGAACAACGAAATCTAACAACGAACAACGAAATCTAACAACGAACAACGAAATCTAACAACGAAATCGAACAACGAAATCGAACAACGAAATCGAACAACGAAATCGAACAACGAAATCTAACAACGAACAACGAAATCTAACAACGAAATCGAACAACGAAATCGAACAACGAAATCGAACAACGAAATCGAACAACGAAATGGAACAACGAAATCGAACAACGAAATCGAACAACGAAATCGAACAACGAAATCGAACAACGAAATCGAACAACGAAATCGAACAACGAAATGGAACAACGAAATCAAACAACGAAATCGAACAACGAAATCGAACAACGAAATCGAACAACCAAATCGAACAACGAAATCGAACAACGAAATCGAACAACGAATTCGAACAACGAATTCGAACCACGAAATCGAACAACGAAATCGAACAACGAAATCGAACAACGAAATCGAACAACGAAATCGAACAACAAAATCGAACAGCGAAATCGAACAACGAATTCGAACCACGAAATCGAACAAAGAACAACGAAATCTAACAACGAACAACGAAATCTAACAACGAACAACGAAATCTAACAACGAACAACGAAATCTAACAACGAAATCGAACAACGAAATCGAACAACGAAATCGAACAACGAAATCGAACAACGAAATCGAACAACGAAATCGAACAACGAAATCGAACAACGAAATCGAACAACGAAATCGAACAACGAAATCGAACAACGAAATGGAACAACGAAATCGAACAACGAAATCGAACAACGAAATCGAACAACGAAATCGAACAACGAAATCGAACAACGAAATGGAACAACGAAATCGAACAACGAAATCGAACAACGAAATCGAACAACGAAATCGAACAACGAAATCGAACAACGAAATCGAACAACGAATTCGAACAACGAATTCGAACAACGAATTCGAACAACGAAATCGAACAACGAAATCGAACAACGAAATCGAACAACGAAATCGAACAACGAAATCGAACAACGAAATCGAACAACGAAATCGAACAACGAAATCGAACAACGAAATCGAACAACGAAATCGAACAACGAAATCGAACAACGAAATCGAACAACGAAATCGAACAACGAAATCGAACAACGAAATCGAACAACGAAATCGAACAACGAAATCGAACAACGAAATCGAACAACGAAATCGAACAACGAAAACGAACAACGAAATCGAACAACGAAATCGAACAACGAAATCGAACAACGAAATCGAACAACGAATTCGAACAACGAATTCGAACAACGAATTCGAACAACGAAATCGAACAACGAAATCGAACAACGAAATCGAACAACGAAATCGAATAACGAAATCGAACAACGAAATCGAACAACGAAATCGAACAACGAAATCGAACAACGAAATCGAACAACGAAATCGAACAACGAAATCGAACAACGAAATCGAACAACGAAATCGAACAACGAAATCGAACAACGAAATCGAACAACGAAATCGAACTTCGAAATCGAACAACGAAATCGAACAACGAATTCGAACCACGAAATCGAACAAAGAACAACGAAATCTAACAACGAACAACGAAATCTAACAACTAACAACGAAATCGAACAACGAAATCGAACAACGAAATCGAACAACGAAATCGAACAACGAAATCGAACAACGAAATGGAACAACGAAATCGAACAACGAAATCGAACAACGAAATCGAATAACGAATCGAACAACGAAATCGAACAACGAAATCGAACAACGAAATCGAACAACGAAATCGAACAACGAAATCGAACAACGAAATCGAACAACGAAATCGAACAACGAAATCGAACAACGAAAACGAACAACGAAATCGAACAACGAAATCGAACAACGAAATCGAACAACGAAATCGAACAACGAATTCGAACAATGAATTCGAACAACGAATTCGAACAACGAAATCGAACAACGAATTCGAACAACGAATTCGAACCACGAAATCGAACAAAGAACAACGAAATCTAACAACGAACAACGAAATCTAACAACGAACAACGAAATCTAACAACGAAATCGAACAACGAAATCTAACAACGAACAACGAAATCTAACAACGAAATCGAACAACGAAATCGAACAACGAAATCGAACAACGAAATGGAACAACGAAATCGAACAACGAAATCGAACAACGAAATCGAATAACGAATCGAACAACGAAATCGAACAACGAAATCGAACAACGTAATCGAACAACGAAATCGAACTTCGAAATCGAACAACGAAATCGAACAACGAAATCGAACAACGAATTCGAACCACGAAATCGAACAAAGAACAACGAAATCTAACAACGAACAACGAAATCTAACAACGAACAACGAAATCTAACAACGAACAACGAAATCGAACAACGAAATCGAACAACGAAATCGAACAACGAAATCGAACAACGAAATGGAACAACGAAATCTAACAACGAAATCGAACAACGAAATCGAATAACGAATCAAACAACGAAATCGAACAACGAAATCGAACAACGAAATCGAACAACGAAATCGAACAACGAAATCGAACAACGAAATCGAACAACGAAATCGAACAACGAAATCGAACAACGAAATCGAACAACGAAATCGAACAACGAAATCGAACAACGAATTCGAACAACGAATTCGAACAACGAATTCGAACAACGAATTCGAACAACGAAATCGAACAACGAAATCGAACAACGAAATCGAACAACGAAATCGAACTTCGAAATCGAACAACGAAATCGAACAACGAAATCGCACAACGAAATCGAACAACGAAATCGAACAACGAAATCGAACAACGAAATCGAACAACGAAATCGAACAGCGAAATCGAAATCGAACAACAAACTGAAACCACGAAATCGAACCACGAAATAGAACAAAGAAATGGAACAACGCAATCGAACAACGAAATCGAACCACGAAATCATACAACAATATCGAACAACGAAAACGAACATCGAAATCGAACAACGGAATCGGACAACGAAATCGAACAACGAAATCGAACAACGAAATCGAACAACGAAATCGAACAACGAAATCGAACTTCAAAATCGAACTTCAAAATCGAACAACGAAATCGAACAACGAAATCGAACGAAATCGAACAACGAAATCGAACAACGAATTAGAACAACGAAATAGAACAACGAAATCCAACTTCGAAATCGAACAGCGAAATCGAAATCGAACAACAAACTGAAACCACGAAATCGAACCACGAAATCGAACAACGAAATCGAACAACGAAATCGAACAACGAAATCGAACTTCGAAATCGAACAACGAAATCGAACAACGAAATCGAACAACAAAATCGAACAACGAAATCGAACAACGAAATCGAACAACGAAATCGAACAACGAAATCGAACAACGAAATCGAACAACGAATTCGAACAACGAATTCGAACAACGAATTCGAACCACGAAATAGAACAACGAAATGGAACAACGCAATCGAACAACGAAATCGAACAACGAAATCGAACAACGAAATGGAACAACGAAATCGAACTTCGAAATCGAACAACGAAATCGAACAACGAAATCGAACTTCGAAATCGAACAACGAAATCGAACAACGAAATCGAACAACAAAATCGAACAACGAAATCGAACAACGAAATCGAACAACGAAATCGAATAACGAATCAAACAACGAAATCGAACAACGAAATCGAACAACGAAATCGAACAACGAAATCGAACAACGAAATCGAACAACGAAATCGAACAACGAAATCGAACAACGAAATCGAACAACGAAATCGAACAACGAAATCGAACAACGAAATCGAACAACGAATTCGAACAACGAATTCGAACAACGAATTCGAACAACGAATTCGAACAACGAAATCGAACAACGAAATCGAACAACGAAATCGAACAACGAAATCGAACAACGAAATCGAACAACGAAATCGAACAACGAAATCGAACAACGAAATCGAACAACGAAATCGAACAACGAAATCGAACAACGAAATCGAACAACGAAATCGAACAACGAATTCGAACAACGAATTCGAACAACGAATTCGAACAACGAATTCGAACAACGAAATCGAACAACGAAATCGAACAACGAAATCGAACAACGAAATCGAACTTCGAAATCGAACAACGAAATCGAACAACGAAATCGCACAACGAAATCGAACAACGAAATCGAACAACGAAATCGAACAACGAAATCGAACAACGAAATCGAACAGCGAAATCGAAATCGAACAACAAACTGAAACCACGAAATCGAACCACGAAATAGAACAAAGAAATGGAACAACGCAATCGAACAACGAAATCGAACCACGAAATCATACAACAATATCGAACAACGAAAACGAACATCGAAATCGAACAACGGAATCGGACAACGAAATCGAACAACGAAATCGAACAACGAAATCGAACAACGAAATCGAACAACGAAATCGAACTTCAAAATCGAACTTCAAAATCGAACAACGAAATCGAACAACGAAATCGAACGAAATCGAACAACGAAATCGAACAACGAATTAGAACAACGAAATAGAACAACGAAATCCAACTTCGAAATCGAACAGCGAAATCGAAATCGAACAACAAACTGAAACCACGAAATCGAACCACGAAATCGAACAACGAAATCGAACAACGAAATCGAACAACGAAATCGAACTTCGAAATCGAACAACGAAATCGAACAACGAAATCGAACAACAAAATCGAACAACGAAATCGAACAACGAAATCGAACAACGAAATCGAACAACGAAATCGAACAACGAAATCGAACAACGAATTCGAACAACGAATTCGAACAACGAATTCGAACCACGAAATAGAACAACGAAATGGAACAACGCAATCGAACAACGAAATCGAACAACGAAATCGAACAACGAAATGGAACAACGAAATTGAACAACGAAATCGAACAACGAAATCGAACAACGAAATTGAACAACGAAATCGAACAACGAAATCCAACTTCGATATCGAACAACGAAATCGAAATCGAACAACAAACTGAAACCACGAAATTGAACCACGAAATAGAACAACAAAATGGAACAACGCAATCGAACAACGAAATCGAACCACGAAATCATACAATATCGAACAACGAAAATGAACAACGAAATCGAACAACGGAATCGGACAACGAAATCGAACAACGAAATCGAACAACGAAATCGAACAACGAAATCGAACAACGAAATCGAACAACGAAATGGAACAACGAAATTGAACAACGAAATTGAACAACGAAATCGAACAACGAAATCGAACATCGAAATTGAACAACGAAATCGAACAACGAAATCCAACTTCGAAATCGAACAACGAAATCGAAATCGAACAACAAACTGAAACCACGAAATCGAACCACGAAATAGAACAACGAAATGGAACAACGCAATCGAACAACGAAATCGAACAACGAAATCGAACAACGAAATCGAACAACGAAATGGAACAACGAAATTGAACAACGAAATCGAACAACGAATTCGAACAACGAATTCGAACAACGAAATCGAACAACGAAATAGAACAACGAAATCGAACAACGAAATCCAACTTCGATATCGAACAACGAAATCGAAATCGAACAACAAACTGAAACCACGAAATCGAACCACGAAATAGAACAACGAAATGGAACAACGCAATCGAACAACGAAATCGAACCACGAAATCATACAATATCGAACAACGAAAACGAACAACGAAATCGAACAACGAAATCGAACAACGAAATCGAACAACGAAATCGAATAACGAACTCGAACAACAAACTGAAACCACGAAATCGAACCACGAAATTGAATAACGAAATGGAACAACGCAATCGAACAACGAAATCGAACAACGAAAATCGAACAACGAAATCGAACAACGAACAACGAAATCGAACAAAGAACAACGAAATCTAACAACGAAATCGAACAAAGAACAACGAAATCTAACTACGAACAACGAAATCTAACAACGAACAACGAAATCGAACAACGAATTCGAACAACGAATTCGAACCACGAAATCGAACAATGAAATCGAACAACGAAATCGAACGAAATCGAAAAACGAAATCGATCAACGAAATCGAACAATCAAATCGAACAATGAAAATCGAACAACGAAATCGATCAACGAAATCGAACACGAATTCCAACAACGAAATCGAACAACGAAATCGAACAACGAAATCGAACAACGAAATCGAACAACGAAATCGAACAACGAAATCGAACAACGAAATCGAACAACGAAATCGAACAACGAAATCGAACAACGAAATCGAACAACGAAATCGAACAACGAAATCGAACAACGAAATCGAGCAACGAAATCGAACAACGAAATCGAACAACGAAATCGAACAACGAAATGGAACAACGAAATTGAACAACGAAATCGCACAACGAAAGCGAATAACGAATCGAACAACGAAATTGAACAAAGAACAACGAAATCTAACAACGAACAACGAAATCGAACAAAGAACAACGAAATCTAACAACGAACAACGAAATCTAACAACGAACAACGAAATCGAACAACGAATTCGAACAACGAATTCGAACCACGAAATCGAACAATGAAATCGAACAACGAAATCGAACAACGAATTCGAACAACGAATTCGAACCACGAAATCGAACAACGAAATCGAACAAACGAATCGAACAACGAAATCGAACAATGAAATCGAACAACGAAATCGAACAACGAAATGGAACAACGAAATTGAACAACGAAATCGCACAACGAAAGCGAATAACGAATCGAACAACGAAATTGAACAACGAAATCGAACATCGAAATCGAACAACGAAATCGAACAACGAAATCGAACAACGAAATCGAACAACGAAATCGAACAACGAAATCGAACAACGAAATCGAACAACGAAATCGAACAAAGAAATCGAACAACGAAATCGAACAACGAAATCGAACAACGAAATCGAACAACGAAATCGAACAACGAAATCGAACAACGAAATCGAACAACGAAATCGAATAACGAAATCGAACAACAAAATCGAACAACGAAGTCGAACTTCGAAATCGAACAACGAAATCGAACAACGAAATCGAACAACAAAATCGAACAACGAAATCGAACAACGAAATCGAACAACGAATTCGAACAACGAATTCGAACCACGAAATCGAACAAAGAACAACGAAATCTAACAACGAATAACGAAATCTAACAACGAACAACGAAATCTAACAACGAACAACGAAATCTAACAACGAAATCGAACAACGAAATCGAACAACGAAATCGAACAACGAAATCGAACAACGAAATCTAACAACGAAATCGAATAACGAATCGAACAACGAAATCGAACAACGAAATCGAACAACGAAATCGAACAACGAAATCGAACAACGAATTAGAACAACGAAATAGAACAACGAAATCCAACTTCGAAATCGAACAGCGAAATCGAAATCGAACAACAAACTGAAACCACGAAATCGAACCACGAAATAGAACAACGAAATGGAACAACGCAATCGAACAACGAAATCGAACCACGAAATCATACAACAATATCGAACAACGAAAACGAACAACGAAATCGAACAACGGAATCGGACAACGAAATCGAACAACGAAATCGAACAACGAAATCGAACAACGAAATCGAACAACGAAATCTAACAACGAAATCGAACAACGAAATGGAACAACGAAATCGAACAACGAAATCGAACAACGAAATCGAACAACGAAATCGAACAACGAAATGGAACAACGAAATCGAACAAGAAATCGAACAACGAAATCGAATAACGAATCGAACAACGAATTCGAACAACGAATTCGAACCACGAAATCGAACAAAGAACAACGAAATCTAACAACGAAATCGAACAACGAAATCGAACAACGAAATCGAACAACGAAATCTAACAACGAAATCGAACAACGAAATCGAACAACGAAATCGAACAACGAAATCGAACAACGAAATCGAACAACGAAATCGAACAACGAATTCGAACAACGACATCGAACAACGAAATCGAACAACGAAATCGAACAACGAAATCGAACAACGAAATCGAACAACGAAATCGAACAACGAAATCGAACAACGAAATCGAACAACGAAATCGAACAACGAAATCGAACAACGAAATCGAACAACGAAATCGAACAACGAAATCGAACAACGAAATCGAACAACGAAATCGAACAACGAAATCGAACAACGAAATCGAACTTCAAAATCGAACAACGAAATCGAACAACGAAATCGAACAACGAAATCGAACAACGAAATCGAACAACGAAATCGAACAACGAAATCGAACAACGAAATCGAACAGCGAAATCGAAATCGAACAACAAACTGAAACCACGAAATCGAACCACGAAATAGAACAAAGAAATGGAACAACGCAATCGAACAACGAAATCGAACCACGAAATCATACAACAATATCGAACAACGAAAACGAACAACGAAATCGAACAACGGAATCGGACAACGAAATCGAACAACGAAATCGAACAACGAAATCGAACAACGAAATCGAACAACGAAAATCGAACAACGAAATCGAACAACGAACAACGAAATCGAACAAAGAACAACGAAATCTAACAACGAACAACGAAATCGAACAAAGAACAACGAAATCTAACTACGAACAACGAAATCTAACAACGAACAACGAAATCGAACAACGAATTCGAACAACGAATTCGAACCACGAAATCGAACAATGAAATCGAACAACGAAATCGAACGAAATCGAAAAACGAAATCGATCAACGAAATCGATCAACGAAATCGAACAATCAAATCGAACAATGAAAATCGAACAACGAAATCGATCAACGAAATCGAACACGAATTCCAACAACGAAATCGAACAACGAAATCGAACAACGAAATCGAACAACGAAAGCGAACAACGAAATCGAACAACGAAATCGAACAACGAAATCGAACAACGAAATCGAACAACGAAATCGAACAACGAAATCGAACAACGAAATCGAACAACGAAATCGAACAACGAAATCGAACAACGAAATCGAACAACGAAATCGAACAACGAAATGGAACAACGAAATTGAACAACGAAATCGCACAACGAAAGCGAATAACGAATCGAACAACGAAATTGAACAAAGAACAACGAAATCTAACAACGAACAACGAAATCGAACAAAGAACAACGAAATCTAACAACGAACAACGAAATCTAACAACGAACAACGAAATCGAACAACGAATTCGAACAACGAATTCGAACCACGAAATCGAACAATGAAATCGAACAACGAAATCGAACAACGAATTCGAACAACGAATTCGAACCACGAAATCGAACAACGAAATCGAACAAACGAATCGAACAACGAAATCGAACAACGAAATCGAACAACGAAATCGAACTTCGAAATCGAACAACGAAATCGAACAACAAAATCGAACAACGAAATCGAACAACGAAATCGAACAACGAATTCGAACAACGAATTCGAACCACGAAATCGAACAAAGAACAACGAAATCTAACAACGAATAACGAAATCTAACAACGAACAACGAAATCTAACAACGAACAACGAAATCTAACAACGAAATCGAACAACGAAATCGAACAACGAAATCGAACAACGAAATCGAATAACGAAATCGAACAACGAAATCGAACAACGAAATCGAACTTCGAAATCGAACAACGAAATCGAACAACGAAATCGAACAACGAAATCGAACAACGAAATGGAACAACGAAATGGAACAACGAAATCGAACAAGAAATCGAACAACGAAATCGAATAACGAATCGAACAACGAATTCGAACAACGAAATCGAACAACGAAATCGAACAACGAAATCTAACAACGAAATCTAACAACGAAATCTAACAACGAAATCGAACAACGAAATCGAACAACGAAATCGAACAACGAAATTGAACAACGAAATCGCACAACGAAAGCGAATAACGAATCGAACAACGAAATTGAACAAAGAACAACGAAATCTAACAACGAACAACGAAATCTAACAACGAACAACGAAATCGAACAACGAATTCGAACCACGAAATAGAACAACGAAATGGAACAACGCAATCGAACAACGAAATCGAACAACGAAATCGAACAACGAAATCGAACAACGAAATCGAACAGCGAAATCCAACAACGAAATCGAACAACGAAATCGAACAACGAAATCGAACAACGAAATCGAACAACGAAATCGAACAACGAAATCGAATAACGAAATCGAACAACGAAATCGAACAACGAAATCGAACTTCGAAATCGAACAACGAAATCGAACAACAAAATCGAACAACGAAATCGAACAACGAATTCGAACAACGAATTCGAACCACGAAATCGAACAAAGAACAACGAAATCTAACAACGAATAACGAAATCTAACAACGAACAACGAAATCTAACAACGAACAACGAAATCTAACAACGAAATCGAACAACGAAATCGAACAACGAAATCGAACAACGAAATCTAACAACGAATTCGAATAACGAAATCGAACAACGAAATCTAACAACGAAATCGAACAACGAAATCGAACAACGAAATCGAACAACGAAATCGAACAACGAAATGGAACAACGAAATCGAACAAGAAATCGAACAACGAAATCGAATAACGAATCGAACAACGAATTCGAACAACGAAATCGAACAACGAAATCGAACAACGAAATCTAACAACGAAATCTAACAACGAAATCGAACAACGAAATCGAACAACGAAATCGAACAACGAAATGGAACAACGAAATTGAACAACGAAATCGCACAACGAAAGCGAATAACGAATCGAACAACGAAATTGAACAAAGAACAACGAAATCTAACAACGAACAACGAAATCTAACAACGAACAACGAAATCGAACAACGAATTCGAACAACGAATTCGAACCACGAAATCGAACAATGAAATCGAACAACGAAATCGAACAACGAATTCGAACAACGAATTCGAACAACGAATTCGAACCACGAAATAGAACAACGAAATGGAACAACGCAATCGAACAACGAAATCGAACAACGAAATCGAACAACGAAATGGAACAACGAAATTGAACAACGAAATCGAACAACGAAATCGAACAACGAAATTGAACAACGAAATCGAACAACGAAATCCAACTTCGATATCGAACAACGAAATCGAAATCGAACAACAAACTGAAACCACGAAATTGAACCACGAAATAGAACAACGAAATGGAACAACGCAATCGAACAACGAAATCGAACCACGAAATCATACAATATCGAACAACGAAAATGAACAACGAAATCGAACAACGGAATCGGACAACGAAATCGAACAACGAAATCGAACAACGAAATCGAACAACGAAATCGAACAACGAAATCGAACAACGAAATGGAACAACGAAATTGAACAACGAAATCGAACAACGAATTCGAACAACGAAATCGAACAACGAAATCGAACATCGAAATTGAACAACGAAATCGAACAACGAAATCCAACTTCGAAATCGAACAACGAAATCGAAATCGAACAACAAACTGAAACCACGAAATCGAACCACGAAATAGAACAACGAAATGGAACAACGCAATCGAACAACGAAATCGAACAACGAAATCGAACAACGAAATGGAACAACGAAATTGAACAACGAAATCGAACAACGAATTCGAACAACGAATTCGAACAACGAAATCGAACAACGAAATAGAACAACGAAATCGAGCAACGAAATCCAACTTCGATATCGAACAACGAAATCGAAATCGAACAACAAACTGAAACCACGAAATCGAACCACGAAATAGAACAACGAAATGGAACAACGCAATCGAACAACGAAATCGAACCACGAAATCATACAATATCGAACAACGAAAACGAACAACGAAATCGAACAACGAAATCGAACAACAAAATCGAATAACGAACTCGAACAACAAACTGAAACCACGAAATCGAACCACGAAATTGAATAACGAAATGGAACAACGAAATCGAACAACGAAATCGAACAACGAAATCGAACAACGAAATCGAGCAACGAAATCGAACAACGAAATCGAACAACGAAATCGAACAACGAAATGGAACAACGAAATTGAACAACGAAATCGCACAACGAAAGCGAATAACGAATCGAACAACGAAATTGAACAAAGAACAACGAAATCTAACAACGAACAACGAAATCGAACAAAGAACAACGAAATCTAACAACGAACAACGAAATCTAACAACGAACAACGAAATCGAACAACGAATTCGAACGACGAAATCGAACAACGAAATCGAACAACGAATTCGAACAACGAATTCGAACCACGAAATCGAACAACGAAATCGAACAACGAAATCGAACAACGAAATCTAACAACGAAATCGAATAACGAATCGAACAACGAAATCGAACAACGAAATCGAACAACGAAATCGAACAACGAATTAGAACAACGAAATAGAACAACGAAATCCAACTTCGAAATCGAACAGCGAAATCGAAATCGAACAACAAACTGAAACCACGAAATCGAACCACGAAATAGAACAACGCAATCGAACAACGAAATCGAACCACGAAATCATACAACAATATCGAACAACGAAAACGAACAACGAAATCGAACAACGGAATCGGACAACGAAATCGGACAACGAAATCGAACAACGAAATCGAATAACGAATCGAACAACGAAATCGAACAACGAAATCGAACAACGCAATCGAACAACGAAATCTAACAACGAAATCGAACAACGAAATCGAACAACGAAATCGAACAACGAAATCGAACAACGAAATCGAACAACGAAATCGAACAACGAAATCGAACAACGAAATCGAACAACGAAATCGAACAACGAAATCGAACAACGAAATCGAACAACGAAATCGAACAACGAAATCGAACAACGAAATCGAACAACGAAATCGAACAACGAAATCGAACAACGAAATGGAACAACGAAATCGAACAACGAAATCGAACAACGAAATCGAACAACGAAATCGAACAACGAAATCGAACAACGAAATCGAACAACGAAATCGAACAACGAAATCGAACTTCAAAATCGAACAACGAAATCGAACAACGAAATCAAACAACGAAATCGAACAACGAAATCGAACAACGAAATCGAACTTCAAAATCGAACAACGAAATCGAACAACGAAATCGAACAACGAAATCGAACAACGAAATCGAACAACGAAATCGAACAACGAAATCGAACAACGAAATCGAACAGCGAAATCGAAATCGAACAACAAACTGAAACCATGAAATCGAACCACGAAATAGAACAAAGAAATGGAACAACGCAATCGAACAACGAAATCGAACCACGAAATCATACAACAATATCGAACAACGAAAACGAACAACGAAATCGAACAACGGAATCGGACAACGAAATCGAACAACGAAATCGAACAACGAAATCGAACAACGAAATCGAACAACGAAATCGAACTTCAAAATCGAACTTCAAAATCGAACAACGAAATCGAACAACGAAATCGAACAACGAAATCGAACAACGAAATCGAACAACGAATTAGAACAACGAAATAGAACAACGAAATCCAACTTCGAAATCGAACAGCGAAATCGAAATCGAACAACAAACTGAAACCACGAAATCGAACCACGAAATCGAACAACGAAATCGAACAACGAAATCGAATAACGAAATCGAACAACGAAATCGAACAACGAAATCGAACTTCGAAATCGAACAACGAAATCGAACAACAAAATCGAACAACGAAATCGAACAACGAATTCGAACAACGAATTCGAACCACGAAATCGAACAAAGAACAACGAAATCTAACAACGAATAACGAAATCTAACAACGAACAACGAAATCTAACAACGAACAACGAAATCTAACAACGAAATCGAACAACGAAATCGAACAACGAAATCGAACAACGAAATCTAACAACGAATTCGAATAACGAAATCGAACAACGAAATCTAACAACGAAATCGAACAACGAAATCGAACAACGAAATCGAACAACGAAATCGAACAACGAAATGGAACAACGAAATCGAACAAGAAATCGAACAACGAAATCGAATAACGAATCGAACAACGAATTCGAACAACGAAATCGAACAACGAAATCGAACAACGAAATCTAACAACGAAATCTAACAACGAAATCGAACAACGAAATCGAACAACGAAATCGAACAACGAAATGGAACAACGAAATTGAACAACGAAATCGCACAACGAAAGCGAATAACGAATCGAACAACGAAATTGAACAAAGAACAACGAAATCTAACAACGAACAACGAAATCTAACAACGAACAACGAAATCGAACAACGAATTCGAACAACGAATTCGAACCACGAAATCGAACAATGAAATCGAACAACGAAATCGAACAACGAATTCGAACAACGAATTCGAACAACGAATTCGAACCACGAAATAGAACAACGAAATGGAACAACGCAATCGAACAACGAAATCGAACAACGAAATCGAACAACGAAATGGAACAACGAAATTGAACAACGAAATCGAACAACGAAATCGAACAACGAAATTGAACAACGAAATCGAACAACGAAATCCAACTTCGATATCGAACAACGAAATCGAAATCGAACAACAAACTGAAACCACGGAATTGAACCACGAAATAGAACAACGAAATGGAACAACGCAATCGAACAACGAAATCGAACCACGAAATCATACAATATCGAACAACGAAAATGAACAACGAAATCGAACAACGGAATCGGACAACGAAATCGAACAACGAAATCGAACAACGAAATCGAACAACGAAATCGAACAACGAAATCGAACAACGAAATGGAACAACGAAATTGAACAACGAAATCGAACAACGAATTCGAACAACGAAATCGAACAACGAAATCGAACATCGAAATTGAACAACGAAATCGAACAACGAAATCCAACTTCGAAATCGAACAACGAAATCGAAATCGAACAACAAACTGAAACCACGAAATCGAACCACGAAATAGAACAACGAAATGGAACAACGCAATCGAACAACGAAATCGAACAACGAAATCGAACAACGAAATGGAACAACGAAATTGAACAACGAAATCGAACAACGAATTCGAACAACGAATTCGAACAACGAAATCGAACAACGAAATAGAACAACGAAATCGAACAACGAAATCCAACTTCGATATCGAACAACGAAATCGAAATCGAACAACAAACTGAAACCACGAAATCGAACCACGAAATAGAACAACGAAATGGAACAACGCAATCGAACAACGAAATCGAACCACGAAATCATACAATATCGAACAACGAAAACGAACAACGAAATCGAACAACGAAATCGAACAACGAAATCGAATAACGAACTCGAACAACAAACTGAAACCACGAAATCGAACCACGAAATTGAATAACGAAATGGAACAACGAAATCGAACAACGAAATCGAACAACGAAATCGAACAACGAAATCGAGCAACGAAATCGAACAACGAAATCGAACAACGAAATCGAACAACGAAATGGAACAACGAAATTGAACAACGAAATCGCACAACGAAAGCGAATAACGAATCGAACAACGAAATTGAACAAAGAACAACGAAATCTAACAACGAACAACGAAATCGAACAAAGAACAACGAAATCTAACAACGAACAACGAAATCTAACAACGAACAACGAAATCGAACAACGAATTCGAACGACGAAATCGAACAACGAATTCGAACAACGAATTCGAACAACGAATTCGATCCACGAAATCGAACAACGAAATCGAACAACGAAATCGAACAACGAAATCTAACAACGAAATCGAATAACGAATCGAACAACGAAATCGAACAACGAAATCGAACAACGAAATCGAAAAACGAAATCGAACAACGAATTAGAACAACGAAATAGAACAACGAAATCCAACTTCGAAATCGAACAGCGAAATCGAAATCGAACAACAAACTGAAACCACGAAATCGAACCACGAAATAGAACAACGCAATCGAACAACGAAATCGAACCACGAAATCATACAACAATATCGAACAACGAAAACGAACAACGAAATCGAACAACGGAATCGGACAACGAAATCGGACAACGAAATCGAACAACGAAATCGAATAACGAATCGAACAACGAAATCGAACAACGAAATCGAACAACGAAATCGAACAACGAAATCTAACAACGAAATCGAACAACGAAATCGAACAACGAAATCGAACAACGAAATCGAACAACGAAATCGAACAACGAAATCGAACAACGAAATCGAACAACGAAATCGAACAACGAAATCGAACAACGAAATCGAACAACGAAATCGAACAACGAAATCGAACAACGAAATCGAACAACGAAATCGAACAACGAAATCGAACAACGAAATGGAACAACGAAATGGAACAACGAAATCAAACAACGAAATCGAACAACGAAATCGAACAACGAAATCGAACAACGAAATCGAACAACGAAATCGAACAACGAAATCGAACAACGAAATCGAACAACGAAATCGAACTTCAAAATCGAACAACGAAATCGAACAACGAAATCGAACAACGAAATCGAACAACGAAATCGAACAACGAAATCGAACTTCAAAATCGAACAACGAAATCGAACAACGAAATCGAACAACGAAATCGAACAACGAAATCGAACAACGAAATCGAACAACGAAATCGAACAACGAAATCGAAATCGAACAACAAACTGAAACCATGAAATCGAACCACGAAATAGAACAAAGAAATGGAACAACGCAATCGAACAACGAAATCGAACCACGAAATCATACAACAATATCGAACAACGAAAACGAACAACGAAATCGAACAACGGAATCGGACAACGAAATCGAACAACGAAATCGAACAACGAAATCGAACAACGAAATCGAACAACGAAATCGAACTTCAAAATCGAACTTCAAAATCGAACAACGAAATCGAACAACGAAATCGAACAACGAAATCGAACAACGAAATCGAACAACGAATTAGAACAACGAAATAGAACAACGAAATCCAACTTCGAAATCGAACAGCGAAATCGAAATCGAACAACAAACTGAAACCACGAAATCGAACCACGAAATCGAACAACGAAATCGAACAACGAAATCGAACAACGAAATCGAACTTCGAAATCGAACAACGAAATCGAACAACGAAATCGAACAACAAAATCGAACAACGAAATCGAACAACGAAATCGAACAACGAAATCGAACAACGAAATCGAACAACGAAATCGAACAACGAAATCGAACAACGAAATCGAACAACGAAATCGAACAACGAAATCGAACAACGAAATCGAACATCGAAATCGAACAACGAAATCGAACAACGAAATCGAACAACGAAATCGAACAACGAAATCGAACAACGAAATCGAACAACGAAATCGAACAAAGAACAACGAAATCTAACAACGAACAACGAAATCTAACAACGAACAACGAAATCGAACAACGAATTCGAACAACGAATTCGAACCACGAAATCGAACAATGAAATCGAACAACGAAATCGAACAACGAATTCGAACAACGAATTCGAACAACGAATTCGAACCACGAAATAGAACAACGAAATGGAACAACGCAATCGAACAACGAAATCGAACAACGAAATCGAACAACGAAATGGAACAACGAAATTGAACAACGAAATCGAACAACGAAATCGAACAACGAAATTGAACAACGAAATCGAACAACGAAATCCAACTTCGATATCGAACAACGAAATCGAAATCGAACAACAAACTGAAACCACGAAATTGAACCACGAAATAGAACAACGAAATGGAACAACGCAATCGAACAACGAAATCGAACCACGAAATCATACAATATCGAACAACGAAAACGAACAACGAAATCGAACAACGAAATCGAACAACAAAATCGAATAACGAACTCGAACAACAAACTGAAACCACGAAATCGAACCACGAAATTGAATAACGAAAATGAACAACGAAATCGAACAACGGAATCGGACAACGAAATCGAACAACGAAATCGAACAACGAAATCGAACAACGAAATCGAACAACGAAATCGAACAACGAAATGGAACAACGAAATTGAACAACGAAATCGAACAACGAATTCGAACAACGAAATCGAACAACGAAATCGAACATCGAAATTGAACAACGAAATCGAACAACGAAATCCAACTTCGAAATCGAACAACGAAATCGAAATCGAACAACAAACTGAAACCACGAAATCGAACCACGAAATAGAACAACGAAATGGAACAACGCAATCGAACAACGAAATCGAACAACGAAATCGAACAACGAAATGGAACAACGAAATTGAACAACGAAATCGAACAACGAATTCGAACAACGAATTCGAACAACGAAATCGAACAACGAAATAGAACAACGAAATCGAGCAACGAAATCCAACTTCGATATCGAACAACGAAATCGAAATCGAACAACAAACTGAAACCACGAAATCGAACCACGAAATAGAACAACGAAATGGAACAACGCAATCGAACAACGAAATCGAACCACGAAATCATACAATATCGAACAACGAAAACGAACAACGAAATCGAACAACGAAATCGAACAACAAAATCGAATAACGAACTCGAACAACAAACTGAAACCACGAAATCGAACCACGAAATTGAATAACGAAATGGAACAACGAAATCGAACAACGAAATCGAACAACGAAATCGAACAACGAAATCGAGCAACGAAATCGAACAACGAAATCGAACAACGAAATCGAACAACGAAATGGAACAACGAAATTGAACAACGAAATCGAACAACGAATTAGAACAACGAAATTGAACAAAGAACAACGAAATCTAACAACGAACAACGAAATCGAACAAAGAACAACGAAATCTAACAACGAACAACGAAATCTAACAACGAACAACGAAATCGAACAACGAATTCGAACGACGAAATCGAACAACGAAATCGAACAACGAATTCGAACAACGAATTCGAACCACGAAATCGAACAACGAAATCGAACAACGAAATCGAACAACGAAATCTAACAACGAAATCGAATAACGAATCGAACAACGAAATCGAACAACGAAATCGAACAACGAAATCGAACAACGAAATCGAACAACGAATTAGAACAACGAAATAGAACAACGAAATCCAACTTCGAAATCGAACAGCGAAATCGAAATCGAACAACAAACTGAAACCACGAAATCGAACCACGAAATAGAACAACGCAATCGAACAACGAAATCGAACCACGAAATCATACAACAATATCGAACAACGAAAACGAACAACGAAATCGAACAACGGAATCGGACAACGAAATCGGACAACGAAATCGAACAACGAAATCGAATAACGAATCGAACAACGAAATCGAACAACGAAATCGAACAACGAAATCGAACAACGAAATCTAACAACGAAATCGAACAACGAAATCGAACAACGAAATCGAACAACGAAATCGAACAACGAAATCGAACAACGAAATCGAACAACGAAATCGAACAACGAAATCGAACAACGAAATCGAACAACGAAATCGAACAACGAAATCGAACAACGAAATCGAACAACGAAATCGAACAACGAAATCGAACAACGAAATCGAACAACGAAATCGAACAACGAAATCGAACAACGAAATCGAACAACGAAATGGAACAACGAAATCGAACAACGAAATCGAACAACGAAATCGAACAACGAAATCGAACAACGAAATCGAACAACGAAATCGAACAACGAAATCGAACTTCAAAATCGAACAACGAAATCGAACAACGAAATCGAACAACGAAATCGAACAACGAAATCGAACAACGAAATCGAACTTCAAAATCGAACAACGAAATCGAACAACGAAATCGAACAACGAAATCGAACAACGAAATCGAACAACGAAATCGAACAACGAAATCGAACAACGAAATCGAACAGCGAAATCGAAATCGAACAACAAACTGAAACCATGAAATCGAACCACGAAATAGAACAAAGAAATGGAACAACGCAATCGAACAACGAAATCGAACCACGAAATCATACAACAATATCGAACAACGAAAACGAACAACGAAATCGAACAACGGAATCGGACAACGAAATCGAACAACGAAATCGAACAACGAAATCGAACAACGAAATCGAACAACGAAATCGAACTTCAAAATCGAACTTCAAAATCGAACAACGAAATCGAACAACGAAATCGAACAACGAAATCGAACAACGAAATCGAACAACGAATTAGAACAACGAAATAGAACAACGAAATCCAACTTCGAAATCGAACAGCGAAATCGAAATCGAACAACAAACTGAAACCACGAAATCGAACCACGAAATCGAACAACGAAATCGAACAACGAAATCGAATAACGAAATCGAACAACGAAATCGAACAACGAAATCGAACTTCGAAATCGAACAACGAAATCGAACAACAAAATCGAACAACGAAATCGAACAACGAATTCGAACAACGAATTCGAACCACGAAATCGAACAAAGAACAACGAAATCTAACAACGAATAACGAAATCTAACAACGAACAACGAAATCTAACAACGAACAACGAAATCTAACAACGAAATCGAACAACGAAATCGAACAACGAAATCGAACAACGAAATCTAACAACGAATTCGAATAACGAAATCGAACAACGAAATCTAACAACGAAATCGAACAACGAAATCGAACAACGAAATCGAACAACGAAATCGAACAACGAAATGGAACAACGAAATCGAACAAGAAATCGAACAACGAAATCGAATAACGAATCGAACAACGAATTCGAACAACGAAATCGAACAACGAAATCGAACAACGAAATCTAACAACGAAATCTAACAACGAAATCGAACAACGAAATCGAACAACGAAATCGAACAACGAAATGGAACAACGAAATTGAACAACGAAATCGCACAACGAAAGCGAATAACGAATCGAACAACGAAATTGAACAAAGAACAACGAAATCTAACAACGAACAACGAAATCTAACAACGAACAACGAAATCGAACAACGAATTCGAACAACGAATTCGAACCACGAAATCGAACAATGAAATCGAACAACGAAATCGAACAACGAATTCGAACAACGAATTCGAACAACGAATTCGAACCACGAAATAGAACAACGAAATGGAACAACGCAATCGAACAACGAAATCGAACAACGAAATCGAACAACGAAATGGAACAACGAAATTGAACAACGAAATCGAACAACGAAATCGAACAACGAAATTGAACAACGAAATCGAACAACGAAATCCAACTTCGATATCGAACAACGAAATCGAAATCGAACAACAAACTGAAACCACGGAATTGAACCACGAAATAGAACAACGAAATGGAACAACGCAATCGAACAACGAAATCGAACCACGAAATCATACAATATCGAACAACGAAAATGAACAACGAAATCGAACAACGGAATCGGACAACGAAATCGAACAACGAAATCGAACAACGAAATCGAACAACGAAATCGAACAACGAAATCGAACAACGAAATGGAACAACGAAATTGAACAACGAAATCGAACAACGAATTCGAACAACGAAATCGAACAACGAAATCGAACATCGAAATTGAACAACGAAATCGAACAACGAAATCCAACTTCGAAATCGAACAACGAAATCGAAATCGAACAACAAACTGAAACCACGAAATCGAACCACGAAATAGAACAACGAAATGGAACAACGCAATCGAACAACGAAATCGAACAACGAAATCGAACAACGAAATGGAACAACGAAATTGAACAACGAAATCGAACAACGAATTCGAACAACGAATTCGAACAACGAAATCGAACAACGAAATAGAACAACGAAATCGAACAACGAAATCCAACTTCGATATCGAACAACGAAATCGAAATCGAACAACAAACTGAAACCACGAAATCGAACCACGAAATAGAACAACGAAATGGAACAACGCAATCGAACAACGAAATCGAACCACGAAATCATACAATATCGAACAACGAAAACGAACAACGAAATCGAACAACGAAATCGAACAACGAAATCGAATAACGAACTCGAACAACAAACTGAAACCACGAAATCGAACCACGAAATTGAATAACGAAATGGAACAACGAAATCGAACAACGAAATCGAACAACGAAATCGAACAACGAAATCGAGCAACGAAATCGAACAACGAAATCGAACAACGAAATCGAACAACGAAATGGAACAACGAAATTGAACAACGAAATCGCACAACGAAAGCGAATAACGAATCGAACAACGAAATTGAACAAAGAACAACGAAATCTAACAACGAACAACGAAATCGAACAAAGAACAACGAAATCTAACAACGAACAACGAAATCTAACAACGAACAACGAAATCGAACAACGAATTCGAACGACGAAATCGAACAACGAAATCGAACAACGAATTCGAACAACGAATTCGAACCACGAAATCGAACAACGAAATCGAACAACGAAATCGAACAACGAAATCTAACAACGAAATCGAATAACGAATCGAACAACGAAATCGAACAACGAAATCGAACAACGAAATCGAACAACGAAATCGAACAACGAATTAGAACAACGAAATAGAACAACGAAATCCAACTTCGAAATCGAACAGCGAAATCGAAATCGAACAACAAACTGAAACCACGAAATCGAACCACGAAATAGAACAACGCAATCGAACAACGAAATCGAACCACGAAATCATACAACAATATCGAACAACGAAAACGAACAACGAAATCGAACAACGGAATCGGACAACGAAATCGGACAACGAAATCGAACAACGAAATCGAATAACGAATCGAACAACGAAATCGAACAACGAAATCGAACAACGAAATCGAACAACGAAATCTAACAACGAAATCGAACAACGAAATCGAACAACGAAATCGAACAACGAAATCGAACAACGAAATCGAACAACGAAATCGAACAACGAAATCGAACAACGAAATCGAACAACGAAATCGAACAACGAAATCGAACAACGAAATCGAACAACGAAATCGAACAACGAAATCGAACAACGAAATCGAACAACGAAATCGAACAACGAAATCGAACAACGAAATGGAACAACGAAATGGAACAACGAAATCAAACAACGAAATCGAACAACGAAATCGAACAACGAAATCGAACAACGAAATCGAACAACGAAATCGAACAACGAAATCGAACAACGAAATCGAACAACGAAATCGAACTTCAAAATCGAACAACGAAATCGAACAACGAAATCGAACAACGAAATCGAACAACGAAATCGAACAACGAAATCGAACTTCAAAATCGAACAACGAAATCGAACAACGAAATCGAACAACGAAATCGAACAACGAAATCGAACAACGAAATCGAAATCGAACAACAAACTGAAACCATGAAATCGAACCACGAAATAGAACAAAGAAATGGAACAACGCAATCGAACAACGAAATCGAACCACGAAATCATACAACAATATCGAACAACGAAAACGAACAACGAAATCGAACAACGGAATCGGACAACGAAATCGAACAACGAAATCGAACAACGAAATCGAACAACGAAATCGAACAACGAAATCGAACTTCAAAATCGAACTTCAAAATCGAACAACGAAATCGAACAACGAAATCGAACAACGAAATCGAACAACGAAATCGAACAACGAATTAGAACAACGAAATAGAACAACGAAATCCAACTTCGAAATCGAACAGCGAAATCGAAATCGAACAACAAACTGAAACCACGAAATCGAACCACGAAATCGAACAACGAAATCGAACAACGAAATCGAACAACGAAATCGAACTTCGAAATCGAACAACGAAATCGAACAACGAAATCGAACAACAAAATCGAACAACGAAATCGAACAACGAAATCGAACAACGAAATCGAACAACGAAATCGAACAACGAAATCGAACAACGAAATCGAACAACGAAATCGAACAACGAAATCGAACAACGAAATCGAACAACGAAATCGAACATCGAAATCGAACAACGAAATCGAACAACGAAATCGAACAACGAAATCGAACAACGAAATCGAACAACGAAATCGAACAACGAAATCGAACAACGAAATCGAACAACGAAATCGAACAACGAAATCGAACAACGAAATCGAACAACGAAATCGAACAACGAAATCGAACAACGAAATCGAACAACGAAATCGAACAACGAAATCGAACAACGAAATCGAACTTCGAAATCGAACAACGAAATCGAACAACGAATTCGAACCACGAAATCGAACAAAGAACAACGAAATCTAACAACGAACAACGAAATCTAACAACGAACAACGAAATCTAACAACGAACAACAAAATCGAACAACGAAATCGAACAACGAAATCGAACAACGAAATCGAACAACGAAATCGAACAACGAAATGGAACAACGAAATCGAACAACGAAATCGAACAACGAAATCGAACAACGAAATCGAACAACGAAATCGAACAACGAAATGGAACAACGAAATCGAACAACGAAATCGAACAACGAAATCGAACAACGAAATCGAACAACGAAATCGAACAACGAAATCGAACAACGAAATCGAACAACGAAATCGAACAACGAAATCGAACAACGAAATCGAACAACGAAATCGAACAACGAAATCGAACAACGAAATCGAACAACGAAATGGAACAACGAAATCGAACAACGAAATCGAACAACGAAATCGAACAACGAAATCGAACAACGAAATCGAACTTCGAAATCGAACAACGAAATGGAACAACGAAATCGAACAACGAAATCGAATAACGAATCGAACAACGAAATCGAACAACGAAATCGAACAACGAAATCGAACAACGAAATCGAACAACGAAATCGAACAACGAAATCGAACAACGAAATCGAACAACGAAATCGAACAACGAAATCGAACTACGAAATCGAACAACGAATTCGAACAACGAATTCGAACAACGAATTCGAACAACGAAATCGAACAACGAAATCGAACAACGAAATCGAACAACGAAATCGAACAACGAACAACGAATTCGAACCACGAAATCGAACAACGAAATCGAACAACGAAATCGAACAACGAAATCGAAAAACGAAATCGAACAACGAAATCGAACAACGAAATCGAACAACGAAATCGAACAACGAAATCGAACAAAGAACAACGAAATCTAACAACGAACAACGAAATCTAACAACGAACAACGAAATCTAACAACGAACAACGAAATCTAACAACGAACAACGAAATCTAACAACGAAATCGAACAACGAAATCGAACAACGAAATCGAACAACGAAATCGAACAACGAAATCTAACAACGAACAACGAAATCTAACAACGAAATCGAACAACGAAATCGAACAACGAAATCGAACAACGAAATCGAACAACGAAATCGAACAACGAAATCGAACAACGAAATCGAACAACGAAATCGAACAACGAAATCGAACAACGAAATCGAACAACGAAATCGAACAACGAATTCGAACAACGAATTCGAACCACGAAATCGAACAAAGAACAACGAAATCTAACAACGAACAACGAAATCTAACAACGAAATCGAACAACGAAATCGAACAACGAAATCGAACAACGAAATCGAACAACGAAATGGAACAACGAAATCGAACTTCGAAATCGAACTTCGAAATCGAACAACGAAATCGCACAACGAAATCGAACAACGAAATCGAACAACGAAATCGAACAACGAAATCGAACAACGAAATCGAACAACGAAATCGAACAACGAAATCGAACAACGAAATCGAACAACGAAATCGAACAACGAAATCGAACAACGAATTCGAACAACGAATTCGAACCACGAAATCGAACAAAGAACAACGAAATCTAACAACGAACAACGAAATCTAACAACGAACAACGAAATCTAACAACGAACAACGAAATCTAACAACGAACAACGAAATCTAACAACGAAATCGAACAACGAAATCGAACAACGAAATCGAACAACGAAATCGAACAACGAAATCTAACAACGAACAACGAAATCTAACAACGAAATCGAACAACGAAATCGAACAACGAAATCGAACAACGAAATCGAACAACGAAATCGAACAACGAAATCGAACAACGAAATCGAACAACGAAATCGAACAACGAAATCGAACAACGAAATCGAACAACGAAATCGAACAACGAAATCGAACAACGAAATCGAACAACGAATTCGAACAACGAATTCGAACAACGAATTCGAACAACGAAATCGAACAACGAAATCGAACAACGAAATCGAACAACGAACAACGAATTCGAACCACGAAATCGAACAACGAAATCGAACAACGAAATCGAACAACGAAATCGAAAAACGAAATCGAACAACGAAATCGAACAACGAAATCGAACAACGAAATCGAACAAAGAACAACGAAATCTAACAACGAACAACGAAATCTAACAACGAACAACGAAATCTAACAACGAACAACGAAATCTAACAACGAACAACGAAATCTAACAACGAAATCGAACAACGAAATCGAACAACGAAATCGAACAACGAAATCGAACAACGAAATCTAACAACGAACAACGAAATCTAACAACGAAATCGAACAACGAAATCGAACAACGAAATCGAACAACGAAATCGAACAACGAAATGGAACAACGAAATCGAACTTCGAAATCGAACTTCGAAATCGAACAACGAAATCGCACAACGAAATCGAACAACGAAATCGAACAACGAAATCGAACAACGAAATCGAACAACGAAATCGAACAACGAAATCGAACAACGAAATCGAACAACGAAATCGAACAACGAAATCGAACAACGAAATCGAACAACGAATTCGAACAACGAATTCGAACCACGAAATCGAACAAAGAACAACGAAATCTAACAACGAACAACGAAATCTAACAACGAACAACGAAATCTAACAACGAACAACGAAATCTAACAACGAACAACGAAATCTAACAACGAAATCGAACAACGAAATCGAACAACGAAATCGAACAACGAAATCGAACAACGAAATCTAACAACGAACAACGAAATCTAACAACGAAATCTAACAACGAAATCGAACAACGAAATCGAACAACGAAATCGAACAACGAAATCGAACAACGAAATGGAACAACGAAATCGAACAACGAAATCGAACAACGAAATCGAACAACGAAATCGAACAACGAAATCGAACAACGAAATCGAACAACGAAATGGAGCAACGAAATCGAACAACGAAATCGAACAACGAAATCGAACAACGAAATCGAACAACCAAATCGATCAACGAAATCGAACAACGAATTCGAACAACGAAATCGAACAACGAAATCGAACAACGAAATCGCACAACGAAAGCGAATAACGAATCGAACAACGAAATTGAACAAAGAACAACGAAATCTAACAACGAACAACGAAATCTAACAACGAACAACGAAATCGAACAACGAATTCGAACAACGAATTCGAACCACGAAATCGAACAATGAAATCGAACAACGAAATCGAACAACGAATTCGAACAACGAATTCGAACAACGAATTCGAACCACGAAATAGAACAACGAAATGGAACAACGCAATCGAACAACGAAATCGAACAACGAAATCGAACAACGAAATGGAACAACGAAATTGAACAACGAAATCGAACAACGAAATCGAACAACGAAATTGAACAACGAAATCGAACAACGAAATCCAACTTCGATATCGAACAACGAAATCGAAATCGAACAACAAACTGAAACCACGAAATTGAACCACGAAATAGAACAACGAAATGGAACAACGCAATCGAACAACGAAATCGAACCACGAAATCATACAATATCGAACAACGAAAATGAACAACGAAATCGAACAACGGAATCGGACAACGAAATCGAACAACGAAATCGAACAACGAAATCGAACAACGAAATCGAACAACGAAATCGAACAACGAAATCGAACAACGAAATGGAACAACGAAATTGAACAACGAAATCGAACAACGAATTCGAAATCGAACAACAAACTGAAACCACGAAATCGAACCACGAAATAGAACAACGAAATGGAACAACGCAATCGAACAACGAAATCGAACCACGAAATCATACAATATCGAACAACGAAAACGAACAACGAAATCGAACAACGAAATCGAACAACGAAATCGAATAACGAACTCGAACAACAAACTGAAACCACGAAATCGAACCACGAAATTGAATAACGAAATGGAACAACGAAATCGAACAACGAAATCGAACAACGAAATCGAACAACGAAATCGAGCAACGAAATCGAACAACGAAATCGAACAACGAAATCGAACAACGAAATCGAACAACGAAATCGAACAACGAATTAGAACAACGAAATAGAACAACGAAATCCAACTTCGAAATCGAACAGCGAAATCGAAATCGAACAACAAACTGAAACCACGAAATCGAACCACGAAATAGAACAACGCAATCGAACAACAAAATCGAACCACGAAATCATACAACAATATCGAACAACGAAAACGAACAACGAAATCGAACAACGGAATCGGACAACGAAATCGGACAACGAAATCGAACAACGAAATCGAACAACGAAATCGAACAACGAAATCGAACAACGAAATCGAACAACGAAATCGAACAACGAAATCTAACAACGAAATCGAACAACGAAATCGAACAACGAAATCGAACAACGAAATCGAACAACGAAATCGAACAACGAAATCGAACAACGAAATCGAACAACGAAATCGAACAACGAAATCAAACAACGAAATCGAACAACGAAATCGAACAACGAAATCGAACAACGAAATCGAACAACGAAATCGAACAACGAAATCGAACAACGAAATCGAACAACGAAATCGAACAACGAAATGGAACAACGAAATCGAACAACGAAATCGAACAACGAAATCGAACAACGAAATCGAACAACGAAATCGAACAACGAAATCGAACAACGAAATCGAACAACGAAATCGAACAACGAAATCGAACTTCAAAATCGAACAACGAAATCGAACAACGAAATCGAACAACGAAATCGAACAACGAAATCGAACAACGAAATCGAACTTCAAAATCGAACAACGAAATCGAACAACGAAATCGAACAACGAAATCGAACAACGAAATCGAACAACGAAATCGAACAACGAAATCGAACAACGAAATCGAACAGCGAAATCGAAATCGAACAACAAACTGAAACCATGAAATCGAACCACGAAATAGAACAAAGAAATGGAACAACGCAATCGAACAACGAAATCGAACCACGAAATCATACAACAATATCGAACAACGAAAACGAACAACGAAATCGAACAACGGAATCGGACAACGAAATCGAACAACGAAATCGAACAACGAAATCGAACAACGAAATCGAACAACGAAATCGAACTTCAAAATCGAACTTCAAAATCGAACAACGAAATCGAACAACGAAATCGAACAACGAAATCGAACAACGAAATCGAACAACGAATTAGAACAACGAAATAGAACAACGAAATCCAACTTCGAAATCGAACAGCGAAATCGAAATCGAACAACAAACTGAAACCACGAAATCGAACCACGAAATCGAACAACGAAATCGAACAACGAAATCGAACAACGAAATCGAACAACGAAATCGAACAACGAAATCGAACTTCGAAATCGAACAACGAAATCGAACAACGAAATCGAACAACAAAATCGAACAACGAAATCGAACAACGAAATCGAACAACGAAATCGAACAACGAAATCGAACAACGAAATCGAACAACGAAATCGAACAACGAAATCGAACAACGAAATCGAACAACGAAATCGAACAACGAAATCGAACATCGAAATCGAACAACGAAATCGAACAACGAAATCGAACAACGAAATCGAACAACGAAATCGAACAACGAAATCGAACAACGAAATCGAACAACGAAATCGAACAACGAAATCGAACAACGAAATCGAACAACGAAATCGAACAACGAAATCGAACAACGAAATCGAACAACGAAATCGAACAACGAAATCGAACAACGAAATCGAACAACGAAATCGAACAACGAAATCGAACTTCGAAATCGAACAACGAAATCGAACAACGAATTCGAACCACGAAATCGAACAAAGAACAACGAAATCTAACAACGAACAACGAAATCTAACAACGAACAACGAAATCTAACAACGAACAACAAAATCGAACAACGAAATCGAACAACGAAATCGAACAACGAAATCGAACAACGAAATCGAACAACGAAATGGAACAACGAAATCGAACAACGAAATCGAACAACGAAATCGAACAACGAAATCGAACAACGAAATCGAACAACGAAATGGAACAACGAAATCGAACAACGAAATCGAACAACGAAATCGAACAACGAAATCGAACAACGAAATCGAACAACGAAATCGAACAACGAAATCGAACAACGAAATCGAACAACGAAATCGAACAACGAAATCGAACAACGAAATCGAACAACGAAATCGAACAACGAAATCGAACAACGAAATCGAACAACGAAATCGAACAACGAAATGGAACAACGAAATCGAACAACGAATTCGAACAACGAAATCGAACAACGAAATCGAACTACGAAATCGAACAACGAAATCGAACAACGAAATCGAACAACGAAATCGAACAACGAAATCGAACAACGAACAACGAATTCGAACCACGAAATCGAACAACGAAATCGAACAACGAAATCGAACAACGAAATCGAAAAACGAAATCGAACAACGAAATCGAACAACGAAATCGAACAACGAAATCGAACAAAGAACAACGAAATCTAACAACGAACAACGAAATCTAACAACGAACAACGAAATCTAACAACGAAATCGAACAACGAAATCGAACAACGAAATCGAACAACGAAATCGAACAACGAAATCTAACAACGAACAACGAAATCTAACAACGAAATCGAACAACGAAATCGAACAACGAAATCGAACAACGAAATCGAACAACGAAATCGAACAACGAAATCGAACAACGAAATCGAACAACGAAATCGAACAACGAAATCGAACAACGAAATCGAACAACGAAATCGAACAACGAAATCGAACAACGAATTCGAACAACGAATTCGAACCACGAAATCGAACAAAGAACAACGAAATCTAACAACGAACAACGAAATCTAACAACGAAATCGAACAACGAAATCGAACAACGAAATCGAACAACGAAATCGAACAACGAAATGGAACAACGAAATCGAACTTCGAAATCGAACTTCGAAATCGAACAACGAAATCGCACAACGAAATCGAACAACGAAATCGAACAACGAAATAGAACAACGAAATCGAACAACGAAATCGAACAACGAAATCGAACAACGAAATCGAACAACGAAATCGAACAACGAAATCGAACAACGAAATCGAACAACGAATTCGAACAACGAATTCGAACCACGAAATCGAACAAAGAACAACGAAATCTAACAACGAAATCTAACAACGAACAACGAAATCTAACAACGAACAACGAAATCTAACAACGAACAACGAAATCTAACAACGAAATCGAACAACGAAATCGAACAACGAAATCGAACAACGAAATCGAACAACGAAATCTAACAACGAACAACGAAATCTAACAACGAAATCGAACAACGAAATCGAACAACGAAATCGAACAACGAAATCGAACAACGAAATCGAACAACGAAATCGAACAACGAAATCGAACAACGAAATCGAACAACGAAATCGAACAACGAAATCGAACAACGAAATCGAACAACGAAATCGAACAACGAATTCGAACAACGAATTCGAACAACGAATTCGAACAACGAAATCGAACAACGAAATCGAACAACGAAATCGAACAACGAACAACGAATTCGAACCACGAAATCGAACAACGAAATCGAACAACGAAATCGAACAACGAAATCGAAAAACGAAATCGAACAACGAAATCGAACAACGAAATCGAACAACGAAATCGAACAAAGAACAACGAAATCTAACAACGAACAACGAAATCTAACAACGAACAACGAAATCTAACAACGAACAACGAAATCTAACAACGAACAACGAAATCTAACAACGAAATCGAACAACGAAATCGAACAACGAAATCGAACAACGAAATCGAACAACGAAATCTAACAACGAACAACGAAATCTAACAACGAAATCGAACAACGAAATCGAACAACGAAATCGAACAACGAAATCGAACAACGAATTCGAACAACGAAATCGAACAACGAAATCGAACAACGAAATCGAACAACGAACAACGAATTCGAACCACGAAATCGAACAACGAAATCGAACAACGAAATCGAACAACGAAATCGAACAACGAAATCGAAAAACGAAATCGAACAACGAAATCGAACAACGAAATCGAACAACGAAATCGAACAAAGAACAACGAAATCTAACAACGAACAACGAAATCTAACAACGAACAACGAAATCTAACAACGAACAACGAAATCTAACAACGAACAACGAAATCTAACAACGAAATCGAACAACGAAATCGAACAACGAAATCGAACAACGAAATCTAACAACGAACAACGAAATCTAACAACGAAATCGAACAACGAAATCGAACAACGAAATCGAACAACGAAATCGAACAACGAAATGGAACAACGAAATCGAACTTCGAAATCGAACTTCGAAATCGAACAACGAAATCGCACAACGAAATCGAACAACGAAATCGAACAACGAAATCGAACAACGAAATCGAACAACGAAATCGAACAACGAAATCGAACAACGAAATCGAACAACGAAATCGAACAACGAAATCGAACAACGAAATCGAACAACGAATTCGAACAACGAATTCGAACCACGAAATCGAACAAAGAACAACGAAATCTAACAACGAACAACGAAATCTAACAACGAACAACGAAATCTAACAACGAACAACGAAATCTAACAACGAACAACGAAATCTAACAACGAAATCGAACAACGAAATCGAACAACGAAATCGAACAACGAAATCGAACAACGAAATCTAACAACGAACAACGAAATCTAACAACGAAATCTAACAACGAAATCGAACAACGAAATCGAACAACGAAATCGAACAACGAAATCGAACAACGAAATGGAACAACGAAATCGAACAACGAAATCGAACAACGAAATCGAACAACGAAATCGAACAACGAATTCGAACAACGAAATCGAACAACGAAATCGAACAACGAAATCTAACAACGAAATCCAACAACGAAATCTAACAACGAAATCGAACAACGAAATCGAACAACGAAATCGAACAACGAAATTGAACAACGAAATCGCACAACGAAAGCGAATAACGAATCGAACAACGAAATTGAACAAAGAACAACGAAATCTAACAACGAACAACGAAATCTAACAACGAACAACGAAATCGAACAACGAATTCGAACCACGAAATAGAACAACGAAATGGAACAACGCAATCGAACAACGAAATCGAACAACGAAATCGAACAACGAAATCGAACAACGAAATCGAACAGCGAAATCCAACAACGAAATCGAACAACGAAATCGAACAACGAAATCGAACAACGAAATCGAACAACGAAATCGAACAACGAAATCGAATAACGAAATCGAACAACGAAATCGAACAACGAAATCGAACTTCGAAATCGAACAACGAAATCGAACAACAAAATCGAACAACGAAATCGAACAACGAATTCGAACAACGAATTCGAACCACGAAATCGAACAAAGAACAACGAAATCTAACAACGAATAACGAAATCTAACAACGAACAACGAAATCTAACAACGAACAACGAAATCTAACAACGAAATCGAACAACGAAATCGAACAACGAAATCGAACAACGAAATCTAACAACGAATTCGAATAACGAAATCGAACAACGAAATCTAACAACGAAATCGAACAACGAAATCGAACAACGAAATCGAACAACGAAATCGAACAACGAAATGGAACAACGAAATCGAACAAGAAATCGAACAACGAAATCGAATAACGAATCGAACAACGAATTCGAACAACGAAATCGAACAACGAAATCGAACAACGAAATCTAACAACGAAATCTAACAACGAAATCGAACAACGAAATCGAACAACGAAATCGAACAACGAAATGGAACAACGAAATTGAACAACGAAATCGCACAACGAAAGCGAATAACGAATCGAACAACGAAATTGAACAAAGAACAACGAAATCTAACAACGAACAACGAAATCTAACAACGAACAACGAAATCGAACAACGAATTCGAACAACGAATTCGAACCACGAAATCGAACAATGAAATCGAACAACGAAATCGAACAACGAATTCGAACAACGAATTCGAACAACGAATTCGAACCACGAAATAGAACAACGAAATGGAACAACGCAATCGAACAACGAAATCGAACAACGAAATCGAACAACGAAATGGAACAACGAAATTGAACAACGAAATCGAACAACGAAATCGAACAACGAAATTGAACAACGAAATCGAACAACGAAATCCAACTTCGATATCGAACAACGAAATCGAAATCGAACAACAAACTGAAACCACGAAATTGAACCACGAAATAGAACAACGAAATGGAACAACGCAATCGAACAACGAAATCGAACCACGAAATCATACAATATCGAACAACGAAAATGAACAACGAAATCGAACAACGGAATCGGACAACGAAATCGAACAACGAAATCGAACAACGAAATCGAACAACGAAATCGAACAACGAAATCGAACAACGAAATGGAACAATGAAATTGAACAACGAAATCGAACAACGAATTCGAACAACGAAATCGAACAACGAAATCGAACATCGAAATTGAACAACGAAATCGAACAACGAAATCCAACTTCGAAATCGAACAACGAAATCGAAATCGAACAACAAACTGAAACCACGAAATCGAACCACGAAATAGAACAACGAAATGGAACAACGCAATCGAACAACGAAATCGAACAACGAAATCGAACAACGAAATGGAACAACGAAATTGAACAACGAAATCGAACAACGAATTCGAACAACGAATTCGAACAACGAAATCGAACAACGAAATAGAACAACGAAATCGAACAACGAAATCCAACTTCGATATCGAACAACGAAATCGAAATCGAACAACAAACTGAAACCACGAAATCGAACCACGAAATAGAACAACGAAATGGAACAACGCAATCGAACAACGAAATCGAACCACGAAATCATACAATATCGAACAACGAAAACGAACAACGAAATCGAACAACGAAATCGAACAACGAAATCGAATAACGAACTCGAACAACAAACTGAAACCACGAAATCGAACCACGAAATTGAATAACGAAATGGAACAACGAAATCGAACAACGAAATCGAACAACGAAATCGAACAACGAAATCGAGCAACGAAATCGAACAACGAAATCGAACAACGAAATCGAACAACGAAATGGAACAACGAAATTGAACAACGAAATCGCACAACGAAAGCGAATAACGAATCGAACAACGAAATTGAACAAAGAACAACGAAATCTAACAACGAACAACGAAATCGAACAAAGAACAACGAAATCTAACAACGAACAACGAAATCTAACAACGAACAACGAAATCGAACAACGAATTCGAACGACGAAATCGAACAACGAAATCGAACAACGAATTCGAACCACGAAATCGAACAACGAAATCGAACAACGAAATCGAACAACGAAATCGAACAACGAAATCTAACAACGAAATCGAATAACGAATCGAACAACGAAATCGAACAACGAAATCGAACAACGAAATCGAACAACGAAATCGAACAACGAATTAGAACAACGAAATAGAACAACGAAATCCAACTTCGAAATCGAACAGCGAAATCGAAATCGAACAACAAACTGAAACCACGAAATCGAACCACGAAATAGAACAACGCAATCGAACAACGAAATCGAACCACGAAATCATACAACAATATCGAACAACGAAAACGAACAACGAAATCGAACAACGGAATCGGACAACGAAATCGGACAACGAAATCGAACAACGAAATCGAATAACGAATCGAACAACGAAATCGAACAACGAAATCGAACAACTAAATCGAACAACGAAATCTAACAACGAAATCGAACAACGAAATCGAACAACGAAATCGAACAACGAAATCGAACAACGAAATCGAACAACGAAATCGAACAACGAAATCGAACAACGAAATCGAACAACGAAATCGAACAACGAAATCGAACAACGAAATCGAACAACGAAATCGAACAACGAAATCGAACAACGAAATCGAACAACGAAATGGAACAACGAAATCGAACAACGAAATCGAACAACGAAATCGAACAACGAAATCGAACAACGAAATCGAACAACGAAATCGAACAACGAAATCGAACAACGAAATCGAACAACGAAATCGAACAACGAAATCGAACTTCAAAATCGAACAACGAAATCGAACAACGAAATCGAACATCGAAATCGAACAACGAAATCGAACAACGAAATCGAACTTCAAAATCGAACAACGAAATCGAACAACGAAATCGAACAACGAAATCGAACAACGAAATCGAACAACGAAATCGAACAACGAAATCGAACAACGAAATCGAACAGCGAAATCGAAATCGAACAACAAACTGAAACCATGAAATCGAACCACGAAATAGAACAAAGAAATGGAACAACGCAATCGAACAACGAAATCGAACCACGAAATCATACAACAATATCGAACAACGAAAACGAACAACGAAATCGAACAACGGAATCGGACAACGAAATCGAACAACGAAATCGAACAACGAAATCGAACAACGAAATCGAACAACGAAATCGAACTTCAAAATCGAACTTCAAAATCGAACAACGAAATCGAACAACGAAATCGAACAACGAAATCGAACAACGAAATCGAACAACGAATTAGAACAACGAAATAGAACAACGAAATCCAACTTCCAAATCGAACAGCGAAATCGAAATCGAACAACAAACTGAAACCACGAAATCGAACCACGAAATCGAACAACGAAATCGAACAACGAAATCGAACAACGAAATCGAACTTCGAAATCGAACAACGAAATCGAACAACGAAATCGAACAACAAAATCGAACAACGAAATCGAACAACGAAATCGAACAACGAAATCGAACAACGAAATCGAACAACGAAATCGAACAACGAAATCGAACAACGAAATCGAACAACGAAATCGAACAACGAAATCGAACAACGAAATCGAACATCGAAATCGAACAACGAAATCGAACAACGAAATCGAACAACGAAATCGAACAACGAAATCGAACAACGAAATCGAACAACGAAATCGAACAACGAAATCGAACAACGAAATCGAACAACGAAATCGAACAACGAAATCGAACAACGAAATCGAACAACGAAATCGAACAACGAAATCGAACAACGAAATCGAACAACGAAATCGAACAACGAAATCGAACAACGAAATCGAACAACGAAATCGAACTTCGAAATCGAACAACGAAATCGCACAACGAATTCGAACCACGAAATCGAACAAAGAACAACGAAATCTAACAACGAACAACGAAATCTAACAACGAACAACGAAATCTAACAACGAACAACAAAATCGAACAACGAAATCGAACAACGAAATCGAACAACGAAATCGAACAACGAAATGGAACAACGAAATCGAACAACGAAATCGAACAACGAAATCGAACAACGAAATCGAACAACGAAATCGAACAACGAAATGGAACAACGAAATCGAACAACGAAATCGAACAACGAAATCGAACAACGAAATCGAACAACGAAATCGAACAACGAAATCGAACAACGAAATCGAACAACGAAATCGAACAACGAAATCGAACAACGAAATCGAACAACGAAATCGAACAACGAAATCGAACAACGAAATCGAACAACGAAATGGAACAACGAAATCGAACAACGAAATCGAACAACGAAATCGAACAACGAAATCGAACTTCGAAATCGAACAACGAAATGGAACAACGAAATCGAACAACGAAATCGAATAACGAATCGAACAACGAAATCGAACAACGAAATCGAACAACGAAATCGAACAACGAAATCGAACAACGAAATCGAACAACGAAATCGAACAACGAAATCGAACAACGAAATCGAACAATGAAATCGAACTACGAAATCGAACAACGAATTCGAACAACGAATTCGAACAACGAATTCGAACAACGAAATCGAACAACGAAATGGAACAACGAAATCGAACAACGAAATCGAACAACGAACAACGAATTCGAACCACGAAATCGAACAACGAAATCGAACAACGAAATCGAACAACGAAATCGAAAAACGAAATCGAACAACGAAATCGAACAACGAAATCGAACAACGAAATCGAACAAAGAACAACGAAATCTAACAACGAACAACGAAATCTAACAACGAACAACGAAATCTAACAACGAACAACGAAATCTAACAACGAACAACGAAATCTAACAACGAAATCTAACAACGAAATCGAACAACGAAATCGAACAACGAAATCGAACAACGAAATCTAACAACGAACAACGAAATCTAACAACGAAATCGAACAACGAAATCGAACAACGAAATCGAACAACGAAATCGAACAACGAAATCGAACAACGAAATCGAACAACGAAATCGAACAACGAAATCGAACAACGAAATCGAACAACGAAATCGAACAACGAATTCGAACAACGAATTCGAACCACGAAATCGAACAAAGAACAACGAAATCTAACAACGAACAACGAAATCTAACAACGAAATCGAACAACGAAATCGAACAACGAAATCGAACAACGAAATCGAACAACGAAATCGAACAACGAAATGGAACAACGAAATCGAACAACGAATTCGAACAACGAATTCGAACCACGAAATCGAACAAAGAACAACGAAATCTAACAACGAACAACGAAATCGAACAACGAATTCGAACCACGAAATCGAACAAAGAACAACGAAATCTTACAACGAACAACGAAATCTAACAACGAACAACGAAATCTAACAACGAACAACAAAATCGAACAACGAAATCGAACAACGAAATCGAACAACGAAATCGAACAACGAAATCGAACAACGAAATGGAACAACGAAATCGAACAACGAAATCGAACAACGAAATCGAACAACGAAATCGAACAACGAAATCGAACAACGAAATGGAACAACGAAATCGAACAACGAAATCGAACAACGAAATCGAACAACGAAATCGAACAACGAAATCGAACAACGAAATCGAACAACGAAATCGAACAACGAAATCGAACAACGAAATCGAACAACGAAATCGAACAACGAAATCGAACAACGAAATCGAACAACGAAATCGAACAACGAAATCGAACAACGAAATGGAACAACGAAATCGAACAACGAATTCGAACAACGAAATCGAACAACGAAATCGAACTACGAAATCGAACAACGAAATCGAACAACGAAATCGAACAACGAAATCGAACAACGAAATCGAACAACGAACAACGAAATCTAACAACGAAATCGAACAAAGAACAACGAAATCTAACAACGAACAACGAAATCTAACAACGAACAACGAAATCTAACAACGAAATCGAACAACGAAATCGAACAACGAAATCGAACAACGAAATCGAACAACGAAATCGAACAACGAAATCGAACAACGAAATCGAACAACGAAATCGAACAACGAAATGGAACAACGAAATCGAACAACGAATTCGAACAACGAAATCGAACAACGAAATCGAACTACGAAATCGAACAACGAAATCGAACAACGAAATCGAACAACGAAATCGAAAAACGAAATCGAACAACGAAATCGAACAACGAAATCGAACAACGAAATCGAACAAAGAACAACGAAATCTAACAACGAACAACGAAATCTAACAACGAACAACGAAATCTAACAACGAAATCGAACAACGAAATCGAACAACGAAATCGAACAACGAAATCGAACAACGAAATCTAACAACGAACAACGAAATCTAACAACGAAATCGAACAACGAAATCGAACAACGAAATCGAACAACGAAATCGAACAACGAAATCGAACAACGAAATCGAACAACGAAATCGAACAACGAAATCGAACAACGAAATCGAACAACGAAATCGAACAACGAAATCGAACAACGAATTCGAACAACGAATTCGAACCACGAAATCGAACAAAGAACAACGAAATCTAACAACGAACAACGAAATCTAACAACGAAATCGAACAACGAAATCGAACAACGAAATCGAACAACGAAATCGAACAACGAAATGGAACAACGAAATCGAACTTCGAAATCGAACTTCGAAATCGAACAACGAAATCGCACAACGAAATCGAACAACGAAATCGAACAACGAAATCGAACAACGAAATCGAACAACGAAATCGAACAACGAAATCGAACAACGAAATCGAACAACGAAATCGAACAACGAAATCGAACAACGAAATCGAACAACGAATTCGAACAACGAATTCGAACCACGAAATCGAACAAAGAACAACGAAATCTAACAACGAAATCTAACAACGAACAACGAAATCTAACAACGAACAACGAAATCTAACAACGAACAACGAAATCTAACAACGAAATCGAACAACGAAATCGAACAACGAAATCGAACAACGAAATCGAACAACGAAATCTAACAACGAACAACGAAATCTAACAACGAAATCGAACAACGAAATCGAACAACGAAATCGAACAACGAAATCGAACAACGAAATCGAACAACGAAATCGAACAACGAAATCGAACAACGAAATCGAACAACGAAATCGAACAACGAAATCGAACAACGAAATCGAACAACGAAATCGAACAACGAAATCGAACAACGAATTCGAACAACGAATTCGAACAACGAATTCGAACAACGAAATCGAACAACGAAATCGAACAACGAAATCGAACAACGAACAACGAATTCGAACCACGAAATCGAACAACGAAATCGAACAACGAAATCGAACAACGAAATCGAAAAACGAAATCGAACAACGAAATCGAACAACGAAATCGAACAACGAAATCGAACAAAGAACAACGAAATCTAACAACGAACAACGAAATCTAACAACGAACAACGAAATCTAACAACGAACAACGAAATCTAACAACGAACAACGAAATCTAACAACGAAATCGAACAACGAAATCGAACAACGAAATCGAACAACGAAATCGAACAACGAAATCTAACAACGAACAACGAAATCTAACAACGAAATCGAACAACGAAATCGAACAACGAAATCGAACAACGAAATCGAACAACGAATTCGAACAACGAAATCGAACAACGAAATCGAACAACGAAATCGAACAACGAACAACGAATTCGAATCACGAAATCGAACAACGAAATCGAACAACGAAATCGAACAACGAAATCGAACAACGAAATCGAAAAACGAAATCGAACAACGAAATCGAACAACGAAATCGAACAACGAAATCGAACAAAGAACAACGAAATCTAACAACGAACAACGAAATCTAACAACGAACAACGAAATCTAACAACGAACAACGAAATCTAACAACGAACAACGAAATCTAACAACGAAATCGAACAACGAAATCGAACAACGAAATCGAACAACGAAATCTAACAACGAACAACGAAATCTAACAACGAAATCGAACAACGAAATCGAACAACGAAATCGAACAACGAAATCGAACAACGAAATGGAACAACGAAATCGAACTTCGAAATCGAACTTCGAAATCGAACAACGAAATCGCACAACGAAATCGAACAACGAAATCGAACAACGAAATCGAACAACGAAATCGAACAACGAAATCGAACAACGAAATCGAACAACGAAATCGAACAACGAAATCGAACAACGAAATCGAACAACGAAATCGAACAACGAATTCGAACAACGAATTCGAACCACGAAATCGAACAAAGAACAACGAAATCTAACAACGAACAACGAAATCTAACAACGAACAACGAAATCTAACAACGAACAACGAAATCTAACAACGAACAACGAAATCTAACAACGAAATCGAACAACGAAATCGAACAACGAAATCGAACAACGAAATCGAACAACGAAATCTAACAACGAACAACGAAATCTAACAACGAAATCTAACAACGAAATCGAACAACGAAATCGAACAACGAAATCGAACAACGAAATCGAACAACGAAATGGAACAACGAAATCGAACAACGAAATCGAACAACGAAATCGAACAACGAAATCGAACAACGAATTCGAACAACGAAATCGAACAACGAAATCGAACAACGAAATCTAACAACGAAATCCAACAACGAAATCTAACAACGAAATCGAACAACGAAATCGAACAACGAAATCGAACAACGAAATTGAACAACGAAATCGCACAACGAAAGCGAATAACGAATCGAACAACGAAATTGAACAAAGAACAACGAAATCTAACAACGAACAACGAAATCTAACAACGAACAACGAAATCGAACAACGAATTCGAACCACGAAATAGAACAACGAAATGGAACAACGCAATCGAACAACGAAATCGAACAACGAAATCGAACAACGAAATCGAACAACGAAATCGAACAGCGAAATCCAACAACGAAATCGAACAACGAAATCGAACAACGAAATCGAACAACGAAATCGAACAACGAAATCGAACAACGAAATCGAATAACGAAATCGAACAACGAAATCGAACAACGAAATCGAACTTCGAAATCGAACAACGAAATCGAACAACAAAATCGAACAACGAAATCGAACAACGAATTCGAACAACGAATTCGAACCACGAAATCGAACAAAGAACAACGAAATCTAACAACGAATAACGAAATCTAACAACGAACAACGAAATCTAACAACGAACAACGAAATCTAACAACGAAATCGAACAACGAAATCGAACAACGAAATCGAACAACGAAATCTAACAACGAATTCGAATAACGAAATCGAACAACGAAATCTAACAACGAAATCGAACAACGAAATCGAACAACGAAATCGAACAACGAAATCGAACAACGAAATGGAACAACGAAATCGAACAAGAAATCGAACAACGAAATCGAATAACGAATCGAACAACGAATTCGAACAACGAAATCGAACAACGAAATCGAACAACGAAATCTAACAACGAAATCTAACAACGAAATCGAACAACGAAATCGAACAACGAAATCGAACAACGAAATGGAACAACGAAATTGAACAACGAAATCGCACAACGAAAGCGAATAACGAATCGAACAACGAAATTGAACAAAGAACAACGAAATCTAACAACGAACAACGAAATCTAACAACGAACAACGAAATCGAACAACGAATTCGAACAACGAATTCGAACCACGAAATCGAACAATGAAATCGAACAACGAAATCGAACAACGAATTCGAACAACGAATTCGAACAACGAATTCGAACCACGAAATAGAACAACGAAATGGAACAACGCAATCGAACAACGAAATCGAACAACGAAATCGAACAACGAAATGGAACAACGAAATTGAACAACGAAATCGAACAACGAAATCGAACAACGAAATTGAACAACGAAATCGAACAACGAAATCCAACTTCGATATCGAACAACGAAATCGAAATCGAACAACAAACTGAAACCACGAAATTGAACCACGAAATAGAACAACGAAATGGAACAACGCAATCGAACAACGAAATCGAACCACGAAATCATACAATATCGAACAACGAAAATGAACAACGAAATCGAACAACGGAATCGGACAACGAAATCGAACAACGAAATCGAACAACGAAATCGAACAACGAAATCGAACAACGAAATCGAACAACGAAATGGAACAATGAAATTGAACAACGAAATCGAACAACGAATTCGAACAACGAAATCGAACAACGAAATCGAACATCGAAATTGAACAACGAAATCGAACAACGAAATCCAACTTCGAAATCGAACAACGAAATCGAAATCGAACAACAAACTGAAACCACGAAATCGAACCACGAAATAGAACAACGAAATGGAACAACGCAATCGAACAACGAAATCGAACAACGAAATCGAACAACGAAATGGAACAACGAAATTGAACAACGAAATCGAACAACGAATTCGAACAACGAATTCGAACAACGAAATCGAACAACGAAATAGAACAACGAAATCGAACAACGAAATCCAACTTCGATATCGAACAACGAAATCGAAATCGAACAACAAACTGAAACCACGAAATCGAACCACGAAATAGAACAACGAAATGGAACAACGCAATCGAACAACGAAATCGAACCACGAAATCATACAATATCGAACAACGAAAACGAACAACGAAATCGAACAACGAAATCGAACAACGAAATCGAGCAACGAAATCGAACAACGAAATCGAACAACGAAATCGAACAACGAAATGGAACAACGAAATTGAACAACGAAATCGCACAACGAAAGCGAATAACGAATCGAACAACGAAATTGAACAAAGAACAACGAAATCTAACAACGAACAACGAAATCGAACAAAGAACAACGAAATCTAACAACGAACAACGAAATCTAACAACGAACAACGAAATCGAACAACGAATTCGAACGACGAAATCGAACAACGAAATCGAACAACGAATTCGAACCACGAAATCGAACAACGAAATCGAACAACGAAATCGAACAACGAAATCGAACAACGAAATCTAACAACGAAATCGAATAACGAATCGAACAACGAAATCGAACAACGAAATCGAACAACGAAATCGAACAACGAAATCGAACAACGAATTAGAACAACGAAATAGAACAACGAAATCCAACTTCGAAATCGAACAGCGAAATCGAAATCGAACAACAAACTGAAACCACGAAATCGAACCACGAAATAGAACAACGCAATCGAACAACGAAATCGAACCACGAAATCATACAACAATATCGAACAACGAAAACGAACAACGAAATCGAACAACGGAATCGGACAACGAAATCGGACAACGAAATCGAACAACGAAATCGAATAACGAATCGAACAACGAAATCGAACAACGAAATCGAACAACGAAATCGAACAACGAAATCTAACAACGAAATCGAACAACGAAATCGAACAACGAAATCGAACAACGAAATCGAACAACGAAATCGAACAACGAAATCGAACAACGAAATCGAACAACGAAATCGAACAACGAAATCGAACAACGAAATCGAACAACGAAATCGAACAACGAAATCGAACAACGAAATCGAACAACGAAATCGAACAACGAAATGGAACAACGAAATCGAACAACGAAATCGAACAACGAAATCGAACAACGAAATCGAACAACGAAATCGAACAACGAAATCGAACAACGAAATCGAACAACGAAATCGAACAACGAAATCGAACAACGAAATCGAACTTCAAAATCGAACAACGAAATCGAACAACGAAATCGAACATCGAAATCGAACAACGAAATCGAACAACGAAATCGAACTTCAAAATCGAACAACGAAATCGAACAACGAAATCGAACAACGAAATCGAACAACGAAATCGAACAACGAAATCGAACAACGAAATCGAACAACGAAATCGAACAGCGAAATCGAAATCGAACAACAAACTGAAACCATGAAATCGAACCACGAAATAGAACAAAGAAATGGAACAACGCAATCGAACAACGAAATCGAACCACGAAATCATACAACAATATCGAACAACGAAAACGAACAACGAAATCGAACAACGGAATCGGACAACGAAATCGAACAACGAAATCGAACAACGAAATCGAACAACGAAATCGAACAACGAAATCGAACTTCAAAATCGAACTTCAAAATCGAACAACGAAATCGAACAACGAAATCGAACAACGAAATCGAACAACGAAATCGAACAACGAATTAGAACAACGAAATAGAACAACGAAATCCAACTTCCAAATCGAACAGCGAAATCGAAATCGAACAACAAACTGAAACCACGAAATCGAACCACGAAATCGAACAACGAAATCGAACAACGAAATCGAACAACGAAATCGAACTTCGAAATCGAACAACGAAATCGAACAACGAAATCGAACAACAAAATCGAACAACGAAATCGAACAACGAAATCGAACAACGAAATCGAACAACGAAATCGAACAACGAAATCGAACAACGAAATCGAACAACGAAATCGAACAACGAAATCGAACAACGAAATCGAACAACGAAATCGAACATCGAAATCGAACAACGAAATCGAACAACGAAATCGAACAACGAAATCGAACAACGAAATCGAACAACGAAATCGAACAACGAAATCGAACAACGAAATCGAACAACGAAATCGAACAACGAAATCGAACAACGAAATCGAACAACGAAATCGAACAACGAAATCGAACAACGAAATCGAACAACGAAATCGAACAACGAAATCGAACAACGAAATCGAACAACGAAATCGAACAACGAAATCGAACTTCGAAATCGAACAACGAAATCGCACAACGAATTCGAACCACGAAATCGAACAAAGAACAACGAAATCTAACAACGAACAACGAAATCTAACAACGAACAACGAAATCTAACAACGAACAACAAAATCGAACAACGAAATCGAACAACGAAATCGAACAACGAAATCGAACAACGAAATCGAACAACGAAATGGAACAACGAAATCGAACAACGAAATCGAACAACGAAATCGAACAACGAAATCGAACAACGAAATGGAACAACGAAATCGAACAACGAAATCGAACAACGAAATCGAACAACGAAATCGAACAACGAAATCGAACAACGAAATCGAACAACGAAATCGAACAACGAAATCGAACAACGAAATCGAACAACGAAATCGAACAACGAAATCGAACAACGAAATCGAACAACGAAATCGAACAACGAAATGGAACAACGAAATCGAACAACGAAATCGAACAACGAAATCGAACAACGAAATCGAACTTCGAAATCGAACAACGAAATGGAACAACGAAATCGAACAACGAAATCGAATAACGAATCGAACAACGAAATCGAACAACGAAATCGAACAACGAAATCGAACAACGAAATCGAACAACGAAATCGAACAACGAAATCGAACAACGAAATCGAACAACGAAATCGAACAATGAAATCGAACTACGAAATCGAACAACGAATTCGAACAACGAATTCGAACAACGAATTCGAACAACGAAATCGAACAACGAAATGGAACAACGAAATCGAACAACGAAATCGAACAACGAACAACGAATTCGAACCACGAAATCGAACAACGAAATCGAACAACGAAATCGAACAACGAAATCGAAAAACGAAATCGAACAACGAAATCGAACAACGAAATCGAACAACGAAATCGAACAAAGAACAACGAAATCTAACAACGAACAACGAAATCTAACAACGAACAACGAAATCTAACAACGAACAACGAAATCTAACAACGAACAACGAAATCTAACAACGAAATCTAACAACGAAATCGAACAACGAAATCGAACAACGAAATCGAACAACGAAATCTAACAACGAACAACGAAATCTAACAACGAAATCGAACAACGAAATCGAACAACGAAATCGAACAACGAAATCGAACAACGAAATCGAACAACGAAATCGAACAACGAAATCGAACAACGAAATCGAACAACGAAATCGAACAACGAAATCGAACAACGAATTCGAACAACGAATTCGAACCACGAAATCGAACAAAGAACAACGAAATCTAACAACGAACAACGAAATCTAACAACGAAATCGAACAACGAAATCGAACAACGAAATCGAACAACGAAATCGAACAACGAAATCGAACAACGAAATGGAACAACGAAATCGAACTTCGAAATCGAACTTCGAAATCGAACAACGAAATCGCACAACGAAATCGAACAACGAAATCGAACAACGAAACCGAACAACGAAATCGAACAACGAAATCGAACAACGAAATCGAACAACGAAATCGAACAACGAAATCGAACAACGAAATCGAACAACGAAATCGAACAACGAATTCGAACAACGAATTCGAACCACGAAATCGAACAAAGAACAACGAAATCTAACAACGAACAACGAAATCTAACAACGAACAACGAAATCTAACAACGAACAACGAAATCTAACAACGAACAACGAAATCTAACAACGAAATCGAACAACGAAATCGAACAACGAAATCGAACAACGAAATCGAACAACGAAATCTAACAACGAACAACGAAATCTAACAACGAAATCGAACAACGAAATCGAACAACGAAATCGAACAACGAAATCGAACAACGAAATCGAACAACGAAATCGAACAACGAAATCGAACAACGAAATCGAACAACGAAATCGAACAACGAAATCGAACAACGAAATCGAACAACGAAATCGAACAACGAAATCGAACAACGAATTCGAACAACGAATTCGAACAACGAATTCGAACAACGAAATCGAACAACGAAATCGAACAACGAAATCGAACAACGAACAACGAATTCGAACCACGAAATCGAACAACGAAATCGAACAACGAAATCGAACAACGAAATCGAAAAACGAAATCGAACAACGAAATCGAACAACGAAATCGAACAACGAAATCGAACAACGAAATCGAACAAAGAACAACGAAATCTAACAACGAACAACGAAATCTAACAACGAACAACGAAATCTAACAACGAACAACGAAATCTAACAACGAACAACGAAATCTAACAACGAAATCGAACAACGAAATCGAACAACGAAATCGAACAACGAAATCGAACAACGAAATCTAACAACGAACAACGAAATCTAACAACGAAATCGAACAACGAAATCGAACAACGAAATCGAACAACGAAATCGAACAACGAAATGGAACAACGAAATCGAACTTCGAAATCGAACTTCGAAATCGAACAACGAAATCGCACAACGAAATCGAACAACGAAATCGAACAACGAAATCGAACAACGAAATCGAACAACGAAATCGAACAACGAAATCGAACAACGAAATCGAACAACGAAATCGAACAACGAAATCGAACAACGAAATCGAACAACGAATTCGAACAACGAATTCGAACCACGAAATCGAACAAAGAACAACGAAATCTAACAACGAACAACGAAATCTAACAACGAACAACGAAATCTAACAACGAACAACGAAATCTAACAACGAACAACGAAATCTAACAACGAAATCGAACAACGAAATCGAACAACGAAATCGAACAACGAAATCGAACAACGAAATCTAACAACGAACAACGAAATCTAACAACGAAATCTAACAACGAAATCGAACAACGAAATCGAACAACGAAATCGAACAACGAAATGGAACAACGAAATCGAACAACGAAATCGAACAACGAAATCGAACAACGAAATCGAACAACGAAATCGAACAACGAAATGGAGCAACGAAATCGAACAACGAAATCGAACAACGAAATCGAACAACGAAATCGAACAACCAAATCGAACAACGAAATCGAACAACGAATTCGAACAACGAAATCGAACAACGAAATCGAACAACGAAATCGAACAACGAAATCGAACAACGAAATCGAACAACGAATTTGAACAACAAAATCGAACAACGAAATCGAACAACGAATTCGAACCACGAAATCGAACAAAGAACAACGAAATCTAACAACGAACAACGAAATCTAACAACGAACAACGAAATCTAACAACGAACAACGAAATCTAACAACGAACAACGAAATCTAACAACGAAATCGAACAACGAAATCGAACAACGAAATCGAACAACGAAATCGAACAACGAAATCTAACAACGAACAACGAAATCTAACAACGAAATCGAACAACGAAATCGAACAACGAAATCGAACAACGAAATCGAACAACGAAATGGAACAACGAAATCGAACAACGAAATCGAACAACGAAATCGAACAACGAAATGGAACAACGAAATCGAACAACGAAATCGAACAACGAAATCGAACAACGAAATCGAACAACGAAATCGAACAACGAAATCGAACAACGAAATCGAACAACGAAATCGAACAACGAAATCGATCAACGAAATCGAACAACGAAATCGAACAACGAAATCGAACAACGAAATCGAACAACGAAATCGAACAACGAAATCGAACAACGAAATCGAACAACGAAATCGAACTTCGAAATCGAACAACGAAATCGAACAACGAATTCGAACCACGAAATCGAACAAAGAACAACGAAATCTAACAACGAACAACGAAATCTAACAACGAACAACGAAATCTAACAACGAACAACAAAATCGAACAACGAAATCGAACAACGAAATCGAACAACGAAATCGAACAACGAAATGGAACAACGAAATCGAACAACGAAATCGAACAACGAAATCGAACAACGAAATCGAATAACGAATCGAACAACGAAATCGAACAACGAAATCGAACAACGAAATCGAACAACGAAATCGAACAACGAAATCGAACAACGAAATCGAACAACGAAATCGAACAACGAAATCGAACAACGAAATCGAACAACGAAATCGAACAACGAAATCGAACAACGAAATCGAACAACGAAATCGAACAACGAATTCGAACAACGAATTCGAACAACGAATTCGAACAACGAAATCGAACAACGAAATCGAACAACGAAATCGAACAACGAATTTCGAACAACGAATTCGAACCACGAAATCGAACAAAGAACAACGAGATCTAACAACGAACAACGAAATCTAACAACGAACAACGAAATCTAACAACGAACAACGAAATCTAACAACGAAATCGAACAACGAAATCGAACAACGAAATCGAACAACGAAATCGAACAACGAAATCTAACAACGAACAACGAAATCTAACAACGAAATCGAACAACGAAATCGAACAACGAAATCGAACAACGAAATCGAACAACGAAATGGAACAACGAAATCGAACAACGAAATCGAACAACGAAATCGAACAACGAAATCGAACAACGAAATCGAACAACGAAATCGAACAACGAAATGGAACAACGAAATCGAACAACGAAATCGAACAACGAAATCGAACAACGAAATCGAACAACCAAATCGAACAACGAAATCGAACAACGAAATCGAACAACGAAATCGAACAACAAAATCGAACAACGAAATCGAACAACGAATTCGAACCACGAAATCGAACAAAGAACAACGAAATCTAACAACGAACAACGAAATCTAACAACGAACAACGAAATCTAACAACGACAACGAAATCTAACAACGAAATCGAACAACGAAATCGAACAACGAAATCGAACAACGAAATCGAACAACGAAATCGAACAACGAAATCGAACAACGAAATGGAACAACGAAATCGAACAACGAAATCGAACAACGAAATCGAACAACGAAATCGAACAACGAAATCGAACAACGAAATGGAACAACGAAATCGAACAACGAAATCGAACAACGAAATCGAACAACGAAATCGAACAACGAAATCGAACAACGAATTCGAACAACGAATTCGAACAACGAATTCGAACAACGAATTCGAACAACGAAATCGAACAACGAAATCGAACAACGAAATCGAACAACGAAATCGAACAACGAAATCGAACAACGAAATCGAACAACGAAATCGAACAACGAAATCGAACAACGAAATCGAACAACGAAATCGAACAACGAAATCGAACAACGAAATCGAACAACGAAATCGAACAACGAAATCGAACAACGAAATCGAACAACGAAATCGAACAACGAAATCGAACAACGAAATCGAACAACGAAATCGAACAACGAAATCGAACAACGAAATCGAACAACGAAAACGAACAACGAAATGGAACAACGAAATCGAACAACGAAATCGAACAACGAAATCGAACAACGAAATCGAACAACGAATTTCGAACAACGAATTCGAACAACGAGATCTAACAACGAACAACGAAATCTAACAACGAACAACGAAATCTAACAACGAACAACGAAATCTAACAACGAAATCGAACAACGAAATCGAACAACGAAATCGAACAACGAAATCGAACAACGAAATCTAACAACGAACAACGAAATCTAACAACGAAATCGAACAACGAAATCGAACAACGAAATCGAACAACGAAATCGAACAACGAAATGGAACAACGAAATCGAACAACGAAATCGAACAACGAAATCGAACAACGAAATCGAACAACGAAATCGAACAACGAAATCGAACAACGAAATGGAACAACGAAATCGAACAACGAAATCGAACAACGAAATCGAACAACGAAATCGAACAACGAAATCGAACAACGAAATCGAACAACGAAATCGAACAACGAATTCGAACAACGAATTCGAACAACGAATTCGAACAACGAAATCGAACAACGAAATCGAACAACGAAATCGAACAACGAAATCGAACAACGAAATCGAACAACGAAATCGAACAACGAAATCGAACAACGAAATCGAACAACGAAATCGAACAACGAAATCGAACAACGAAATCGAACAACGAAATCGAACAACGAAATCGAACAACGAAATCGAACAACGAAATCGAACAACGAAATCGAACAACGAAATCGAACAACGAAATCGAACAACGAAATCGAACAACGAAAACGAACAACGAAATTGAACAACGAAATCGAACAACGAAATCGAACAACGAAATCGAACAACGAAATCGAACAACGAATTCGAACAACGAATTCGAACAACGAATTCGAACAACGAAATCGAACAACGAAATCGAACAACGAAATCGAACAACGAAATCGAACAACGAAATCGAATAACGAAATCGAACAACGAAATCGAACAACGAAATCGAACAACGAAATCGAACAACGAAATCGAACAACGAAATCGAACAACGAAATCGAACAACGAAATCGAACAACGAAATCGAACTTCGAAATCGAACAACGAAATCGAACAACGAATTCGAACCACGAAATCGAACAAAGAACAACGAAATCTAACAACGAACAACGAAATCTAACAACTAACAACGAAATCGAACAACGAAATCGAACAACGAAATCGAACAACGAAATCGAACAACGAAATGGAACAACGAAATCGAACAACGAAATCGAACAACGAAATCGAATAACGAATCGAACAACGAAATCGAACAACGAAATCGAACAACGAAATCGAACAACGAAATCGAACAACGAAATCGAACAACGAAATCGAACAACGAAATCGAACAACGAAATCGAACAACGAAAACGAACAACGAAATCGAACAACGAAATCGAACAACGAAATCGAACAACGAAATCGAACAACGAATTCGAACAATGAATTCGAACAACGAATTCGAACAACGAAATCGAACAACGAATTCGAACAACGAATTCGAACCACGAAATCGAACAAAGAACAACGAAATCTAACAACGAACAACGAAATCTAACAACGAACAACGAAATCTAACAACGAAATCGAACAACGAAATCTAACAACGAACAACGAAATCTAACAACGAAATCGAACAACGAAATCGAACAACGAAATCGAACAACGAAATGGAACAACGAAATCGAACAACGAAATCGAACAACGAAATCGAATAACGAATCGAACAACGAAATCGAACAACGAAATCGAACAACGAAATCGAACAACGAAATCGAACTTCGAAATCGAACAACGAAATCGAACAAAGAAATCGAACAACGAATTCGAACCACGAAATCGAACAAAGAACAACGAAATCTAACAACGAACAACGAAATCTAACAACGAACAACGAAATCTAACAACGAACAACGAAATCGAACAACGAAATCGAACAACGAAATCGAACAACGAAATCGAACAACGAAATGGAACAACGAAATCTAACAACGAAATCGAACAACGAAATCGAATAACGAATCAAACAACGAAATCGAACAACGAAATCGAACAACGAAATCGAACAACGAAATCGAACAACGAAATCGAACAACGAAATCGAACAACGAAATCGAACAACGAAATCGAACAACGAAATCGAACAACGAAATCGAACAACGAAATCGAACAACGAAATCGAACAACGAATTCGAACAACGAATTCGAACAACGAATTCGAACAACGAATTCGAACAACGAAATCGAACAACGAAATCGAACAACGAAATCGAACAACGAAATCGAACAACGAAATCGCACAACGAAATCGCACAACGAAATCGAACAACGAAATCGAACAACGAAATCGAACAACGAAATCGAACAGCGAAATCGAAATCGAACAACAAACTGAAACCACGAAATCGAACCACGAAATAGAACAAAGAAATGGAACAACGCAATCGAACAACGAAATCGAACCACGAAATCATACAACAATATCGAACAACGAAAACGAACATCGAAATCGAACAACGGAATCGGACAACGAAATCGAACAACGAAATCGAACAACGAAATCGAACAACGAAATCGAACAACGAAATCGAACTTCAAAATCGAACTTCAAAATCGAACAACGAAATCGAACAACGAAATCGAACGAAATCGAACAACGAAATCGAACAACGAATTAGAACAACGAAATAGAACAACGAAATCCAACTTCGAAATCGAACAGCGAAATCGAAATCGAACAACAAACTGAAACCACGAAATCGAACCACGAAATCGAACAACGAAATCGAACAACGAAATCGAACAACGAAATCGAACTTCGAAATCGAACAACGAAATCGAACAACGAAATCGAACAACAAAATCGAACAACGAAATCGAACAACGAAATCGAACAACGAAATCGAACAACGAAATCGAACAACGAAATCGAACAACGAAATCGAACAACGAAATCGAACAACGAAATCGAACAACGAAATCGAACAACGAAATCGAACATCGAAATCGAACAACGAAATCGAACAACGAAATCGAACAACGAAATCGAACAACGAAATCGAACAACGAAATCGAACAACGAAACCGAACAACGAAATCGAACAACGAAATCGAACAACGAAATCGAACAACGAAATCGAACAACGAAATCGAACAACGAAATCGAACAACGAAATCGAACAACGAAATCGAACAACGAAATCGATCAACGAAATCGAACAACGAAATCGAACAACGAAATCGAACAACGAAATCGAACAACGAAATCGAACAACGAAATCGAACAACGAAATCGAACTTCGAAATCGAACAACGAAATCGAACAACGAATTCGAACCACGAAATCGAACAAAGAACAACGAAATCTAACAACGAACAACGAAATCTAACAACGAACAACGAAATCTAACAACGAACAACAAAATCGAACAACGAAATCGAACAACGAAATCGAACAACGAAATCGAACAACGAAATGGAACAACGAAATCGAACAACGAAATCGAACAACGAAATCGAACAACGAAATCGAATAACGAATCGAACAACGAAATCGAACAACGAAATCGAACAACGAAATCGAACAACGAAATCGAACAACGAAATCGAACAACGAAATCGAACAACGAAATCGAACAACGAAATCGAACAACGAAATCGAACAACGAAATCGAACAACGAAATCGAACAACGAAATCGAACAACGAAATCGAACAACGAATTCGAACAACGAATTCGAACAACGAATTCGAACAACGAAATCGAACAACGAAATCGAACAACGAAATCGAACAACGAATTTCGAACAACGAATTCGAACCACGAAATCGAACAAAGAACAACGAGATCTAACAACGAACAACGAAATCTAACAACGAACAACGAAATCTAACAACGAACAACGAAATCTAACAACGAAATCGAACAACGAAATCGAACAACGAAATCGAACAACGAAATCGAACAACGAAATCTAACAACGAACAACGAAATCTAACAACGAAATCGAACAACGAAATCGAACAACGAAATCGAACAACGAAATCGAACAACGAAATGGAACAACGAAATCGAACAACGAAATCGAACAACGAAATCGAACAACGAAATCGAACAACGAAATCGAACAACGAAATCGAACAACGAAATGGAACAACGAAATCGAACAACGAAATCGAACAACGAAATCGAACAACGAAATCGAACAACCAAATCGAACAACGAAATCGAACAACGAAATCGAACAACGAATTCGAACAACGAATTCGAACCACGAAATCGAACAACGAAATCGAACAACGAAATCGAACAACGAAATCGAACAACGAAATCGAACAACAAAATCGAACAACGAAATCGAACAACGAATTCGAACCACGAAATCGAACAAAGAACAACGAAATCTAACAACGAACAACGAAATCTAACAACGAACAACGAAATCTAACAACGACAACGAAATCTAACAACGAAATCGAACAACGAAATCGAACAACGAAATCGAACAACGAAATCGAACAACGAAATCGAACAACGAAATGGAACAACGAAATCGAACAACGAAATCGAACAACGAAATCGAACAACGAAATCGAACAACGAAATGGAACAACGAAATCGAACAACGAAATCGAACAACGAAATCGAACAACGAAATCGAACAACGAAATCGAACAACGAATTCGAACAACGAATTCGAACAACGAATTCGAACAACGAAATCGAACAACGAAATCGAACAACGAAATCGAACAACGAAATCGAACAACGAAATCGAACAACGAAATCGAACAACGAAATCGAACAACGAAATCGAACAACGAAATCGAACAACGAAATCGAACAACGAAATCGAACAACGAAATCGAACAACGAAATCGAACAACGAAATCGAACAACGAAATCGAACAACGAAATCGAACAACGAAATCGAACAACGAAATCGAACAACGAAATCGAACAACGAAATCGAACAACGAAATCGAACAACGAAATCGAACAACGAAAACGAACAACGAAATTGAACAACGAAATCGAACAACGAAATCGAACAACGAAATCGAACAACGAAATCGAACAACGAATTTCGAACAACGAATTCGAACAACGAGATCTAACAACGAACAACGAAATCTAACAACGAACAACGAAATCTAACAACGAACAACGAAATCTAACAACGAAATCGAACAACGAAATCGAACAACGAAATCGAACAACGAAATCGAACAACGAAATCTAACAACGAACAACGAAATCTAACAACGAAATCGAACAACGAAATCGAACAACGAAATCGAACAACGAAATGGAACAACGAAATCGAACAACGAAATCGAACAACGAAATCGAACAACGAAATCGAACAACGAAATCGAACAACGAAATGGAACAACGAAATCGAACAACGAAATCGAACAACGAAATCGAACAACGAAATCGAACAACGAAATCGAACAACGAAATCGAACAACGAAATCGAACAACGAATTCGAACAACGAATTCGAACAACGAATTCGAACAACGAAATCGAACAACGAAATCGAACAACGAAATCGAACAACGAAATCGAACAACGAAATCGAACAACGAAATCGAACAACGAAATCGAACAACGAAATCGAACAACGAAATCGAACAACGAAATCGAACAACGAAATCGAACAACGAAATCGAACAACGAAATCGAACAACGAAATCGAACAACGAAATCGAACAACGAAATCGAACAACGAAATCGAACAACGAAATCGAACAACGAAATCGAACAACGAAAACGAACAACGAAATTGAACAACGAAATCGAACAACGAAATCGAACAACGAAATCGAACAACGAAATCGAACAACGAATTCGAACAACGAATTCGAACAACGAATTCGAACAACGAAATCGAACAACGAAATCGAACAACGAAATCGAACAACGAAATCGAACAACGAAATCGAATAACGAAATCGAACAACGAAATCGAACAACGAAATCGAACAACGAAATCGAACAACGAAATCGAACAACGAAATCGAACAACGAAATCGAACAACGAAATCGAACAACGAAATCGAACTTCGAAATCGAACAACGAAATCGAACAACGAATTCGAACCACGAAATCGAACAAAGAACAACGAAATCTAACAACGAACAACGAAATCTAACAACTAACAACGAAATCGAACAACGAAATCGAACAACGAAATCGAACAACGAAATCGAACAACGAAATGGAACAACGAAATCGAACAACGAAATCGAACAACGAAATCGAATAACGAATCGAACAACGAAATCGAACAACGAAATCGAACAACGAAATCGAACAACGAAATCGAACAACGAAATCGAACAACGAAATCGAACAACGAAATCGAACAACGAAATCGAACAACGAAAACGAACAACGAAATCGAACAACGAAATCGAACAACGAAATCGAACAACGAAATCGAACAACGAATTCGAACAATGAATTCGAACAACGAATTCGAACAACGAAATCGAACAACGAATTCGAACAACGAATTCGAACCACGAAATCGAACAAAGAACAACGAAATCTAACAACGAACAACGAAATCTAACAACGAACAACGAAATCTAACAACGAAATCGAACAACGAAATCTAACAACGAACAACGAAATCTAACAACGAAATCGAACAACGAAATCGAACAACGAAATCGAACAACGAAATGGAACAACGAAATCGAACAACGAAATCGAACAACGAAATCGAATAACGAATCGAACAACGAAATCGAACAACGAAATCGAACAACGAAATCGAACAACGAAATCGAACTTCGAAATCGAACAACGAAATCGAACAACGAAATCGAACAACGAATTCGAACCACGAAATCGAACAAAGAACAACGAAATCTAACAACGAACAACGAAATCTAACAACGAACAACGAAATCTAACAACGAACAACGAAATCGAACAACGAAATCGAACAACGAAATCGAACAACGAAATCGAACAACGAAATGGAACAACGAAATCTAACAACGAAATCGAACAACGAAATCGAATAACGAATCAAACAACGAAATCGAACAACGAAATCGAACAACGAAATCGAACAACGAAATCGAACAACGAAATCGAACAACGAAATCGAACAACGAAATCGAACAACGAAATCGAACAACGAAATCGAACAACGAAATCGAACAACGAAATCGAACAACGAAATCGAACAACGAATTCGAACAACGAATTCGAACAACGAATTCGAACAACGAATTCGAACAACGAAATCGAACAACGAAATCGAACAACGAAATCGAACTTCGAAATCGAACAACGAATTCGAACCACGAAATCGAACAAAGAACAACGAAATCTAACAACGAACAACGAAATCTAACAACGAACAACGAAATCTAACAACGAACAACAAAATCGAACAACGAAATCGAACAACGAAATCGAACAACGAAATCGAACAACGAAATCGAACAACGAAATGGAACAATGAAATGGAACAACGAAATCGAACAACGAAATCGAATAACGAATCGAACAACGAAATCGAACAACGAAATCGAACAACGAAATCGAACAACGAAATCGAACTTCAAAATCGAACTTCAAAATCGAACAACGAAATCGAACAACGAAATCGAACGAAATCGAACAACGAAATCGAACAACGAATTAGAACAACGCAATCGAACAACGAAATCGAACCACGAAATCATACAACAATATCGAACAACGAAAACGAACATCGAAATCGAACAACGGAATCGGACAACGAAATCGAACAACGAAATCGAACAACGAAATCGAACAACGAAATCGAACAACGAAATCGAACTTCAAAATCGAACTTCAAAATCGAACAACGAAATCGAACAACGAAATCGAACGAAATCGAACAACGAAATCGAACAACGAATTAGAACAACGAAATAGAACAACGAAATCCAACTTCGAAATCGAACAGCGAAATCGAAATCGAACAACAAACTGAAACCACGAAATCGAACCACGAAATCGAACAACGAAATCGAACAACGAAATCGAACAACGAAATCGAACAACGAAATCGAACAACGAAATCGAACAACGAAATCGAACTTCGAAATCGAACAACGAAATCGAACAACGAATTCGAACCACGAAATCGAACAAAGAACAACGAAATCTAACAACGAACAACGAAATCTAACAACTAACAACGAAATCGAACAACGAAATCGAACAACGAAATCGAACAACGAAATCGAACAACGAAATGGAACAACGAAATCGAACAACGAAATCGAACAACGAAATCGAATAACGAATCGAACAACGAAATCGAACAACGAAATCGAACAACGAAATCGAACAACGAAATCGAACAACGAAATCGAACAACGAAATCGAACAACGAAATCGAACAACGAAATCGAACAACGAAAACGAACAACGAAATCGAACAACGAAATCGAACAACGAAATCGAACAACGAAATCGAACAACGAATTCGAACAATGAATTCGAACAACGAATTCGAACAACGAAATCGAACAACGAATTCGAACAACGAATTCGAACCACGAAATCGAACAAAGAACAACGAAATCTAACAACGAACAACGAAATCTAACAACGAACAACGAAATCTAACAACGAAATCGAACAACGAAATCTAACAACGAACAACGAAATCTAACAACGAAATCGAACAACGAAATCGAACAACGAAATCGAACAACGAAATGGAACAACGAAATCGAACAACGAAATCGAACAACGAAATCGAATAACGAATCGAACAACGAAATCGAACAACGAAATCGAACAACGAAATCGAACAACGAAATCGAACTTCGAAATCGAACAACGAAATCGAACAACGAAATCGAACAACGAATTCGAACCACGAAATCGAACAAAGAACAACGAAATCTAACAACGAACAACGAAATCTAACAACGAACAACGAAATCTAACAACGAACAACGAAATCGAACAACGAAATCGAACAACGAAATCGAACAACGAAATCGAACAACGAAATGGAACAACGAAATCTAACAACGAAATCGAACAACGAAATCGAATAACGAATCAAACAACGAAATCGAACAACGAAATCGAACAACGAAATCGAACAACGAAATCGAACAACGAAATCGAACAACGAAATCGAACAACGAAATCGAACAACGAAATCGAACAACGAAATCGAACAACGAAATCGAACAACGAAATCGAACAACGAAATCGAACAACGAATTCGAACAACGAATTCGAACAACGAATTCGAACAACGAATTCGAACAACGAAATCGAACAACGAAATCGAACAACGAAATCGAACTTCGAAATCGAACAACGAATTCGAACCACGAAATCGAACAAAGAACAACGAAATCTAACAACGAACAACGAAATCTAACAACGAACAACGAAATCTAACAACGAACAACAAAATCGAACAACGAAATCGAACAACGAAATCGAACAACGAAATCGAACAACGAAATCGAACAACGAAATGGAACAATGAAATGGAACAACGAAATCGAACAACGAAATCGAATAACGAATCGAACAACGAAATCGAACAACGAAATCGAACAACGAAATCGAACAACGAAATCGAACTTCAAAATCGAACTTCAAAATCGAACAACGAAATCGAACAACGAAATCGAACGAAATCGAACAACGAAATCGAACAACGAATTAGAACAACGCAATCGAACAACGAAATCGAACCACGAAATCATACAACAATATCGAACAACGAAAACGAACATCGAAATCGAACAACGGAATCGGACAACGAAATCGAACAACGAAATCGAACAACGAAATCGAACAACGAAATCGAACAACGAAATCGAACTTCAAAATCGAACTTCAAAATCGAACAACGAAATCGAACAACGAAATCGAACGAAATCGAACAACGAAATCGAACAACGAATTAGAACAACGAAATAGAACAACGAAATCCAACTTCGAAATCGAACAGCGAAATCGAAATCGAACAACAAACTGAAACCACGAAATCGAACCACGAAATCGAACAACGAAATCGAACAACGAAATCGAACAACGAAATCGAACTTCGAAATCGAACAACGAAATCGAACAACGAAATCGAACAACAAAATCGAACAACGAAATCGAACAACGAAATCGAACAACGAAATCGAACAACGAAATCGAACAACGAAATCGAACTTCGAAATCGAACAACGAAATCGAACAACGAATTCGAACCACGAAATCGAACAAAGAACAACGAAATCTAACAACGAACAACGAAATCTAACAACGAACAACGAAATCTAACAACGAACAACAAAATCGAACAACGAAATCGAACAACGAAATCGAACAACGAAATCGAACAACGAAATGGAACAACGAAATCGAACAACGAAATCGAACAACGAAATCGAACAACGAAATCGAATAACGAATCGAACAACGAAATCGAACAACGAAATCGAACAACGAAATCGAACAACGAAATCGAACAACGAAATCGAACAACGAAATCGAACAACGAAATCGAACAACGAAATCGAACAACGAAATCGAACAACGAAATCGAACAACGAAATCGAACAACGAAATCGAACAACGAAATCGAACAACGAATTCGAACAACGAATTCGAACAACGAATTCGAACAACGAAATCGAACAACGAAATCGAACAACGAAATCGAACAACGAATTTCGAACAACGAATTCGAACCACGAAATCGAACAAAGAACAACGAGATCTAACAACGAACAACGAAATCTAACAACGAACAACGAAATCTAACAACGAACAACGAAATCTAACAACGAAATCGAACAACGAAATCGAACAACGAAATCGAACAACGAAATCGAACAACGAAATCTAACAACGAACAACGAAATCTAACAACGAAATCGAACAACGAAATCGAACAACGAAATCGAACAACGAAATCGAACAACGAAATGGAACAACGAAATCGAACAACGAAATCGAACAACGAAATCGAACAACGAAATCGAACAACGAAATCGAACAACGAAATCGAACAACGAAATGGAACAACGAAATCGAACAACGAAATCGAACAACGAAATCGAACAACGAAATCGAACAACCAAATCGAACAACGAAATCGAACAACGAAATCGAACAACGAATTCGAACAACGAATTCGAACCACGAAATCGAACAACGAAATCGAACAACGAAATCGAACAACGAAATCGAACAACGAAATCGAACAACAAAATCGAACAACGAAATCGAACAACGAATTCGAACCACGAAATCGAACAAAGAACAACGAAATCTAACAACGAACAACGAAATCTAACAACGAACAACGAAATCTAACAACGACAACGAAATCTAACAACGAAATCGAACAACGAAATCGAACAACGAAATCGAACAACGAAATCGAACAACGAAATCGAACAACGAAATGGAACAACGAAATCGAACAACGAAATCGAACAACGAAATCGAACAACGAAATCGAACAACGAAATGGAACAACGAAATCGAACAACGAAATCGAACAACGAAATCGAACAACGAAATCGAACAACGAAATCGAACAACGAATTCGAACAACGAATTCGAACAACGAATTCGAACAACGAAATCGAACAACGAAATCGAACAACGAAATCGAACAACGAAATCGAACAACGAAATCGAACAACGAAATCGAACAACGAAATCGAACAACGAAATCGAACAACGAAATCGAACAACGAAATCGAACAACGAAATCGAACAACGAAATCGAACAACGAAATCGAACAACGAAATCGAACAACGAAATCGAACAACGAAATCGAACAACGAAATCGAACAACGAAATCGAACAACGAAATCGAACAACGAAATCGAACAACGAAATCGAACAACGAAATCGAACAACGAAAACGAACAACGAAATTGAACAACGAAATCGAACAACGAAATCGAACAACGAAATCGAACAACGAAATCGAACAACGAATTTCGAACAACGAATTCGAACAACGAGATCTAACAACGAACAACGAAATCTAACAACGAACAACGAAATCTAACAACGAACAACGAAATCTAACAACGAAATCGAACAACGAAATCGAACAACGAAATCGAACAACGAAATCGAACAACGAAATCTAACAACGAACAACGAAATCTAACAACGAAATCGAACAACGAAATCGAACAACGAAATCGAACAACGAAATGGAACAACGAAATCGAACAACGAAATCGAACAACGAAATCGAACAACGAAATCGAACAACGAAATCGAACAACGAAATGGAACAACGAAATCGAACAACGAAATCGAACAACGAAATCGAACAACGAAATCGAACAACGAAATCGAACAACGAAATCGAACAACGAAATCGAACAACGAATTCGAACAACGAATTCGAACAACGAATTCGAACAACGAAATCGAACAACGAAATCGAACAACGAAATCGAACAACGAAATCGAACAACGAAATCGAACAACGAAATCGAACAACGAAATCGAACAACGAAATCGAACAACGAAATCGAACAACGAAATCGAACAACGAAATCGAACAACGAAATCGAACAACGAAATCGAACAACGAAATCGAACAACGAAATCGAACAACGAAATCGAACAACGAAATCGAACAACGAAATCGAACAACGAAATCGAACAACGAAAACGAACAACGAAATTGAACAACGAAATCGAACAACGAAATCGAACAACGAAATCGAACAACGAAATCGAACAACGAATTCGAACAACGAATTCGAACAACGAATTCGAACAACGAAATCGAACAACGAAATCGAACAACGAAATCGAACAACGAAATCGAACAACGAAATCGAATAACGAAATCGAACAACGAAATCGAACAACGAAATCGAACAACGAAATCGAACAACGAAATCGAACAACGAAATCGAACAACGAAATCGAACAACGAAATCGAACAACGAAATCGAACTTCGAAATCGAACAACGAAATCGAACAACGAATTCGAACCACGAAATCGAACAAAGAACAACGAAATCTAACAACGAACAACGAAATCTAACAACTAACAACGAAATCGAACAACGAAATCGAACAACGAAATCGAACAACGAAATCGAACAACGAAATGGAACAACGAAATCGAACAACGAAATCGAACAACGAAATCGAATAACGAATCGAACAACGAAATCGAACAACGAAATCGAACAACGAAATCGAACAACGAAATCGAACAACGAAATCGAACAACGAAATCGAACAACGAAATCGAACAACGAAATCGAACAACGAAAACGAACAACGAAATCGAACAACGAAATCGAACAACGAAATCGAACAACGAAATCGAACAACGAATTCGAACAATGAATTCGAACAACGAATTCGAACAACGAAATCGAACAACGAATTCGAACAACGAATTCGAACCACGAAATCGAACAAAGAACAACGAAATCTAACAACGAACAACGAAATCTAACAACGAACAACGAAATCTAACAACGAAATCGAACAACGAAATCTAACAACGAACAACGAAATCTAACAACGAAATCGAACAACGAAATCGAACAACGAAATCGAACAACGAAATGGAACAACGAAATCGAACAACGAAATCGAACAACGAAATCGAATAACGAATCGAACAACGAAATCGAACAACGAAATCGAACAACGAAATCGAACAACGAAATCGAACTTCGAAATCGAACAACGAAATCGAACAACGAAATCGAACAACGAATTCGAACCACGAAATCGAACAAAGAACAACGAAATCTAACAACGAACAACGAAATCTAACAACGAACAACGAAATCTAACAACGAACAACGAAATCGAACAACGAAATCGAACAACGAAATCGAACAACGAAATCGAACAACGAAATGGAACAACGAAATCTAACAACGAAATCGAACAACGAAATCGAATAACGAATCAAACAACGAAATCGAACAACGAAATCGAACAACGAAATCGAACAACGAAATCGAACAACGAAATCGAACAACGAAATCGAACAACGAAATCGAACAACGAAATCGAACAACGAAATCGAACAACGAAATCGAACAACGAAATCGAACAACGAAATCGAACAACGAATTCGAACAACGAATTCGAACAACGAATTCGAACAACGAATTCGAACAACGAAATCGAACAACGAAATCGAACAACGAAATCGAACTTCGAAATCGAACAACGAATTCGAACCACGAAATCGAACAAAGAACAACGAAATCTAACAACGAACAACGAAATCTAACAACGAACAACGAAATCTAACAACGAACAACAAAATCGAACAACGAAATCGAACAACGAAATCGAACAACGAAATCGAACAACGAAATCGAACAACGAAATGGAACAATGAAATGGAACAACGAAATCGAACAACGAAATCGAACAACGAAATCGAACAACGAAATCGAACAACGAAATCGAACAACGAAATCGAACAACGAATTCGAACAACGAATTCGAACAACGAATTCGAACAACGAAATCGAACAACGAAATCGAACAACGAAATCGAACAACGAATTTCGAACAACGAATTCGAACCACGAAATCGAACAAAGAACAACGAGATCTAACAACGAACAACGAAATCTAACAACGAACAACGAAATCTAACAACGAACAACGAAATCTAACAACGAAATCGAACAACGAAATCGAACAACGAAATCGAACAACGAAATCGAACAACGAAATCTAACAACGAACAACGAAATCTAACAACGAAATCGAACAACGAAATCGAACAACGAAATCGAACAACGAAATCGAACAACGAAATGGAACAACGAAATCGAACAACGAAATCGAACAACGAAATCGAACAACGAAATCGAACAACGAAATCGAACAACGAAATCGAACAACGAAATGGAACAACGAAATCGAACAACGAAATCGAACAACGAAATCGAACAACGAAATCGAACAACCAAATCGAACAACGAAATCGAACAACGAAATCGAACAACGAATTCGAACAACGAATTCGAACCACGAAATCGAACAACGAAATCGAACAACGAAATCGAACAACGAAATCGAACAACGAAATCGAACAACAAAATCGAACAACGAAATCGAACAACGAATTCGAACCACGAAATCGAACAAAGAACAACGAAATCTAACAACGAACAACGAAATCTAACAACGAACAACGAAATCTAACAACGACAACGAAATCTAACAACGAAATCGAACAACGAAATCGAACAACGAAATCGAACAACGAAATCGAACAACGAAATCGAACAACGAAATGGAACAACGAAATCGAACAACGAAATCGAACAACGAAATCGAACAACGAAATCGAACAACGAAATGGAACAACGAAATCGAACAACGAAATCGAACAACGAAATCGAACAACGAAATCGAACAACGAAATCGAACAACGAATTCGAACAACGAATTCGAACAACGAATTCGAACAACGAAATCGAACAACGAAATCGAACAACGAAATCGAACAACGAAATCGAACAACGAAATCGAACAACGAAATCGAACAACGAAATCGAACAACGAAATCGAACAACGAAATCGAACAACGAAATCGAACAACGAAATCGAACAACGAAATCGAACAACGAAATCGAACAACGAAATCGAACAACGAAATCGAACAACGAAATCGAACAACGAAATCGAACAACGAAATCGAACAACGAAATCGAACAACGAAATCGAACAACGAAATCGAACAACGAAATCGAACAACGAAAACGAACAACGAAATTGAACAACGAAATCGAACAACGAAATCGAACAACGAAATCGAACAACGAAATCGAACAACGAATTTCGAACAACGAATTCGAACAACGAGATCTAACAACGAACAACGAAATCTAACAACGAACAACGAAATCTAACAACGAACAACGAAATCTAACAACGAAATCGAACAACGAAATCGAACAACGAAATCGAACAACGAAATCGAACAACGAAATCTAACAACGAACAACGAAATCTAACAACGAAATCGAACAACGAAATCGAACAACGAAATCGAACAACGAAATGGAACAACGAAATCGAACAACGAAATCGAACAACGAAATCGAACAACGAAATCGAACAACGAAATCGAACAACGAAATGGAACAACGAAATCGAACAACGAAATCGAACAACGAAATCGAACAACGAAATCGAACAACGAAATCGAACAACGAAATCGAACAACGAAATCGAACAACGAATTCGAACAACGAATTCGAACAACGAATTCGAACAACGAAATCGAACAACGAAATCGAACAACGAAATCGAACAACGAAATCGAACAACGAAATCGAACAACGAAATCGAACAACGAAATCGAACAACGAAATCGAACAACGAAATCGAACAACGAAATCGAACAACGAAATCGAACAACGAAATCGAACAACGAAATCGAACAACGAAATCGAACAACGAAATCGAACAACGAAATCGAACAACGAAATCGAACAACGAAATCGAACAACGAAATCGAACAACGAAAACGAACAACGAAATTGAACAACGAAATCGAACAACGAAATCGAACAACGAAATCGAACAACGAAATCGAACAACGAATTCGAACAACGAATTCGAACAACGAATTCGAACAACGAAATCGAACAACGAAATCGAACAACGAAATCGAACAACGAAATCGAACAACGAAATCGAATAACGAAATCGAACAACGAAATCGAACAACGAAATCGAACAACGAAATCGAACAACGAAATCGAACAACGAAATCGAACAACGAAATCGAACAACGAAATCGAACAACGAAATCGAACTTCGAAATCGAACAACGAAATCGAACAACGAATTCGAACCACGAAATCGAACAAAGAACAACGAAATCTAACAACGAACAACGAAATCTAACAACTAACAACGAAATCGAACAACGAAATCGAACAACGAAATCGAACAACGAAATCGAACAACGAAATGGAACAACGAAATCGAACAACGAAATCGAACAACGAAATCGAATAACGAATCGAACAACGAAATCGAACAACGAAATCGAACAACGAAATCGAACAACGAAATCGAACAACGAAATCGAACAACGAAATCGAACAACGAAATCGAACAACGAAATCGAACAACGAAAACGAACAACGAAATCGAACAACGAAATCGAACAACGAAATCGAACAACGAAATCGAACAACGAATTCGAACAATGAATTCGAACAACGAATTCGAACAACGAAATCGAACAACGAATTCGAACAACGAATTCGAACCACGAAATCGAACAAAGAACAACGAAATCTAACAACGAACAACGAAATCTAACAACGAACAACGAAATCTAACAACGAAATCGAACAACGAAATCTAACAACGAACAACGAAATCTAACAACGAAATCGAACAACGAAATCGAACAACGAAATCGAACAACGAAATGGAACAACGAAATCGAACAACGAAATCGAACAACGAAATCGAATAACGAATCGAACAACGAAATCGAACAACGAAATCGAACAACGAAATCGAACAACGAAATCGAACTTCGAAATCGAACAACGAAATCGAACAACGAAATCGAACAACGAATTCGAACCACGAAATCGAACAAAGAACAACGAAATCTAACAACGAACAACGAAATCTAACAACGAACAACGAAATCTAACAACGAACAACGAAATCGAACAACGAAATCGAACAACGAAATCGAACAACGAAATCGAACAACGAAATGGAACAACGAAATCTAACAACGAAATCGAACAACGAAATCGAATAACGAATCAAACAACGAAATCGAACAACGAAATCGAACAACGAAATCGAACAACGAAATCGAACAACGAAATCGAACAACGAAATCGAACAACGAAATCGAACAACGAAATCGAACAACGAAATCGAACAACGAAATCGAACAACGAAATCGAACAACGAAATCGAACAACGAATTCGAACAACGAATTCGAACAACGAATTCGAACAACGAATTCGAACAACGAAATCGAACAACGAAATCGAACAACGAAATCGAACTTCGAAATCGAACAACGAATTCGAACCACGAAATCGAACAAAGAACAACGAAATCTAACAACGAACAACGAAATCTAACAACGAACAACGAAATCTAACAACGAACAACAAAATCGAACAACGAAATCGAACAACGAAATCGAACAACGAAATCGAACAACGAAATCGAACAACGAAATGGAACAATGAAATGGAACAACGAAATCGAACAACGAAATCGAATAACGAATCGAACAACGAAATCGAACAACGAAATCGAACAACGAAATCGAACAACGAAATCGAACTTCAAAATCGAACTTCAAAATCGAACAACGAAATCGAACAACGAAATCGAACGAAATCGAACAACGAAATCGAACAACGAATTAGAACAACGCAATCGAACAACGAAATCGAACCACGAAATCATACAACAATATCGAACAACGAAAACGAACATCGAAATCGAACAACGGAATCGGACAACGAAATCGAACAACGAAATCGAACAACGAAATCGAACAACGAAATCGAACAACGAAATCGAACTTCAAAATCGAACTTCAAAATCGAACAACGAAATCGAACAACGAAATCGAACGAAATCGAACAACGAAATCGAACAACGAATTAGAACAACGAAATAGAACAACGAAATCCAACTTCGAAATCGAACAGCGAAATCGAAATCGAACAACAAACTGAAACCACGAAATCGAACCACGAAATCGAACAACGAAATCGAACAACGAAATCGAACAACGAAATCGAACTTCGAAATCGAACAACGAAATCGAACAACGAAATCGAACAACAAAATCGAACAACGAAATCGAACAACGAAATCGAACAACGAAATCGAACAACGAAATCGAACAACGAAATCGAACAACGAAATCGAACAACGAAATCGAACAACGAAATCGAACAACGAAATCGAACATCGAAATCGAACAACGAAATCGAACAACGAAATCGAACAACGAAATCGAACAACGAAATCGAACAACGAAATCGAACAACGAAACCGAACAACGAAATCGAACAACGAAATCGAACAACGAAATCGAACAACGAAATCGAACAACGAAATCGAACAACGAAATCGAACAACGAAATCGAACAACGAAATCGAACAACGAAATCGAACTTCGAAATCGAACAACGAAATCGAACAACGAATTCGAACCACGAAATCGAACAAAGAACAACGAAATCTAACAACGAACAACGAAATCTAACAACGAACAACGAAATCTAACAACGAACAACAAAATCGAACAACGAAATCGAACAACGAAATCGATCAACGAAATCGAACAACGAAATCGAACAACGAAATGGAACAATGAAATGGAACAACGAAATCGAACAACGAAATCGAATAACGAATCGAACAACGAAATCGAACAACGAAATCGAACAACGAAATCGAACAACCAAATCGAACAACGAAATCGAACAACGAAATCGAACAACGAAATCGAACAACGAAATCGAACAACGAAATCGAACAACGAATTCGAACAACGAATTCGAACCACGAAATCGAACAACGAAATCGAACAACGAAATCGAACAACGAAATCGAAACGCGAAATCGAACAACGAAATCGAACAACGAAATCGAACAACGAAATCGAACAAAGAACAACGAAATCTAACAACGAACAACGAAATCTAACAACGAACAACGAAATCTAACAACGAACAACGAAATCTAACAACGAACAACGAAATCTAACAACGAACAACGAAATCTAACAACGAAATCGAACAACGAAATCGAACAACGAAATCGAACAACGAAATCTAACAACGAACAACGAAATCTAACAACGAAATCGAACAACGAAATCGAACAACGAAATCGAACAACGAAATCGAACAACGAAATGGAACAACGAAATCGAACTTCGAAATCGAACTTCGCAATCGAACAACGAAATCGAACAACGAAATCGAACAACGAAATCGAACAACGAAATCGAACAACAAAATCGAACTTCGAAATCGAACAACGAAATCGAACAACGAATTCGAACCACGAAATCGAACAAAGAACAACGAAATCTAACAACGAACAACGAAATCTAACAACGAACAACGAAATCTAACAACAAACAACAAAATCGAACAACGAAATCGAACAACGAAATCGAACAACGAAATCGAACAACGAAATCGAACAACGAAATGGAACAACGAAATCGAACAACGAAATCGAATAACGAATCGAACAACGAAATCGAACAACGAAATCGAACAACGAAATCGAACAACGAAATCGAACAACGAAATCGAACAACGAAATCGAACAACGAAATCGAACAACGAAATCGAACAACGAAATCGAACAACGAAATCGAACAACGAAATCGAACAACGAAATCGAACAACGAAATCGAACAACGAAATCGAACAACGAATTCGAACAACGAATTCGAACAACGAATTCGAACAACGAAATCGAACAACGAAATCGAACAACGAAATCGAACTTCGAAATCGAACAACGAAATCGAACAACGAAATCGCACAACGAAATCGAACAACAAAATCGAACAACGAAATCGAACAACGAAATCGAACAACGAAATCGAACAACGAAATCGAACAACGAATTTCGAACAACGAATTCGAACCACGAAATCGAACAAAGAACAACGAAATCTAACAACGAACAACGAAATCTAACAACGAACAACGAAATCTAACAACGAACAACGAAATCTAACAACGAAATCGAACAACGAAATCGAACAACGAAATCGAACAACGAAATGGAACAACGAAATCGAACAACGAAATCGAATAACGAATCGAACAACGAAATCGAACAACGAAATCGAACAACGAAATCGAACAACGAAATCGAACAACGAAATCGAACAACGAAATCGAACAACGAAATCGAACAACGAAATCGAACAACGAAATCGAACAACGAAATCGAACAACGAAATCGAACAACGAAATCGAACAACGAAATCGAACAACGAATTCGAACAACGAATTCGAACAACGAATTCGAACAACGAAATCGAACAACGAAATTGAACAACGAAATCGAACAACGAAATCGAACAACGAATTTCGAACAACGAATTCGAACCACGAAATCGAACAAAGAACAACGAAATCTAACAACGAACAACGAAATCTAACAACGAACAACGAAATCTAACAACGAACAACGAAATCTAACAACGAAATCGAACAACGAAATCGAACAACGAAATCGAACAACGAAATCGAACAACGAAATCGAACAACGAAATCTAACAACGAACAACGAAATCTAACAACGAAATCGAACAACGAAATCGAACAACGAAATCGAACAACGAAATGGAACAACGAAATCGAACAACGAAATCGAACAACGAAATCGAACAACGAAATCGAACAACGAAATCGAACAACGAAATGGAACAACGAAATCGAACAACGAAATCGAACAACGAAATCGAACAACGAAATCGAACAACCAAATCGAACAACGAAATCGAACAACGAAATCGAACAACGAATTCGAACAACGAATTCGAACCACGAAATCGAACAACGAAATCGAACAACGAAATCGAACAACGAAATCGAACAACGAAATCGAACAACGAATTCGAACCACGAAATCGAACAAAGAACAACGAAATCTAACAACGAACAACGAAATCTAACAACGAACAACGAAATCTAACAACGAACAACGAAATCTAACAACGAAATCGAACAACGAAATCGAACAACGAAATCGAACAACGAAATCGAACAACGAAATCGAACAACGAAATCGAACAACGAAATCGAACAACGAAATCGAACAACGAAATCGAACAACGAAATGGAACAACGAAATCGAACAACGAAATCGAACAACGAAATCGAACAACGAAATCGAACAACGAAATCGAACAACGAAATCGAACAACGAAATCGAACAACGAAATCGAACAACGAATTCGAACAACGAATTCGAACAACGAATTCGAACAACGAATTCGAACAACGAAATCGAACAACGAAATCGAACAACGAAATCGAACAACGAAATCGAACAACGAAATCGAACAACGAAATCGAACAACGAAATCGAACTTCAAAATCGAACTTCAAAATCGAACAACGAAATCGAACAACGAAATCGAACGAAATCGAACAACGAAATCGAACAACGAATTAGAACAACGCAATCGAACAACGAAATCGAACCACGAAATCATACAACAATATCGAACAACGAAAACGAACATCGAAATCGAACAACGGAATCGGACAACGAAATCGAACAACGAAATCGAACAACGAAATCGAACAACGAAATCGAACAACGAAATCGAACTTCAAAATCGAACTTCAAAATCGAACAACGAAATCGAACAACGAAATCGAACGAAATCGAACAACGAAATCGAACAACGAATTAGAACAACGAAATAGAACAACGAAATCCAACTTCGAAATCGAACAGCGAAATCGAAATCGAACAACAAACTGAAACCACGAAATCGAACCACGAAATCGAACAACGAAATCGAACAACGAAATCGAACAACGAAATCGAACTTCGAAATCGAACAACGAAATCGAACAACGAAATCGAACAACAAAATCGAACAACGAAATCGAACAACGAAATCGAACAACGAAATCGAACAACGAAATCGAACAACGAAATCGAACAACGAAATCGAACAACGAAATCGAACAACGAAATCGAACAACGAAATCGAACAACGAAATCGAACAACGAAATCGAACATCGAAATCGAACAACGAAATCGAACAACGAAATCGAACAACGAAATCGAACAACGAAATCGAACAACGAAATCGATCAACGAAACCGAACAACGAAATCGAACAACGAAATCGAACAACGAAATCGAACAACGAAATCGAACAACGAAATCGAACAACGAAATCGAACAACGAAATCGAACAACGAAATCGAACAACGAAATCGAACTTCGAAATCGAACAACGAAATCGAACAACGAATTCGAACCACGAAATCGAACAAAGAACAACGAAATCTAACAACGAACAACGAAATCTAACAACGAACAACGAAATCTAACAACGAACAACAAAATCGAACAACGAAATCGAACAACGAAATCGATCAACGAAATCGAACAACGAAATCGAACAACGAAATGGAACAATGAAATGGAACAACGAAATCGAACAACGAAATCGAATAACGAATCGAACAACGAAATCGAACAACGAAATCGAACAACGAAATCGAACAACCAAATCGAACAACGAAATCGAACAACGAAATCGAACAACGAAATCGAACAACGAAATCGAACAACGAAATCGAACAACGAATTCGAACAACGAATTCGAACCACGAAATCGAACAACGAAATCGAACAACGAAATCGAACAACGAAATCGAAACGCGAAATCGAACAACGAAATCGAACAACGAAATCGAACAACGAAATCGAACAAAGAACAACGAAATCTAACAACGAACAACGAAATCTAACAACGAACAACGAAATCTAACAACGAACAACGAAATCTAACAACGAACAACGAAATCTAACAACGAACAACGAAATCTAACAACGAAATCGAACAACGAAATCGAACAACGAAATCGAACAACGAAATCTAACAACGAACAACGAAATCTAACAACGAAATCGAACAACGAAATCGAACAACGAAATCGAACAACGAAATCGAACAACGAAATGGAACAACGAAATCGAACTTCGAAATCGAACTTCGCAATCGAACAACGAAATCGAACAACGAAATCGAACAACGAAATCGAACAACGAAATCGAACAACAAAATCGAACTTCGAAATCGAACAACGAAATCGAACAACGAATTCGAACCACGAAATCGAACAAAGAACAACGAAATCTAACAACGAACAACGAAATCTAACAACGAACAACGAAATCTAACAACAAACAACAAAATCGAACAACGAAATCGAACAACGAAATCGAACAACGAAATCGAACAACGAAATCGAACAACGAAATGGAACAACGAAATCGAACAACGAAATCGAATAACGAATCGAACAACGAAATCGAACAACGAAATCGAACAACGAAATCGAACAACGAAATCGAACAACGAAATCGAACAACGAAATCGAACAACGAAATCGAACAACGAAATCGAACAACGAAATCGAACAACGAAATCGAACAACGAAATCGAACAACGAAATCGAACAACGAAATCGAACAACGAAATCGAACAACGAATTCGAACAACGAATTCGAACAACGAATTCGAACAACGAAATCGAACAACGAAATCGAACAACGAAATCGAACTTCGAAATCGAACAACGAAATCGAACAACGAAATCGCACAACGAAATCGAACAACAAAATCGAACAACGAAATCGAACAACGAAATCGAACAACGAAATCGAACAACGAAATCGAACAACGAATTTCGAACAACGAATTCGAACCACGAAATCGAACAAAGAACAACGAAATCTAACAACGAACAACGAAATCTAACAACGAACAACGAAATCTAACAACGAACAACGAAATCTAACAACGAAATCGAACAACGAAATCGAACAACGAAATCGAACAACGAAATGGAACAACGAAATCGAACAACGAAATCGAATAACGAATCGAACAACGAAATCGAACAACGAAATCGAACAACGAAATCGAACAACGAAATCGAACAACGAAATCGAACAACGAAATCGAACAACGAAATCGAACAACGAAATCGAACAACGAAATCGAACAACGAAATCGAACAACGAAATCGAACAACGAAATCGAACAACGAAATCGAACAACGAATTCGAACAACGAAATCGAACAACGAAATTGAACAACGAAATCGAACAACGAAATCGAACAACGAATTTCGAACAACGAATTCGAACCACGAAATCGAACAAAGAACAACGAAATCTAACAACGAACAACGAAATCTAACAACGAACAACGAAATCTAACAACGAACAACGAAATCTAACAACGAAATCGAACAACGAAATCGAACAACGAAATCGAACAACGAAATCGAACAACGAAATCGAACAACGAAATCTAACAACGAACAACGAAATCTAACAACGAAATCGAACAACGAAATCGAACAACGAAATCGAACAACGAAATGGAACAACGAAATCGAACAACGAAATCGAACAACGAAATCGAACAACGAAATCGAACAACGAAATCGAACAACGAAATGGAACAACGAAATCGAACAACGAAATCGAACAACGAAATCGAACAACGAAATCGAACAACCAAATCGAACAACGAAATCGAACAACGAAATCGAACAACGAATTCGAACAACGAATTCGAACCACGAAATCGAACAACGAAATCGAACAACGAAATCGAACAACGAAATCGAACAACGAAATCGAACAACGAATTCGAACCACGAAATCGAACAAAGAACAACGAAATCTAACAACGAACAACGAAATCTAACAACGAACAACGAAATCTAACAACGAACAACGAAATCTAACAACGAAATCGAACAACGAAATCGAACAACGAAATCGAACAACGAAATCGAACAACGAAATCGAACAACGAAATCGAACAACGAAATCGAACAACGAAATCGAACAACGAAATCGAACAACGAAATGGAACAACGAAATCGAACAACGAAATCGAACAACGAAATCGAACAACGAAATCGAACAACGAAATCGAACAACGAAATCGAACAACGAAATCGAACAACGAATTCGAACAACGAATTCGAACAACGAATTCGAACAACGAATTCGAACAACGAAATCGAACAACGAAATCGAACAACGAAATCGAACAACGAAATCGAACAACGAAATCGAACAACGAAATCGAACAACGAAATCGAACAACGAAATCGAACAACGAAATCGAACAACGAAATCGAACAACGAAATCGAACAACGAAATCGAACAACGAAATCGAACAACGAAATCGAACAACGAAATCGAACAACGAAATCGAACAACGAAATCGAACAACGAAATCGAACAACGAAAACGAACAACGAAATCGAACAACGAAATCGAACAACGAAATCGAACAACGAATTCGAACAACGAATTCGAACAACGAATTCGAACAACGAATTCGAACAACGAAATCGAACAACGAAATCGAACAACGAAATCGAACAACGAAATCGAACAACGAAATCGAATAACGAAATCGAACAACGAAATCGAACAACGAAATCGAACAACGAAATCGAACAACGAAATCGAACAACGAAATCGAACAACGAAATCGAACAACGAAATCGAACTTCGAAATCGAACAACGAAATCGAACAACGAATTCGAACCACGAAATCGAACAAAGAACAACGAAATCTAACAACGAACAACGAAATCTAACAACGAACAACGAAATCGAACAACGAAATCGAACAACGAAATCGAACAACGAAATCGAACAACGAAATCGAACAACGAAATGGAACAACGAAATCGAACAACGAAATCGAACAACGAAATCGAATAACGAATCGAACAACGAAATCGAACAACGAAATCGAACAACGAAATCGAACAACGAAATCGAACAACGAAATCGAACAACGAAATCGAACAACGAAATCGAACAACGAAAACGAACAACGAAATCGAACAACGAAATCGAACAACGAAATCGAACAACGAAATCGAACAACGAATTCGAACAATGAATTCGAACAACGAATTCGAACAACGAAATCGAACAACGAATTCGAACAACGAATTCGAACCACGAAATCGAACAAAGAACAACGAAATCTAACAACGAACAACGAAATCTAACAACGAACAACGAAATCTAACAACGAACAACGAAATCTAACAACGAAATCGAACAACGAAATCTAACAACGAACAACGAAATCTAACAACGAAATCGAACAACGAAATCGAACAACGAAATCGAACAACGAAATGGAACAACGAAATCGAACAACGAAATCGAACAACGAAATCGAATAACGAATCGAACAACGAAATCGAACAACGAAATCGAACAACGAAATCGAACAACGAAATCGAACTTCGAAATCGAACAACGAAATCGAACAACGAAATCGAACAACGAATTCGAACCACGAAATCGAACAAAGAACAACGAAATCTAACAACGAACAACGAAATCTAACAACGAACAACGAAATCTAACAACGAACAACGAAATCGAACAACGAAATCGAACAACGAAATCGAACAACGAAATCGAACAACGAAATGGAACAACGAAATCTAACAACGAAATCGAACAACGAAATCGAATAACGAATCGAACAACGAAATCGAACAACGAAATCGAACAACGAAATCGAACAACGAAATCGAACAACGAAATCGAACAACGAAATCGAACAACGAAATCGAACAACGAAATCGAACAACGAAATCGAACAACGAAATCGAACAACGAAATCGAACAACGAATTCGAACAACGAATTCGAACAACGAATTCGAACAACGAATTCGAACAACGAAATCGAACAACGAAATCGAACAACGAAATCGAACAACGAAATCGAACAACGAAATCGCACAACGAAATCGAACAACGAAATCGAACAACGAAATCGAACAACGAAATCGAACAGCGAAATCGAAATCGAACAACAAACTGAAACCACGAAATCGAACCACGAAATAGAACAAAGAAATGGAACAACGCAATCGAACCACGAAATCATACAACAATATCGAACAACGAAAACGAACATCGAAATCGAACAACGGAATCGGACAACGAAATCGAACAACGAAATCGAACAACGAAATCGAACAACGAAATCGAACAACGAAATCGAACTTCAAAATCGAACTTCAAAATCGAACAACGAAATCGAACAACGAAATCGAACGAAATCGAACAACGAAATCGAACAACGAATTAGAACAACGAAATAGAACAACGAAATCCAACTTCGAAATCGAACAGCGAAATCGAAATCGAACAACAAACTGAAACCACGAAATCGAACCACGAAATCGAACAACGAAATCGAACAACGAAATCGAACAACGAAATCGAACTTCGAAATCGAACAACGAAATCGAACAACGAAATCGAACAACAAAATCGAACAACGAAATCGAACAACGAAATCGAACAACGAAATCGAACAACGAAATCGAACAACGAAATCGAACAACGAAATCGAACAACGAAATCGAACAACGAAATCGAACAACGAAATCGAACAACGAAATCGAACAACGAAATCGAACATCGAAATCGAACAACGAAATCGAACAACGAAATCGAACAACGAAATCGAACAACGAAATCGAACAACGAAATCGAACAACGAAACCGAACAACGAAATCGAACAACGAAATCGAACAACGAAATCGAACAACGAAATCGAACAACGAAATCGAACAACGAAATCGAACAACGAAATCGAACAACGAAATCGAACAACGAAATCGAACTTCGAAATCGAACAACGAAATCGAACAACGAATTCGAACCACGAAATCGAACAAAGAACAACGAAATCTAACAACGAACAACGAAATCTAACAACGAACAACGAAATCTAACAACGAACAACAAAATCGAACAACGAAATCGAACAACGAAATCGAACAACGAAATCGAACAACGAAATCGAACAACGAAATCGAACAACGAAATCGAACAACGAAATGGAACAAGGAAATGGAACAACGAAATCGAACAACGAAATCGAATAACGAATCGAACAACGAAATCGAACAACGAAATCGAACAACGAAATCGAACAACCAAATCGAACAACGAAATCGAACAACGAAATCGAACAACGAAATCGAACAACGAAATCGAACAACGAAATCGAACAACGAAATCGAACAACGAAATCGAACAACGAAATCGAACAACGAAATCGAACAACGAAATTGAACAACGAAATCGAACAACGAAATCGAACAACGAAATCGAACAACGAAATCGAACAACGAATTCGAACCACGAAATCTAACAACGAACAACGAAATCTAACAACGAACAACAAAATCGAACAACGAAATCGAACAACGAAATCGAACAACGAAATCGAACAACGAAATCGAACAACGAAATGGAACAATGAAATGGAACAACGAAATCGAACAACGAAATCGAATAACGAATCGAACAACGAAATCGAACAACGAAATCGAACAACGAAATCGAACAACCAAATCGAACAACGAAATCGAACAACGAAATCGAACAACGAAATCGAACAACGAAATCGAACAACGAAATCGAACAACGAAATCGAACAACGAAATCGAATAACGAAATCGAACAACGAAATCGAACAACGAAATCGAACAACGAAATCGAACAACGAAATCGAACAACGAAATCGAACAACGAATTCGAACAACGAATTCGAACCACGAAATCGAACAAAGAACAACGAAATCTAACAACGAACAACGAAATCTAACAACGAACAACGAAATCTAACAACGAACAACAAAATCGAACAACGAAATCGAACAACGAAATCGAACAACGAAATAGAACAACGAAATCGAACAACGAAATCGAACAACGAAATCGAACAACGAAATCGAACAACGAAATCGAACAACGAAATCGAACAACGAAATCGAACAACGAAATCGAACAACGAAATCGAACAACGAAATCGAACAACGAAATCGAACAACGAAATCGAACAACGAAATCGAACAACGAAATCGAACAACGAAATCGAACAACGAAATCGAACAACGAAATCGAACAACGAATTCGAACAACGAATTCGAACAACGAATTCGAACAACGAAATCGAACAACGAAATCGAACAACGAAATCGAACAACGAACAACGAATTCGAACAACGAATTCGAACCACGAAATCGAACAACGAAATCGAACAACGAAATCGAACAACGAAATCGAACAACGAAATCGAACAACGAAATCGAACAACGAAATCGAACAACGAAATCGAACAACGAAATCGAACAACGAAATCGAACAACGAAATCGAACAACGAAATCGAACAACGAAATCGAACAACGAAATCGAACAACGAAATGGAACAATGAAATTGAACAACGAAATCGAACAACGAAATCGAATAACGAATCGAACAACGAAATCGAACAACGAAATCGAACAACGAAATCGAACAACCAAATCGAACAACGAAATCGAACAACGAAATCGAACAACGAAATCGAACAACGAAATCGAACAACGAAATCGAACAACGAAATCGAACAACGAAATCGAACAACGAAATCGAACAACGAAATCGAACAACGAAATCGAACAACGAAATCGAACAACGAAATCGAACAACGAAATCGAACAACGAAATCGAACAACGAAATCGAACAACGAAATCGAACAACGAATTCGAACCACGAAATCTAACAACGAACAACGAAATCTAACAACGAACAACAAAATCGAACAACGAAATCGAACAACGAAATCGAACAACGAAATCGAACAACGAAATCGAACAACGAAATGGAACAATGAAATGGAACAACGAAATCGAACAACGAAATCGAATAACGAATCGAACAACGAAATCGAACAACGAAATCGAACAACGAAATCGAACAACGAAATCGAACAACCAAATCGAACAACGAAATCGAACAACGAAATCGAACAACGAAATCGAACAACGAAATCGAACAACGAAATCGAACAACGAAATCGAACAACGAAATCGAACAACGAAATCGAACAACGAAATCGAACAACGAAATCGAACAACGAAATCGAACAACGAAATCGAACAACGAAATCGAACAACGAAATCGAACAACGAAATCGAACACCGAAATCGAACAACGAATTCGAACAACGAATTCGAACCACGAAATCGAACAAAGAACAACGAAATCTAACAACGAACAACGAAATCTAACAACGAACAACGAAATCTAACAACGAACAACAAAATCGAACAACGAAATCGAACAACGAAATCGAACAACGAAATCGAACAACGAAATAGAACAACGAAATCGAACAACGAAATCGAACAACGAAATCGAATAACGAATCGAACAACGAAATCGAACAACGAAATCGAACAACGAAATCGAACAACGAAATCGAACAACGAAATCGAACAACGAAATCGAACAACGAAATCGAACAACGAAATCGAACAACGAATTCGAACAACGAATTCGAACAACGAATTCGAACAACGAAATCGAACAACGAAATCGAACAACGAAATCGAACAACGAACAACGAATTCGAACAACGAATTCGAACCACGAAATCGAACAACGAAATCGAACAACGAAATCGAAAAACGAAATCGAACAACGAAATCGAACAACGAAATCGAACAACGAAATCGAACAAAGAACAACGAAATCTAACAACGAACAACGAAATCTAACAACGAACAACGAAATCTAACAACGAACAACGAAATCTAACAACGAACAACGAAATCTAACAACGAAATCGAACAACGAAATCGAACAACGAAATCGAACAACGAAATCTAACAACGAACAACGAAATCTAACAACGAAATCGAACAACGAAATCGAACAACGAAATCGAACAACGAAATCGAACAACGAAATCGAACAACGAAATGGAACAACGAAATCGAACTTCGAAATCGAACTTCGCAATCGAACAACGAAATCGAACAACGAAATCGAACAACGAAATCGAACAACGAAATCGAACAACAAAATCGAACTTCGAAATCGAACAACGAAATCGAACAACGAATTCGAACCACGAAATCGAACAAAGAACAACGAAATCTAACAACGAACAACGAAATCTAACAACGAACAACGAAATCTAACAACGAACAACAAAATCGAACAACGAAATCGAACAACGAAATCGAACAACGAAATGGAACAACGAAATCGAACAACGAAATGGAACAACGAAATCGAACAACGAAATCGAATAACGAATCGAACAACGAAATCGAACAACGAAATCGAACAACGAAATCGAACAACGAAATCGAACAACGAAATCGAACAACGAAATCGAACAACGAAATCGAACAACGAAATCGAACAACGAAATCGAACAACGAAATGGAACAACGAAATCGAACAACGAAATCGAACAACGAAATCGAATAACGAATCGAACAACGAAATCGAACAACGAAATCGAACAACGAAATCGAACAACGAAATCGAACTTCGAAATCGAACAACGAAATCGAACAACGAATTCGAACCACGAAATCGAACAAAGAACAACGAAATCTAACAACGAACAACGAAATCTAACAACGAACAACGAAATCTAACAACGAACAACGAAATCGAACAACGAAATCGAACAACGAAATCGAACAACGAAATCGAACAACGAAATGGAACAACGAAATCTAACAACGAAATCGAACAACGAAATCGAATAACGAATCGAACAACGAAATCGAACAACGAAATCGAACAACGAAATCGAACAACGAAATCGAACAACGAATTCGAACAACGAATTCGAACAACGAATTCGAACAACGAATTCGAACAACGAAATCGAACAACGAAATCGAACAACGAAATCGAACAACGAAATCGAACTTCGAAATCGAACAACGAAATCGAACAACGAAATCGCACAACGAAATCGAACAACGAAATCGAACAACGAAATCGAACAACGAAATCGAACAGCGAAATCGAAATCGAACAACAAACTGAAACCACGAAATCGAACCACGAAATAGAACAAAGAAATGGAACAACGCAATCGAACAACGAAATCGAACCACGAAATCATACAACAATATCGAACAACGAAAACGAACATCGAAATCGAACAACGGAATCGGACAACGAAATCGAACAACGAAATCGAACAACGAAATCGAACAACGAAATCGAACAACGAAATCGAACTTCAAAATCGAACTTCAAAATCGAACAACGAAATCGAACAACGAAATCGAACGAAATCGAACAACGAAATCGAACAACGAATTAGAACAACGAAATAGAACAACGAAATCCAACTTCGAAATCGAACAGCGAAATCGAAATCGAACAACAAACTGAAACCACGAAATCGAACCACGAAATCGAACAACGAAATCGAACAACGAAATCGAACAACGAAATCGAACTTCGAAATCGAACAACGAAATCGAACAACGAAATCGAACAACAAAATCGAACAACGAAATCGAACAACGAAATCGAACAACGAAATCGAACAACGAAATCGAACAACGAAATCGAACAACGAAATCGAACAACGAAATCGAACAACGAAATCGAACAACGAAATCGAACAACGAAATCGAACAACGAAATCGAACATCGAAATCGAACAACGAAATCGAACAACGAAATCGAACAACGAAATCGAACAACGAAATCGAACAACGAAATCGAACAACGAAACCGAACAACGAAATCGAACAACGAAATCGAACAACGAAATCGAACAACGAAATCGAACAACGAAATCGAACAACGAAATCGAACAACGAAATCGAACAACGAAATCGAACAACGAAATCGAACTTCGAAATCGAACAACGAAATCGAACAACGAATTCGAACCACGAAATCGAACAAAGAACAACGAAATCTAACAACGAACAACGAAATCTAACAACGAACAACGAAATCTAACAACGAACAACAAAATCGAACAACGAAATCGAACAACGAAATCGAACAACGAAATCGAACAACGAAATCGAACAACGAAATCGAACAACGAAATGGAACAATGAAATGGAACAACGAAATCGAACAACGAAATCGAATAACGAATCGAACAACGAAATCGAACAACGAAATCGAACAACGAAATCGAACAACCAAATCGAACAACGAAATCGAACAACGAAATCGAACAACGAAATCGAACAACGAAATCGAACAACGAAATCGAACAACGAAATCGAACAACGAAATCGAACAACGAAATCGAACAACGAAATCGAACAACGAAATCGAACAACGAAATCGAACAACGAAATCGAACAACGAAATCGAACAACGAAATCGAACAACGAAATCGAACAACGAAATCGAACAACGAAATCGAACAACGAATTCGAACCACGAAATCTAACAACGAACAACGAAATCTAACAACGAACAACAAAATCGAACAACGAAATCGAACAACGAAATCGAACAACGAAATCGAACAACGAAATCGAACAACGAAATGGAACAATGAAATGGAACAACGAAATCGAACAACGAAATCGAATAACGAATCGAACAACGAAATCGAACAACGAAATCGAACAACGAAATCGAACAACCAAATCGAACAACGAAATCGAACAACGAAATCGAACAACGAAATCGAACAACGAAATCGAACAACGAAATCGAACAACGAAATCGAACAACGAAATCGAACAACGAAATCGAACAACGAAATCGAACAACGAAATCGAACAACGAAATCGAACAACGAAATCGAACAACGAAATCGAACAACGAAATCGAACAACGAAATCGAACAACGAAATCGAACAACGAAATCGAACAACGAATTCGAACAACGAATTCGAACCACGAAATCGAACAAAGAACAACGAAATCTAACAACGAACAACGAAATCTAACAACGAACAACGAAATCTAACAACGAACAACAAAATCGAACAACGAAATCGAACAACGAAATCGAACAACGAAATCGAACAACGAAATAGAACAACGAAATCGAACAACGAAATCGAACAACGAAATCGAATAACGAATCGAACAACGAAATCGAACAACGAAATCGAACAACGAAATCGAACAACGAAATCGAACAACGAAATCGAACAACGAAATCGAACAACGAAATCGAACAACGAAATCGAACAACGAAATCGAACAACGAAATCGAACAACGAAATCGAACAACGAAATCGAACAACGAAATCGAACAACGAATTCGAACAACGAATTCGAACAACGAATTCGAACAACGAAATCGAACAACGAAATCGAACAACGAAATCGAACAACGAACAACGAATTCGAACAACGAATTCGAACCACGAAATCGAACAACGAAATCGAACAACGAAATCGAACAACGAAATCGAACAACGAAATCGAACAACGAAATCGAACAACGAAATCGAACAACGAAATCGAACAACGAAATCGAACAACGAAATCGAACAACGAAATCGAACAACGAAATCGAACAACGAAATCGAACAACGAAATCGAACAACGAAATGGAACAATGAAATGGAACAACGAAATCGAACAACGAAATCGAATAACGAATCGAACAACGAAATCGAACAACGAAATCGAACAACGAAATCGAACAACCAAATCGAACAACGAAATCGAACAACGAAATCGAACAACGAAATCGAACAACGAAATCGAACAACGAAATCGAACAACGAAATCGAACAACGAAATCGAACAACGAAATCGAACAACGAAATCGAACAACGAAATCGAACAACGAAATCGAACAACGAAATCGAACAACGAAATCGAACAACGAAATCGAACAACGAAATCGAACAACGAAATCGAACAACGAAATCGAACAACGAAATCGAACAACGAAATCGAACAACGAAATCGAACAACGAATTCGAACCACGAAATCTAACAACGAACAACAAAATCGAACAACGAAATCGAACAACGAAATCGAACAACGAAATCGAACAACGAAATCGAACAACGAAATGGAACAATGAAATGGAACAACGAAATCGAATAACGAAATCGAATAACGAATCGAACAACGAAATCGAACAACGAAATCGAACAACGAAATCGAACAACCAAATCGAACAACGAAATCGAACAACGAAATCGAACAACGAAATCGAACAACGAAATCGAACAACGAAATCGAACAACGAAATCGAACAACGAAATCGAACAACGAAATCGAACAACGAAACCGAACAACGAAATCGAACAACGAAATCGAACAACGAAATCGAACAACGAAATCGAACAACGAAATCGAACAACGAAATCGAACAACGAAATCGAACAACGAAATCGAACAACGAAATCGAACAACGAAATCGAACTTCGAAATCGAACAACGAAATCGAACAACGAATTCGAACCACGAAATCGAACAAAGAACAACGAAATCTAACAACGAACAACGAAATCTAACAACGAACAACGAAATCTAACAACGAACAACAAAATCGAACAACGAAATCGAACAACGAAATCGAACAACGAAATCGAACAACGAAATCGAACAACGAAATCGAACAACGAAATGGAACAATGAAATGGAACAACGAAATCGAACAACGAAATCGAATAACGAATCGAACAACGAAATCGAACAACGAAATCGAACAACGAAATCGAACAACCAAATCGAACAACGAAATCGAACAACGAAATCGAACAACGAAATCGAACAACGAAATCGAACAACGAATTCGAACAACGAATTCGAACAACGAATTCGAACAACGAATTCGAACAACGAAATCGAACAACGAAATCGAACAACGAAATCGAACAACGAAATCGAACAACGAAATCGAACAACGAAATCGAACAACGAAATCGAACAACGAAATCGAACAACGAAATCGAACAACGAAATCGAACAACGAAATCGAACAACGAAATCGAACAACGAAATCGAACAACGAAATCGAACAACGAAATCGAACAACGAAATCGAACAACGAAATCGAACAACGAAATCGAACAACGAAAACGAACAACGAAATCGAACAACGAAATCGAACAACGAAATCGAACAACGAATTCGAACAACGAATTCGAACAACGAATTCGAACAACGAATTCGAACAACGAAATCGAACAACGAAATCGAACAACGAAATCGAACAACGAAATCGAACAACGAAATCGAATAACGAAATCGAACAACGAAATCGAACAACGAAATCGAACAACGAAATCGAACAACGAAATCGAACAACGAAATCGAACAACGAAATCGAACAACGAAATCGAACAACGAAATCGAACTTCGAAATCGAACAACGAAATCGAACAACGAATTCGAACCACGAAATCGAACAAAGAACAACGAAATCTAACAACGAACAACGAAATCTAACAACGAACAACGAAATCGAACAACGAAATCGAACAACGAAATCGAACAACGAAATCGAACAACGAAATCGAACAACGAAATGGAACAACGAAATCGAACAACGAAATCGAACAACGAAATCGAATAACGAATCGAACAACGAAATCGAACAACGAAATCGAACAACGAAATCGAACAACGAAATCGAACAACGAAATCGAACAACGAAATCGAACAACGAAATCGAACAACGAAAACGAACAACGAAATCGAACAACGAAATCGAACAACGAAATCGAACAACGAAATCGAACAACGAATTCGAACAATGAATTCGAACAACGAATTCGAACAACGAAATCGAACAACGAATTCGAACAACGAATTCGAACCACGAAATCGAACAAAGAACAACGAAATCTAACAACGAACAACGAAATCTAACAACGAACAACGAAATCTAACAACGAAATCGAACAACGAAATCTAACAACGAACAACGAAATCTAACAACGAAATCGAACAACGAAATCGAACAACGAAATCGAACAACGAAATGGAACAACGAAATCGAACAACGAAATCGAACAACGAAATCGAATAACGAATCGAACAACGAAATCGAACAACGAAATCGAACAACGAAATCGAACAACGAAATCGAACTTCGAAATCGAACAACGAAATCGAACAACGAAATCGAACAACGAATTCGAACCACGAAATCGAACAAAGAACAACGAAATCTAACAACGAACAACGAAATCTAACAACGAACAACGAAATCTAACAACGAACAACGAAATCGAACAACGAAATCGAACAACGAAATCGAACAACGAAATGGAACAACGAAATCTAACAACGAAATCGAACAACGAAATCGAATAACGAATCGAACAACGAAATCGAACAACGAAATCGAACAACGAAATCGAACAACGAAATCGAACAACGAAATCGAACAACGAAATCGAACAACGAAATCGAACAACGAAATCGAACAACGAAATCGAACAACGAAATCGAACAACGAAATCGAACAACGAAATCGAACAACGAATTCGAACAACGAATTCGAACAACGAATTCGAACAACGAATTCGAACAACGAAATCGAACAACGAAATCGAACAACGAAATCGAACAACGAAATCGAACAACGAAATCGCACAACGAAATCGAACAACGAAATCGAACAACGAAATCGAACAACGAAATCGAACAGCGAAATCGAAATCGAACAACAAACTGAAACCACGAAATCGAACCACGAAATAGAACAAAGAAATGGAACAACGAATTCGAACAACGAAATCGAACAACGAAATCGAACAACGAAATCGAACAACGAACAACGAATTCGAACAACGAATTCGAACCACGAAATCGAACAACGAAATCGAACAACGAAATCGAACAACGAAATCGAACAACGAAATCGAACAACGAAATCGAACAACGAAATCGAACAACGAAATCGAACAACGAAATCGAACAACGAAATCGAACAACGAAATCGAACAACGAAATCGAACAACGAAATCGAACAACGAAATCGAACAACGAAATCGAACAACGAAATGGAACAATGAAATTGAACAACGAAATCGAACAACGAAATCGAATAACGAATCGAACAACGAAATCGAACAACGAAATCGAACAACGAAATCGAACAACCAAATCGAACAACGAAATCGAACAACGAAATCGAACAACGAAATCGAACAACGAAATCGAACAACGAAATCGAACAACGAAATCGAACAACGAAATCGAACAACGAAATCGAACAACGAAATCGAACAACGAAATCGAACAACGAAATCGAACAACGAAATCGAACAACGAAATCGAACAACGAAATCGAACAACGAATTCGAACCACGAAATCTAACAACGAACAACGAAATCTAACAACGAACAACAAAATCGAACAACGAAATCGAACAACGAAATCGAACAACGAAATCGAACAACGAAATCGAACAACGAAATGGAACAATGAAATGGAACAACGAAATCGAACAACGAAATCGAATAACGAATCGAACAACGAAATCGAACAACGAAATCGAACAACGAAATCGAACAACCAAATCGAACAACGAAATCGAACAACGAAATCGAACAACGAAATCGAACAACGAAATCGAACAACGAAATCGAACAACGAAATCGAACAACGAAATCGAACAACGAAATCGAACAACGAAATCGAACAACGAAATCGAACAACGAAATCGAACAACGAAATCGAACAACGAAATCGAACAACGAAATCGAACAACGAAATCGAACAACGAAATCGAACAACGAAATCGAACAACGAATTCGAACAACGAATTCGAACCACGAAATCGAACAAAGAACAACGAAATCTAACAACGAACAACGAAATCTAACAACGAACAACGAAATCTAACAACGAACAACAAAATCGAACAACGAAATCGAACAACGAAATCGAACAACGAAATCGAACAACGAAATAGAACAACGAAATCGAACAACGAAATCGAACAACGAAATCGAACAACGAAATCGAATAACGAATCGAACAACGAAATCGAACAACGAAATCGAACAACGAAATCGAACAACGAAATCGAACAACGAAATCGAACAACGAAATCGAACAACGAAATCGAACAACGAAATCGAACAACGAATTCGAACAACGAATTCGAACAACGAATTCGAACAACGAAATCGAACAACGAAATCGAACAACGAAATCGAACAACGAAATCGAACAACGAACAACGAATTCGAACAACGAATTCGAACCACGAAATCGAACAACGAAATCGAACAACGAAATCGAAAAACGAAATCGAACAACGAAATCGAACAACGAAATCGAACAACGAAATCGAACAAAGAACAACGAAATCTAACAACGAACAACGAAATCTAACAACGAACAACGAAATCTAACAACGAACAACGAACAACGAAATCTAACAACGAAATCGAACAACGAAATCGAACAACGAAATCGAACAACGAAATCTAACAACGAACAACGAAATCTAACAACGAAATCGAACAACGAAATCGAACAACGAAATCGAACAACGAAATCGAACAACGAAATCGAACAACGAAATGGAACAACGAAATCGAACTTCGAAATCGAACTTCGCAATCGAACAACGAAATCGAACAACGAAATCGAACAACGAAATCGAACAACGAAATCGAACAACAAAATCGAACTTCGAAATCGAACAACGAAATCGAACAACGAATTCGAACCACGAAATCGAACAAAGAACAACGAAATCTAACAACGAACAACGAAATCTAACAACGAACAACGAAATCTAACAACGAACAACAAAATCGAACAACGAAATCGAACAACGAAATCGAACAACGAAATGGAACAACGAAATCGAACAACGAAATGGAACAACGAAATCGAACAACGAAATCGAATAACGAATCGAACAACGAAATCGAACAACGAAATCGAACAACGAAATCGAACAACGAAATCGAACAACGAAATCGAACAACGAAATCGAACAACGAAATCGAACAACGAAATCGAACAACGAAATCGAACAACGAAATGGAACAACGAAATCGAACAACGAAATCGAACAACGAAATCGAATAACGAATCGAACAACGAAATCGAACAACGAAATCGAACAACGAAATCGAACAACGAAATCGAACTTCGAAATCGAACAACGAAATCGAACAACGAATTCGAACCACGAAATCGAACAAAGAACAACGAAATCTAACAACGAACAACGAAATCTAACAACGAACAACGAAATCTAACAACGAACAACGAAATCGAACAACGAAATCGAACAACGAAATCGAACAACGAAATCGAACAACGAAATGGAACAACGAAATCTAACAACGAAATCGAACAACGAAATCGAATAACGAATCGAACAACGAAATCGAACAACGAAATCGAACAACGAAATCGAACAACGAAATCGAACAACGAATTCGAACAACGAATTCGAACAACGAATTCGAACAACGAATTCGAACAACGAAATCGAACAACGAAATCGAACAACGAAATCGAACAACGAAATCGAACTTCGAAATCGAACAACGAAATCGAACAACGAAATCGCACAACGAAATCGAACAACGAAATCGAACAACGAAATCGAACAACGAAATCGAACAGCGAAATCGAAATCGAACAACAAACTGAAACCACGAAATCGAACCACGAAATAGAACAAAGAAATGGAACAACGCAATCGAACAACGAAATCGAACCACGAAATCATACAACAATATCGAACAACGAAAACGAACATCGAAATCGAACAACGGAATCGGACAACGAAATCGAACAACGAAATCGAACAACGAAATCGAACAACGAAATCGAACAACGAAATCGAACTTCAAAATCGAACTTCAAAATCGAACAACGAAATCGAACAACGAAATCGAACGAAATCGAACAACGAAATCGAACAACGAATTAGAACAACGAAATAGAACAACGAAATCCAACTTCGAAATCGAACAGCGAAATCGAAATCGAACAACAAACTGAAACCACGAAATCGAACCACGAAATCGAACAACGAAATCGAACAACGAAATCGAACAACGAAATCGAACTTCGAAATCGAACAACGAAATCGAACAACGAAATCGAACAACAAAATCGAACAACGAAATCGAACAACGAAATCGAACAACGAAATCGAACAACGAAATCGAACAACGAAATCGAACAACGAAATCGAACAACGAAATCGAACAACGAAATCGAACAACGAAATCGAACAACGAAATCGAACAACGAAATCGAACATCGAAATCGAACAACGAAATCGAACAACGAAATCGAACAACGAAATCGAACAACGAAATCGAACAACGAAACCGAACAACGAAATCGAACAACGAAATCGAACAACGAAATCGAACAACGAAATCGAACAACGAAATCGAACAACGAAATCGAACAACGAAATCGAACAACGAAATCGAACAACGAAATCGAACTTCGAAATCGAACAACGAAATCGAACAACGAATTCGAACCACGAAATCGAACAAAGAACAACGAAATCTAACAACGAACAACGAAATCTAACAACGAACAACGAAATCTAACAACGAACAACAAAATCGAACAACGAAATCGAACAACGAAATCGAACAACGAAATCGAACAACGAAATCGAACAACGAAATCGAACAACGAAATGGAACAATGAAATGGAACAACGAAATCGAACAACGAAATCGAATAACGAATCGAACAACGAAATCGAACAACGAAATCGAACAACGAAATCGAACAACCAAATCGAACAACGAAATCGAACAACGAAATCGAACAACGAAATCGAACAACGAAATCGAACAACGAAATCGAACAACGAAATCGAACAACGAAATCGAACAACGAAATCGAACAACGAAATCGAACAACGAAATCGAACAACGAAATCGAACAACGAAATCGAACAACGAAATCGAACAACGAAATCGAACAACGAAATCGAACAACGAAATCGAACAACGAAATCGAACAACGAAATCGAACAACGAAATCGAACAACGAAATCGAACAACGAAATGGAACAACGAAATCGAACTTCGAAATCGAACTTCGCAATCGAACAACGAAATCGAACAACGAAATCGAACAACGAAATCGAACAACGAAATCGAACAACAAAATCGAACTTCGAAATCGAACAACGAAATCGAACAACGAATTCGAACCACGAAATCGAACAAAGAACAACGAAATCTAACAACGAACAACGAAATCTAACAACGAACAACGAAATCTAACAACGAACAACAAAATCGAACAACGAAATCGAACAACGAAATCGAACAACGAAATGGAACAACGAAATCGAACAACGAAATGGAACAACGAAATCGAACAACGAAATCGAATAACGAATCGAACAACGAAATCGAACAACGAAATCGAACAACGAAATCGAACAACGAAATCGAACAACGAAATCGAACAACGAAATCGAACAACGAAATCGAACAACGAAATCGAACAACGAAATCGAACAACGAAATGGAACAACGAAATCGAACAACGAAATCGAACAACGAAATCGAATAACGAATCGAACAACGAAATCGAACAACGAAATCGAACAACGAAATCGAACAACGAAATCGAACTTCGAAATCGAACAACGAAATCGAACAACGAATTCGAACCACGAAATCGAACAAAGAACAACGAAATCTAACAACGAACAACGAAATCTAACAACGAACAACGAAATCTAACAACGAACAACGAAATCGAACAACGAAATCGAACAACGAAATCGAACAACGAAATCGAACAACGAAATGGAACAACGAAATCTAACAACGAAATCGAACAACGAAATCGAATAACGAATCGAACAACGAAATCGAACAACGAAATCGAACAACGAAATCGAACAACGAAATCGAACAACGAATTCGAACAACGAATTCGAACAACGAATTCGAACAACGAATTCGAACAACGAAATCGAACAACGAAATCGAACAACGAAATCGAACAACGAAATCGAACTTCGAAATCGAACAACGAAATCGAACAACGAAATCGCACAACGAAATCGAACAACGAAATCGAACAACGAAATCGAACAACGAAATCGAACAGCGAAATCGAAATCGAACAACAAACTGAAACCACGAAATCGAACCACGAAATAGAACAAAGAAATGGAACAACGCAATCGAACAACGAAATCGAACCACGAAATCATACAACAATATCGAACAACGAAAACGAACATCGAAATCGAACAACGGAATCGGACAACGAAATCGAACAACGAAATCGAACAACGAAATCGAACAACGAAATCGAACAACGAAATCGAACTTCAAAATCGAACTTCAAAATCGAACAACGAAATCGAACAACGAAATCGAACGAAATCGAACAACGAAATCGAACAACGAATTAGAACAACGAAATAGAACAACGAAATCCAACTTCGAAATCGAACAGCGAAATCGAAATCGAACAACAAACTGAAACCACGAAATCGAACCACGAAATCGAACAACGAAATCGAACAACGAAATCGAACAACGAAATCGAACTTCGAAATCGAACAACGAAATCGAACAACGAAATCGAACAACAAAATCGAACAACGAAATCGAACAACGAAATCGAACAACGAAATCGAACAACGAAATCGAACAACGAAATCGAACAACGAAATCGAACAACGAAATCGAACAACGAAATCGAACAACGAAATCGAACAACGAAATCGAACAACGAAATCGAACATCGAAATCGAACAACGAAATCGAACAACGAAATCGAACAACGAAATCGAACAACGAAATCGAACAACGAAACCGAACAACGAAATCGAACAACGAAATCGAACAACGAAATCGAACAACGAAATCGAACAACGAAATCGAACAACGAAATCGAACAACGAAATCGAACAACGAAATCGAACAACGAAATCGAACTTCGAAATCGAACAACGAAATCGAACAACGAATTCGAACCACGAAATCGAACAAAGAACAACGAAATCTAACAACGAACAACGAAATCTAACAACGAACAACGAAATCTAACAACGAACAACAAAATCGAACAACGAAATCGAACAACGAAATCGAACAACGAAATCGAACAACGAAATCGAACAACGAAATCGAACAACGAAATGGAACAATGAAATGGAACAACGAAATCGAACAACGAAATCGAATAACGAATCGAACAACGAAATCGAACAACGAAATCGAACAACGAAATCGAACAACCAAATCGAACAACGAAATCGAACAACGAAATCGAACAACGAAATCGAACAACGAAATCGAACAACGAAATCGAACAACGAAATCGAACAACGAAATCGAACAACGAAATCGAACAACGAAATCGAACAACGAAATCGAACAACGAAATCGAACAACGAAATCGAACAACGAAATCGAACAACGAAATCGAACAACGAAATCGAACAACGAAATCGAACAACGAAATCGAACAACGAATTCGAACCACGAAATCTAACAACGAACAACGAAATCTAACAACGAACAACAAAATCGAACAACGAAATCGAACAACGAAATCGAACAACGAAATCGAACAACGAAATCGAACAACGAAATGGAACAATGAAATGGAACAACGTAATCGAACAACGAAATCGAATAACGAATCGAACAACGAAATCGAACAACGAAATCGAACAACGAAATCGAACAACCAAATCGAACAACGAAATCGAACAACGAAATCGAACAACGAAATCGAACAACGAAATCGAACAACGAAATCGAACAACGAAATCGAACAACGAAATCGAACAACGAAATCGAACAACGAAATCGAACAACGAAATCGAACAACGAAATCGAACAACGAAATCGAACAACGAAATCGAACAACGAAATCGAACAACGAAATCGAACAACGAAATCGAACAACGAATTCGAACAACGAATTCGAACCACGAAATCGAACAAAGAACAACGAAATCTAACAACGAACAACGAAATCTAACAACGAACAACGAAATCTAACAACGAACAACAAAATCGAACAACGAAATCGAACAACGAAATCGAACAACGAAATCGAACAACGAAATAGAACAACGAAATCGAACAACGAAATCGAACAACGAAATCGAATAACGAATCGAACAACGAAATCGAACAACGAAATCGAACAACGAAATCGAACAACGAAATCGAACAACGAAATCGAACAACGAAATCGAACAACGAAATCGAACAACGAAATCGAACAACGAAATCGAACAACGAAATCGAACAACGAAATCGAACAACGAAATCGAACAACGAAATCGAACAACGAATTCGAACAACGAATTCGAACAACGAATTCGAACAACGAAATCGAACAACGAAATCGAACAACGAAATCGAACAACGAACAACGAATTCGAACAACGAATTCGAACCACGAAATCGAACAACGAAATCGAACAACGAAATCGAACAACGAAATCGAACAACGAAATCGAACAACGAAATCGAACAACGAAATCGAACAACGAAATCGAACAACGAAATCGAACAACGAAATCGAACAACGAAATCGAACAACGAAATCGAACAACGAAATCGAACAACGAAATCGAACAACGAAATCGAACAACGAAATCGAACAACGAAATGGAACAATGAAATGGAACAACGAAATCGAACAACGAAATCGAATAACGAATCGAACAACGAAATCGAACAACGAAATCGAACAACGAAATCGAACAACCAAATCGAACAACGAAATCGAACAACGAAATCGAACAACGAAATCGAACAACGAAATCGAACAACGAAATCGAACAACGAAATCGAACAACGAAATCGAACAACGAAATCGAACAACGAAATCGAACAACGAAATCGAACAACGAAATCGAACAACGAAATCGAACAACGAAATCGAACAACGAAATCGAACAACGAAATCGAACAACGAAATCGAACAACGAAATCGAACAACGAAATCGAACAACGAAATCGAACAACGAATTCGAACCACGAAATCTAACAACGAACAACAAAATCGAACAACGAAATCGAACAACGAAATCGAACAACGAAATCGAACAACGAAATCGAACAACGAAATGGAACAATGAAATGGAACAACGAAATCGAATAACGAAATCGAATAACGAATCGAACAACGAAATCGAACAACGAAATCGAACAACGAAATCGAACAACCAAATCGAACAACGAAATCGAACAACGAAATCGAACAACGAAATCGAACAACGAAATCGAACAACGAAATCGAACAACGAAATCGAACAACGAAATCGAACAACGAAATCGAACAACGAAACCGAACAACGAAATCGAACAACGAAATCGAACAACGAAATCGAACAACGAAATCGAACAACGAAATCGAACAACGAAATCGAACAACGAAATCGAACAACGAAATCGAACAACGAAATCGAACAACGAAATCGAACTTCGAAATCGAACAACGAAATCGAACAACGAATTCGAACCACGAAATCGAACAAAGAACAACGAAATCTAACAACGAACAACGAAATCTAACAACGAACAACGAAATCTAACAACGAACAACAAAATCGAACAACGAAATCGAACAACGAAATCGAACAACGAAATCGAACAACGAAATCGAACAACGAAATCGAACAACGAAATGGAACAATGAAATGGAACAACGAAATCGAACAACGAAATCGAATAACGAATCGAACAACGAAATCGAACAACGAAATCGAACAACGAAATCGAACAACCAAATCGAACAACGAAATCGAACAACGAAATCGAACAACGAAATCGAACAACGAAATCGAACAACGAAATCGAACAACGAAATCGAACAACGAAATCGAACAACGAAATCGAACAACGAAATCGAACAACGAAATCGAACAACGAAATCGAACAACGAAATCGAACAACGAAATCGAACAACGAAATCGAACAACGAAATCGAACAACGAAATCGAACAACGAATTCGAACCACGAAATCTAACAACGAACAACGAAATCTAACAACGAACAACAAAATCGAACAACGAAATCGAACAACGAAATCGAACAACGAAATCGAACAACGAAATCGAACAACGAAATGGAACAATGAAATGGAACAACGAAATCGAACAACGAAATCGAATAACGAATCGAACAACGAAATCGAACAACGAAATCGAACAACGAAATCGAACAACCAAATCGAACAACGAAATCGAACAACGAAATCGAACAACGAAATCGAACAACGAAATCGAACAACGAAATCGAACAACGAAATCGAACAACGAAATCGAACAACGAAATCGAACAACGAAATCGAACAACGAAATCGAACAACGAAATCGAACAACGAAATCGAACAACGAAATCGAACAACGAAATCGAACAACGAAATCGAACAACGAAATCGAACAACGAATTCGAACAACGAATTCGAACCACGAAATCGAACAAAGAACAACGAAATCTAACAACGAACAACGAAATCTAACAACGAACAACGAAATCTAACAACGAACAACAAAATCGAACAACGAAATCGAACAACGAAATCGAACAACGAAATCGAACAACGAAATAGAACAACGAAATCGAACAACGAAATCGAACAACGAAATCGAATAACGAATCGAACAACGAAATCGAACAACGAAATCGAACAACGAAATCGAACAACGAAATCGAACAACGAAATCGAACAACGAAATCGAACAACGAAATCGAACAACGAAATCGAACAACGAAATCGAACAACGAAATCGAACAACGAAATCGAACAACGAAATCGAACAACGAAATCGAACAACGAATTCGAACAACGAATTCGAACAACGAATTCGAACAACGAAATCGAACAACGAAATCGAACAACGAAATCGAACAACGAACAACGAATTCGAACAACGAATTCGAACCACGAAATCGAACAACGAAATCGAACAACGAAATCGAACAACGAAATCGAACAACGAAATCGAACAACGAAATCGAACAACGAAATCGAACAACGAAATCGAACAACGAAATCGAACAACGAAATCGAACAACGAAATCGAACAACGAAATCGAACAACGAAATCGAACAACGAAATCGAACAACGAAATGGAACAATGAAATGGAACAACGAAATCGAACAACGAAATCGAATAACGAATCGAACAACGAAATCGAACAACGAAATCGAACAACGAAATCGAACAACCAAATCGAACAACGAAATCGAACAACGAAATCGAACAACGAAATCGAACAACGAAATCGAACAACGAAATCGAACAACGAAATCGAACAACGAAATCGAACAACGAAATCGAACAACGAAATCGAACAACGAAATCGAACAACGAAATCGAACAACGAAATCGAACAACGAAATCGAACAACGAAATCGAACAACGAAATCGAACAACGAAATCGAACAACGAAATCGAACAACGAAATCGAACAACGAATTCGAACCACGAAATCTAACAACGAACAACAAAATCGAACAACGAAATCGAACAACGAAATCGAACAACGAAATCGAACAACGAAATCGAACAACGAAATGGAACAATGAAATGGAACAACGAAATCGAATAACGAAATCGAATAACGAATCGAACAACGAAATCGAACAACGAAATCGAACAACGAAATCGAACAACCAAATCGAACAACGAAATCGAACAACGAAATCGAACAACGAAATCGAACAACGAAATCGAACAACGAAATCGAACAACGAAATCGAACAACGAAATCGAACAACGAAATCGAACAACGAAATCGAACAACGAAATCGAACAACGAAATCGAACAACGAAATCGAACAACGAAATCGAACAACGAAATCGAACAACGAAATCGAACAACGAAATCGAACAACGAAATCGAACAACGAAATCGAACAACGAATTCGAACAACGAATTCGAACCACGAAATCGAACAAAGAACAACGAAATCTAACAACGAACAACGAAATCTAACAACGAACAACGAAATCTAACAACGAACAACAAAATCGAACAACGAAATCGAACAACGAAATCGAACAACGAAATCGAACAACGAAATAGAACAACGAAATCGAACAACGAAATCGAACAACGAAATCGAATAACGAATCGAACAACGAAATCGAACAACGAAATCGAACAACGAAATCGAACAACGAAATCGAACAACGAAATCGAACAACGAAATCGAACAACGAAATCGAACAACGAAATCGAACAACGAAATCGAACAACGAAATCGAACAACGAAATCGAACAACGAAATCGAACAACGAATTCGAACAACGAATTCGAACAACGAATTCGAACAACGAAATCGAACAACGAAATCGAACAACGAAATCGAACAACGAACAACGAATTCGAACAACGAATTCGAACCACGAAATCGAACAACGAAATCGAACAACGAAATCGAAAAACGAAATCGAACAACGAAATCGAACAACGAAATCGAACAACGAAATCGAACAAAGAACAACGAAATCTAACAACGAACAACGAAATCTAACAACGAACAACGAAATCTAACAACGAACAACGAAATCTAACAACGAACAACGAAATCTAACAACGAAATCGAACAACGAAATCGAACAACGAAATCGAACAACGAAATCTAACAACGAACAACGAAATCTAACAACGAAATCGAACAACGAAATCGAACAACGAAATCGAACAACGAAATCGAACAACGAAATGGAACAACGAAATCGAACTTCGAAATCGAACTTCGCAATCGAACAACGAAATCGAACAACGAAATCGAACAACGAAATCGAACAACGAAATCGAACAACAAAATCGAACTTCGAAATCGAACAACGAAATCGAACAACGAATTCGAACCACGAAATCGAACAAAGAACAACGAAATCTAACAACGAACAACGAAATCTAACAACGAACAACGAAATCTAACAACGAACAACAAAATCGAACAACGAAATCGAACAACGAAATCGAACAACGAAATCGAACAACGAAATCGAACAACGAAATGGAACAACGAAATCGAACAACGAAATCGAATAACGAATCGAACAACGAAATCGAACAACGAAATCGAACAACGAAATCGAACAACGAAATCGAACAACGAAATCGAACAACGAAATCGAACAACGAAATCGAACAACGAAATCGAACAACGAAATCGAACAACGAAATCGAACAACGAAATCGAACAACGAAATCGAACAACGAAATCGAACAACGAAATCGAACAACGAATTCGAACAACGAATTCGAACAACGAATTCGAACAACGAAATCGAACAACGAAATCGAACAACGAAATCGAACAACGAAATCGAACTTCGAAATCGAACAACGAAATCGAACAACGAAATCGCACAACGAAATCGAACAACAAAATCGAACAACGAAATCGAACAACGAAATCGAACAACGAAATCGAACAACGAAATCGAACAACGAAATCGAACAACGAATTTCGAACAACGAATTCGAACCACGAAATCGAACAAAGAACAACGAAATCTAACAACGAACAACGAAATCTAACAACGAACAACGAAATCTAACAACGAACAACGAAATCTAACAACGAAATCGAACAACGAAATCGAACAACGAAATCGAACAACGAAATCGAACAACGAAATCTAACAACGAACAACGAAATCTAACAACGAAATCGAACAACGAAATCGAACAACGAAATCGAACAACGAAATCGAACAACGAAATCGAACAACGAAATGGAACAACGAAATCGAACAACGAAATCGAACAACGAAATCGAACAACGAAATCGAACAACGAAATCGAACAACGAAATGGAACAACGAAATCGAACAACGAAATCGAACAACGAAATCGAACAACGAAATCGAACAACCAAATCGAACAACGAAATCGAACAACGAAATCGAACAACGAATTCGAACAACGAATTCGAACCACGAAATCGAACAACGAAATCGAACAACGAAATCGAACAACGAAATCGAACAACGAAATCGAACAACAAAATCGAACAACGAAATCGAACAACGAATTCGAACCACGAAATCGAACAAAGAACAACGAAATCTAACAACGAACAACGAAATCTAACAACGAACAACGAAATCGAACAACGAAATCGAACAACGAAATCGAACAACGAAATCGAACAACGAAATGGAACAACGAAATCGAACAACGAAATCGAACAACGAAATCGAATAACGAATCGAACAACGAAATCGAACAACGAAATCGAACAACGAAATCGAACAACGAAATCGAACAACGAAATCGAACAACGAAATCGAACAACGAAATCGAACAACGAAATCGAACAACGAAAACGAACAACGAAATCGAACAACGAAATCGAACAACGAAATCGAACAACGAATTCGAACAATGAATTCGAACAACGAATTCGAACAACGAAATCGAACAACGAATTCGAACCACGAAATCGAACAAAGAACAACGAAATCTAACAACGAACAACGAAATCTAACAACGAACAACGAAATCTAACAACGAAATCGAACAACGAAATCTAACAACGAACAACGAAATCTAACAACGAAATCGAACAACGAAATCGAACAACGAAATCGAACAACGAAATGGAACAACGAAATCGAACAACGAAATCGAACAACGAAATCGAATAACGAATCGAACAACGAAATCGAACAACGAAATCGAACAACGAAATCGAACAACGAAATCGAACTTCGAAATCGAACAACGAAATCGAACAACGAAATCGAACAACGAATTCGAACCACGAAATCGAACAAAGAACAACGAAATCTAACAACGAACAACGAAATCTAACAACGAACAACGAAATCTAACAACGAACAACGAAATCGAACAACGAAATCGAACAACGAAATCGAACAACGAAATCGAACAACGAATTCGAACCACGAAATCGAACAAAGAACAACGAAATCTAACAACGAACAACGAAATCTAACAACGAACAACGAAATCGAACAACGAAATCGAACAACGAAATCGAACAACGAAATCGAACAACGAAATCGAACAACGAAATGGAACAACGAAATCGAACAACGAAATCGAACAACGAAATCGAATAACGAATCGAACAAAGAAATCGAACAACGAAATCGAACAACGAAATCGAACAACGAAATCGAACAACGAAATCGAACAACGAAATCGAACAACGAAATCGAACAACGAAAACGAACAACGAAATCGAACAACGAAATCGAACAACGAAATCGAACAACGAAATCGAACAACGAATTCGAACAATGAATTCGAACAACGAATTCGAACAACGAAATCGAACAACGAATTCGAACAACGAATTCGAACCACGAAATCGAACAAAGAACAACGAAATCTAACAACGAACAACGAAATCTAACAACGAACAACGAAATCTAACAACGAAATCGAACAACGAAATCTAACAACGAACAACGAAATCTAACAACGAAATCGAACAACGAAATCGAACAACGAAATCGAACAACGAAATGGAACAACGAAATCGAACAACGAAATCGAACAACGAAATCGAATAACGAATCGAACAACGAAATCGAACAACGAAATCGAACAACGAAATCGAACAACGAAATCGAACTTCGAAATCGAACAACGAAATCGAACAACGAAATCGAACAACGAATTCGAACCACGAAATCGAACAAAGAACAACGAAATCTAACAACGAACAACGAAATCTAACAACGAACAACGAAATCTAACAACGAACAACGAAATCGAACAACGAAATCGAACAACGAAATCGAACAACGAAATCGAACAACGAAATGGAACAACGAAATCTAACAACGAAATCGAACAACGAAATCGAATAACGAATCGAACAACGAAATCGAACAACGAAATCGAACAACGAAATCGAACAACGAAATCGAACAACGAAATCGAACAACGAAATCGAACAACGAAATCGAACAACGAAATCGAACAACGAAATCGAACAACGAAATCGAACAACGAAATCGAACAACGAAATCGAACAACGAATTCGAACAACGAATTCGAACAACGAATTCGAACAACGAATTCGAACAACGAAATCGAACAACGAAATCGAACAACGAAATCGAACAACGAAATCGAACAACGAAATCGCACAACGAAATCGAACAACGAAATCGAACAACGAAATCGAACAACGAAATCGAACAGCGAAATCGAAATCGAACAACAAACTGAAACCACGAAATCGAACCACGAAATAGAACAAAGAAATGGAACAACGCAATCGAACAACGAAATCGAACCACGAAATCATACAACAATATCGAACAACGAAAACGAACATCGAAATCGAACAACGGAATCGGACAACGAAATCGAACAACGAAATCGAACAACGAAATCGAACAACGAAATCGAACAACGAAATCGAACTTCAAAATCGAACTTCAAAATCGAACAACGAAATCGAACAACGAAATCGAACGAAATCGAACAACGAAATCGAACAACGAATTAGAACAACGAAATAGAACAACGAAATCCAACTTCGAAATCGAACAGCGAAATCGAAATCGAACAACAAACTGAAACCACGAAATCGAACCACGAAATCGAACAACGAAATCGAACAACGAAATCGAACAACGAAATCGAACTTCGAAATCGAACAACGAAATCGAACAACGAAATCGAACAACAAAATCGAACAACGAAATCGAACAACGAAATCGAACAACGAAATCGAACAACGAAATCGAACAACGAAATCGAACAACGAAATCGAACAACGAAATCGAACAACGAAATCGAACAACGAAATCGAACAACGAAATCGAACATCGAAATCGAACAACGAAATCGAACAACGAAATCGAACAACGAAATCGAACAACGAAATCGAACAACGAAATCGAACAACGAAACCGAACAACGAAATCGAACAACGAAATCGAACAACGAAATCGAACAACGAAATCGAACAACGAAATCGAACAACGAAATCGAACAACGAAATCGAACAACGAAATCGAACAACGAAATCGAACAACGAAATCGAACAACGAATTCGAACCACGAAATCGAACAAAGAACAACGAAATCTAACAACGAACAACGAAATCTAACAACGAACAACGAAATCTAACAACGAACAACAAAATCGAACAACGAAATCGAACAACGAAATCGAACAACGAAATCGAACAACGAAATCGAACAACGAAATCGAACAACGAAATGGAACAATGAAATGGAACAACGAAATCGAACAACGAAATCGAATAACGAATCGAACAACGAAATCGAACAACGAAATCGAACAACGAAATCGAACAACCAAATCGAACAACGAAATCGAACAACGAAATCGAACAACGAAATCGAACAACGAAATCGAACAACGAAATCGAACAACGAAATCGAACAACGAAATCGAACAACGAAATCGAACAACGAAATCGAACAACGAAATTGAACAACGAAATCGAACAACGAAATCGAACAACGAAATCGAACAACGAAATCGAACAACGAATTCGAACCACGAAATCTAACAACGAACAACGAAATCTAACAACGAACAACAAAATCGAACAACGAAATCGAACAACGAAATCGAACAACGAAATCGAACAACGAAATCGAACAACGAAATGGAACAATGAAATGGAACAACGAAATCGAACAACGAAATCGAATAACGAATCGAACAACGAAATCGAACAACGAAATCGAACAACGAAATCGACAACCAAATCGAACAACGAAATCGAACAACGAAATCGAACAACGAAATCGAACAACGAAATCGAACAACGAAATCGAACAACGAAATCGAACAACGAAATCGAACAACGAAATCGAACAACGAAATCGAACAACGAAATCGAACAACGAAATCGAACAACGAATTCGAACAACGAATTCGAACCACGAAATCGAACAGAGAACAACGAAATCTAACAACGAACAACGAAATCTAACAACGAACAACGAAATCTAACAACGAACAACAAAATCGAACAACGAAATCGAACAACGAAATCGAACAACGAAATCGAACAACGAAATAGAACAACGAAATCGAACAACGAAATCGAACAACGAAATCGAACAACGAAATCGAACAACGAAATCGAACAACGAAATCGAACAACGAAATCGAACAACGAAATCGAACAACGAAATCGAACAACGAAATCGAACAACGAAATCGAACAACGAAATCGAACAACGAAATCGAACAACGAAATCGAACAACGAAATCGAACAACGAAATCGAACAACGAAATCGAACAACGAATTCGAACAACGAATTCGAACAACGAATTCGAACAACGAAATCGAACAACGAAATCGAACAACGAAATCGAACAACGAAATCGAACAACGAAATCGAACAACGAAATCGAACAACGAAATCGAACAACGAAATCGAACAACGAAATCGAACAACGAAATCGAACAACGAAATCGAACAACGAAATCGAACAACGAAATGGAACAATGAAATGGAACAACGAAATCGAACAACGAAATCGAATAACGAATCGAACAACGAAATCGAACAACGAAATCGAACAACGAAATCGAACAACCAAATCGAACAACGAAATCGAACAACGAAATCGAACAACGAAATCGAACAACGAAATCGAACAACGAAATCGAACAACGAAATCGAACAACGAAATCGAACAACGAAATCGAACAACGAAATCGAACAACGAAATCGAACAACGAAATCGAACAACGAAATCGAACAACGAAATCGAACAACGAAATCGAACAACGAAATCGAACAACGAATTCGAACCACGAAATCTAACAACGAACAACGAAATCTAACAACGAACAACAAAATCGAACAACGAAATCGAACAACGAAATCGAACAACGAAATCGAACAACGAAATCGAACAACGAAATGGAACAATGAAATGGAACAACGAAATCGAACAACGAAATCGAATAACGAATCGAACAACGAAATCGAACAACGAAATCGAACAACGAAATCGAACAACCAAATCGAACAACGAAATCGAACAACGAAATCGAACAACGAAATCGAACAACGAAATCGAACAACGAAATCGAACAACGAAATCGAACAACGAAATCGAACAACGAAATCGAACAACGAAATCGAACAACGAAATCGAACAACGAAATCGAACAACGAAATCGAACAACGAAATCGAACAACGAAATCGAACAACGAAATCGAACAACGAAATCGAACAACGAAATCGAACAACGAAATCGAACAACGAATTCGAACAACGAATTCGAACCACGAAATCGAACAAAGAACAACGAAATCTAACAACGAACAACGAAATCTAACAACGAACAACGAAATCTAACAACGAACAACAAAATCGAACAACGAAATCGAACAACGAAATCGAACAACGAAATCGAACAACGAAATAGAACAACGAAATCGAACAACGAAATCGAACAACGAAATCGAATAACGAATCGAACAACGAAATCGAACAACGAAATCGAACAACGAAATCGAACAACGAAATCGAACAACGAAATCGAACAACGAAATCGAACAACGAAATCGAACAACGAAATCGAACAACGAATTCGAACAACGAATTCGAACAACGAATTCGAACAACGAAATCGAACAACGAAATCGAACAACGAAATCGAACAACGAACAACGAATTCGAACAACGAATTCGAACCACGAAATCGAACAACGAAATCGAACAACGAAATCGAAAAACGAAATCGAACAACGAAATCGAACAACGAAATCGAACAACGAAATCGAACAAAGAACAACGAAATCTAACAACGAACAACGAAATCTAACAACGAACAACGAAATCTAACAACGAACAACGAAATCTAACAACGAACAACGAAATCTAACAACGAAATCGAACAACGAAATCGAACAACGAAATCGAACAACGAAATCTAACAACGAACAACGAAATCTAACAACGAAATCGAACAACGAAATCGAACAACGAAATCGAACAACGAAATCGAACAACGAAATCGAACAACGAAATGGAACAACGAAATCGAACTTCGAAATCGAACTTCGCAATCGAACAACGAAATCGAACAACGAAATCGAACAACGAAATCGAACAACGAAATCGAACAACAAAATCGAACTTCGAAATCGAACAACGAAATCGAACAACGAATTCGAACCACGAAATCGAACAAAGAACAACGAAATCTAACAACGAACAACGAAATCTAACAACGAACAACGAAATCTAACAACGAACAACAAAATCGAACAACGAAATCGAACAACGAAATCGAACAACGAAATCGAACAACGAAATCGAACAACGAAATGGAACAACGAAATCGAACAACGAAATCGAATAACGAATCGAACAACGAAATCGAACAACGAAATCGAACAACGAAATCGAACAACGAAATCGAACAACGAAATCGAACAACGAAATCGAACAACGAAATCGAACAACGAAATCGAACAACGAAATCGAACAACGAAATGGAACAACGAAATCGAACAACGAAATCGAACAACGAAATCGAATAACGAATCGAACAACGAAATCGAACAACGAAATCGAACAACGAAATCGAACAACGAAATCGAACAACGAAATCGAACTTCGAAATCGAACAACGAAATCGAACAACGAAATCGAACAACGAATTCGAACCACGAAATCGAACAAAGAACAACGAAATCTAACAACGAACAACGAAATCTAACAACGAACAACGAAATCTAACAACGAACAACGAAATCGAACAACGAAATCGAACAACGAAATCGAACAACGAAATCGAACAACGAAATGGAACAACGAAATCTAACAACGAAATCGAACAACGAAATCGAATAACGAATCGAACAACGAAATCGAACAACGAAATCGAACAACGAAATCGAACAACGAAATCGAACAACGAATTCGAACAACGAATTCGAACAACGAATTCGAACAACGAATTCGAACAACGAAATCGAACAACGAAATCGAACAACGAAATCGAACAACGAAATCGAACTTCGAAATCGAACAACGAAATCGAACAACGAAATCGCACAACGAAATCGAACAACGAAATCGAACAACGAAATCGAACAACGAAATCGAACAGCGAAATCGAAATCGAACAACAAACTGAAACCACGAAATCGAACCACGAAATAGAACAAAGAAATGGAACAACGCAATCGAACAACGAAATCGAACCACGAAATCATACAACAATATCGAACAACGAAAACGAACATCGAAATCGAACAACGGAATCGGACAACGAAATCGAACAACGAAATCGAACAACGAAATCGAACAACGAAATCGAACAACGAAATCGAACTTCAAAATCGAACTTCAAAATCGAACAACGAAATCGAACAACGAAATCGAACGAAATCGAACAACGAAATCGAACAACGAATTAGAACAACGAAATAGAACAACGAAATCCAACTTCGAAATCGAACAGCGAAATCGAAATCGAACAACAAACTGAAACCACGAAATCGAACCACGAAATCGAACAACGAAATCGAACAACGAAATCGAACAACGAAATCGAACTTCGAAATCGAACAACGAAATCGAACAACGAAATCGAACAACAAAATCGAACAACGAAATCGAACAACGAAATCGAACAACGAAATCGAACAACGAAATCGAACAACGAAATCGAACAACGAAATCGAACAACGAAATCGAACAACGAAATCGAACAACGAAATCGAACAACGAAATCGAACAACGAAATCGAACATCGAAATCGAACAACGAAATCGAACAACGAAATCGAACAACGAAATCGAACAACGAAATCGAACAACGAAATCGAACAACGAAACCGAACAACGAAATCGAACAACGAAATCGAACAACGAAATCGAACAACGAAATCGAACAACGAAATCGAACAACGAAATCGAACAACGAAATCGAACAACGAAATCGAACAACGAAATCGAACAACGAATTCGAACCACGAAATCGAACAAAGAACAACGAAATCTAACAACGAACAACGAAATCTAACAACGAACAACGAAATCTAACAACGAACAACAAAATCGAACAACGAAATCGAACAACGAAATCGAACAACGAAATCGAACAACGAAATCGAACAACGAAATCGAACAACGAAATGGAACAATGAAATGGAACAACGAAATCGAACAACGAAATCGAATAACGAATCGAACAACGAAATCGAACAACGAAATCGAACAACGAAATCGAACAACCAAATCGAACAACGAAATCGAACAACGAAATCGAACAACGAAATCGAACAACGAAATCGAACAACGAAATCGAACAACGAAATCGAACAACGAAATCGAACAACGAAATCGAACAACGAAATCGAACAACGAAATCGAACAACGAAATCGAACAACGAAATCGAACAACGAAATCGAACAACGAAATCGAACAACGAAATCGAACAACGAAATCGAACAACGAATTCGAACCACGAAATCTAACAACGAACAACGAAATCTAACAACGAACAACAAAATCGAACAACGAAATCGAACAACGAAATCGAACAACGAAATCGAACAACGAAATCGAACAACGAAATGGAACAATGAAATGGAACAACGAAATCGAACAACGAAATCGAATAACGAATCGAACAACGAAATCGAACAACGAAATCGAACAACGAAATCGAACAACAAAATCGAACAACGAAATCGAACAACGAAATCGAACAACGAAATCGAACAACGAAATAGAACAACGAAATCGAACAACGAAATCGAACAACGAAATCGAATAACGAATCGAACAACGAAATCGAACAACGAAATCGAACAACGAAATCGAACAACGAAATCGAACAACGAAATCGAACAACGAAATCGAACAACGAAATCGAACAACGAAATCGAACAACGAAATCGAACAACGAAATCGAACAACGAAATCGAACAACGAAATCGAACAACGAATTCGAACAACGAATTCGAACAACGAAATCGAACAACGAAATCGAACAACGAAATCGAACAACGAACAACGAATTCGAACAACGAATTCGAACCACGAAATCGAACAACGAAATCGAACAACGAAATCGAACAACGAAATCGAACAACGAAATCGAACAACGAAATCGAACAACGAAATCGAACAACGAAATCGAACAACGAAATCGAACAACGAAATCGAACATCGAAATCGAACAACGAAATCGAACAACGAAATCGAACAACGAAATCGAACAACGAAATGGAACAATGAAATGGAACAACGAAATCGAACAACGAAATCGAATAACGAATCGAACAACGAAATCGAACAACGAAATCGAACAACGAAATCGAACAACCAAATCGAACAACGAAATCGAACAACGAAATCGAACAACGAAATCGAACAACGAAATCGAACAACGAAATCGAACAACGAAATCGAACAACGAAATCGAACAACGAAATCGAACAACGAAATCGAACAACGAAATCGAACAACGAATTCGAACCACGAAATCTAACAACGAACAACAAAATCGAACAACGAAATCGAACAACGAAATCGAACAACGAAATCGAACAACGAAATCGAACAACGAAATGGAACAATGAAATGGAACAACGAAATCGAATAACGAAATCGAATAACGAATCGAACAACGAAATCGAACAACGAAATCGAACAACGAAATCGAACAACCAAATCGAACAACGAAATCGAACAACGAAATCGAACAACGAAATCGAACAACGAAATCGAACAACGAAATCGAACAACGAAATCGAACAACGAAATCGAACAACGAAATCGAACAACGAAATCGAACAACGAAATCGAACAACGAAATCGAACAACGAAATCGAACAACGAAATCGAACAACGAAATCGAACAACGAAATCGAACAACGAAATCGAACAACGAAATCGAACAACGAAATCGAACAACGAATTCGAACAACGAATTCGAACCACGAAATCGAACAAAGAACAACGAAATCTAACAACGAACAACGAAATCTAACAACGAACAACGAAATCTAACAACGAACAACAAAATCGAACAACGAAATCGAACAACGAAATCGAACAACGAAATCGAACAACGAAATAGAACAACGAAATCGAACAACGAAATCGAACAACGAAATCGAATAACGAATCGAACAACGAAATCGAACAACGAAATCGAACAACGAAATCGAACAACGAAATCGAACAACGAAATCGAACAACGAAATCGAACAACGAAATCGAACAACGAAATCGAACAACGAAATCGAACAATGAAATCGAACAACGAAATCGAACAACGAAATCGAACAACGAATTCGAACAACGAATTCGAACAACGAATTCGAACAACGAAATCGAACAACGAAATCGAACAACGAAATCGAACAACGAACAACGAATTCGAACAACGAATTCGAACCACGAAATCGAACAACGAAATCGAACAACGAAATCGAAAAACGAAATCGAACAACGAAATCGAACAACGAAATCGAACAACGAAATCGAACAAAGAACAACGAAATCTAACAACGAACAACGAAATCTAACAACGAACAACGAAATCTAACAACGAACAACGAAATCTAACAACGAACAACGAAATCTAACAACGAAATCGAACAACGAAATCGAACAACGAAATCGAACAACGAAATCTAACAACGAACAACGAAATCTAACAACGAAATCGAACAACGAAATCGAACAACGAAATCGAACAACGAAATCGAACAACGAAATGGAACAACGAAATCGAACTTCGAAATCGAACTTCGCAATCGAACAACGAAATCGAACAACGAAATCGAACAACGAAATCGAACAACAAAATCGAACTTCGAAATCGAACAACGAAATCGAACAACGAATTCGAACCACGAAATCGAACAAAGAACAACGAAATCTAACAACGAACAACGAAATCTAACAACGAACAACAAAATCTAACAACGAACAACAAAATCGAACAACGAAATCGAACAACGAAATCGAACAACGAAATCGAACAACGAAATCGAACAACGAAATGGAACAACGAAATCGAACAACGAAATCGAATAACGAATCGAACAACGAAATCGAACAACGAAATCGAACAACGAAATCGAACAACGAAATCGAACAACGAAATCGATCAACGAAATCGAACAACGAAATCGAACAACGAAATCGAACAACGAAATCGAACAACGAAATCGAACAACGAAATCGAACAACGAAATCGAACAACGAAATCGAACAACGAAATCGAACAACGAAATCGAACAACGAAATCGAACAACGAATTCGAACAACGAATTCGAACAACGAATTCGAACAACGAAATCGAACAACGAAATCGAACAACGAAATCGAACAACGAAATCGAACTTCGAAATCGAACAACGAAATCGAACAACGAAATCGCACAACGAAATCGAACAACAAAATCGAACAACGAAATCGAACAACGAAATCGAACAACGAAATCGAACAACGAAATCGAACAACGAAATCGAACAACGAAATCGAACAACGAATTTCGAACAACGAATTCGAACCACGAAATCGAACAAAGAACAACGAAATCTAACAACGAACAACGAAATCTAACAACGAACAACGAAATCTAACAACGAACAACGAAATCTAACAACGAAATCGAACAACGAAATCGAACAACGAAATCGAACAACGAAATCGAACAACGAAATCTAACAACGAACAACGAAATCTAACAACGAAATCGAACAACGAAATCGAACAACGAAATCGAACAACGAAATCGAACAACGAAATCGAACAACGAAATGGAACAACGAAATCGAACAACGAAATCGAACAACGAAATCGAACAACGAAATCGAACAACGAAATCGAACAACGAAATCGAACAACGAAATGGAACAACGAAATCGAACAACGAAATCGAACAACGAAATCGAACAACGAAATCGAACAACCAAATCGAACAACGAAATCGAACAACGAAATCGAACAACGAATTCGAACAACGAATTCGAACCACGAAATCGAACAACGAAATCGAACAACGAAATCGAACAACGAAATCGAACAACGAAATCGAACAACAAAATCGAACAACGAAATCGAACAACGAATTCGAACCACGAAATCGAACAAAGAACAACGAAATCTAACAACGAACAACGAAATCTAACAACGAACAACGAAATCGAACAACGAAATCGAACAACGAAATCGAACAACGAAATCGAACAACGAAATGGAACAACGAAATCGAACAACGAAATCGAACAACGAAATCGAATAACGAATCGAACAACGAAATCGAACAACGAAATCGAACAACGAAATCGAACAACGAAATCGAACAACGAAATCGAACAACGAAATCGAACAACGAAATCGAACAACGAAATCGAACAACGAAAACGAACAACGAAATCGAACAACGAAATCGAACAACGAAATCGAACAACGAATTCGAACAATGAATTCGAACAACGAATTCGAACAACGAAATCGAACAACGAATTCGAACCACGAAATCGAACAAAGAACAACGAAATCTAACAACGAACAACGAAATCTAACAACGAACAACGAAATCTAACAACGAAATCGAACAACGAAATCTAACAACGAACAACGAAATCTAACAACGAAATCGAACAACGAAATCGAACAACGAAATCGAACAACGAAATGGAACAACGAAATCGAACAACGAAATCGAACAACGAAATCGAATAACGAATCGAACAACGAAATCGAACAACGAAATCGAACAACGAAATCGAACAACGAAATCGAACTTCGAAATCGAACAACGAAATCGAACAACGAAATCGAACAACGAATTCGAACCACGAAATCGAACAAAGAACAACGAAATCTAACAACGAACAACGAAATCTAACAACGAACAACGAAATCTAACAACGAACAACGAAATCGAACAACGAAATCGAACAACGAAATCGAACAACGAAATCGAACAACGAAATGGAACAACGAAATCTAACAACGAAATCGAACAACGAAATCGAATAACGAATCGAACAACGAAATCGAACAACGAAATCGAACAACGAAATCGAACAACGAAATCGAACAACGAAATCGAACAACGAAATCGAACAACGAAATCGAACAACGAAATCGAACAACGAAATCGAACAACGAAATCGAACAACGAAATCGAACAACGAAATCGAACAACGAATTCGAACAACGAATTCGAACAACGAATTCGAACAACGAAATCGAACAACGAAATCGAACAACGAAATCGAACAACGAAATCGAACTTCGAAATCGAACAACGAAATCGAACAACGAAATCGCACAACGAAATCGAACAACGAAATCGAACAACGAAATCGAACAACGAAATCGAACAACGAAATCGAACAACGAAATCGAACAACGAAATCGAACAACGAAATCGAACTTCGAAATCGAACAACGAAATCGAACAACGAATTCGAACCACGAAATCGAACAAAGAACAACGAAATCTAACAACGAACAACGAAATCTAACAACGAACAACGAAATCTAACAACGAAATCGAACAACGAAATCTAACAACGAACAACGAAATCTAACAACGAAATCGAACAACGAAATCGAACAACGAAATCGAACAACGAAATGGAACAACGAAATCGAACAACGAAATCGAACAACGAAATCGAATAACGAATCGAACAACGAAATCGAACAACGAAATCGAACAACGAAATCGAACAACGAAATCGAACTTCGAAATCGAACAACGAAATCGAACAACGAAATCGAACAACGAATTCGAACCACGAAATCGAACAAAGAACAACGAAATCTAACAACGAACAACGAAATCTAACAACGAACAACGAAATCTAACAACGAACAACGAAATCGAACAACGAAATCGAACAACGAAATCGAATAACGAAATCGAATAACGAATCGAACAACGAAATCGAACAACGAAATCGAACAACGAAATCGAACAACGAAATCGAACAACGAAATCGAACAACGAAATCGAACAACGAAATCGAACAACGAAATCGAACAACGAAATCGAACAACGAAATCGAACAACGAAATCGAACAACGAAATCGAACAACGAAATCGAACAACGAAATCGAACAACGAATTCGAACAACGAATTCGAACAACGAATTCGAACAACGAATTCGAACAACGAAATCGAACAACGAAATCGAACAACGAAATCGAACAACGAAATCGAACTTCGAAATCGAACAACGAAATCGAACAACGAAATCGCACAACGAAATCGAACAACGAAATCGAACAACGAAATCGAACAACGAAATCGAACAACGAAATCGAACAGCGAAATCGAAATCGAACAACAAACTGAAACCACGAAATCGAACCACGAAATAGAACAAAGAAATGGAACAACGCAATCGAACAACGAAATCGAACCACGAAATCATACAACAATATCGAACAACGAAAACGAACAACGAAATCGAACAACGGAATCGGACAACGAAATCGAACAACGAAATCGAACAACGAAATCGAACAACGAAATCGAACAACGAAATCGAACTTCAAAATCGAACTTCAAAATCGAACAACGAAATCGAACAACGAAATCGAACAACGAAATCGAACAACGAATTAGAACAACGAAATAGAACAACGAAATCCAACTTCGAAATCGAACAGCGAAATCGAAATCGAACAACAAACTGAAACCACGAAATCGAACCACGAAATCGAACAACGAAATCGAACAACGAAATCGAACAACGAAATCGAACTTCGAAATCGAACAACGAAATCGAACAACGAAATCGAACAACAAAATCGAACACGAAATCGAACAACGAAATCGAACAACGAAATCGAACAACGAAATCGAACAACGAAATCGAACAACGAAATCGAACAACGAAATCGAACAACGAAATCGAACAACGAAATCGAACAACGAAATCGAACATCGAAATCGAACAACGAAATCGAACAACGAAATCGAACAACGAAATCGAACAACGAAATCGAACAACGAAATCGAACAACGAAATCGAACAACGAAATCGAACAACGAAATCGAACAACGAAATCGAACAACGAAATCGAACAACGAAATCGAACAACGAAATCGAACAACGAAATCGAACAACGAAATCGAACTTCGAAATCGAACAACGAAATCGAACAACGAATTCGAACCACGAAATCGAACAAAGAACAACGAAATCTAACAACGAACAACGAAATCTAACAACGAACAACGAAATCTAACAACGAACAACAAAATCGAACAACCAAATCGAACAACGAAATCGAACAACGAAATCGAACAACGAAATCGAACAACGAAATCGAACAACGAAATCGAACAACGAAATCGAACAACGAAATCGAACAACGAAATCGAACAACGAAATCGAACAACGAAATCGAACAACGAAATCGAACAACGAAATCGAACAACGAAATCGAACAACGAAATCGAACAACGAAATCGAACAACGAAATCGAACCACGAAATCGAACAAAGAACAACGAAATCTAACAACGAACAACGAAATAACAACGAACAACGAAATCTAACAACGAACAACAAAATCGAACAACGAAATCGAACAACGAAATCGAACAACGAAATCGAACAACGAAATCGAACAACGAAATGGAACAACGAAATCGAACAACGAAATCGAACAACGAAATCGAATAACGAAATCGAATAACGAATCGAACAACGAAATCGAACAACGAAATCGAACAACGAAATCGAACAACGAAATCGAACAACGAAATCGAACAACGAAATCGAACAACGAAATCGAACAACGAAATCGAACAACGAAATCGAACAACGAAATCGAACAACGAAATCGAACAACGAATTCGAACAACGAATTCGAACAACGAATTCGAACAACGAAATCGAACAACGAAATCGAACAACGAACAACGAATTCGAACAACGAATTCGAACCACGAATTCGAACCACGAAATCGAACAACGAAATCGAACAACGAAATCGAACAACGAAATCGAAAAACGAAATCGAACAACGAAATCGAACAACGAAATCGAACAACGAAATCGAACAAAGAACAACGAACTCTAACAACGAACAACGAAATCTAACAACGAACAACGAAATCTAACAACGAACAACGAAATCTAACAACGAACAACGAAATCTAACAACGAAATCGAACAACGAAATCGAACAACGAAATCGAACAACGAAATCGAACAACGAAATCGAACAACGAAATCTAACAACGAACAACGAAATCTAACAACGAAATCGAACAACGAAATCGAACAACGAAATCGAACAACGAAATCGAACAACGAAATGGAACAACGAAATCGAACTTCGAAATCGAACTTCGAAATCGAACAACGAAATCGCACAACGAAATCGAACAACGAAATCGAACAACGAAATCGAACAACGAAATCCAACTTCGATATCGAACAACGAATTCGAACAACGAATTCGAACAACGAAATCGAACAACGAAATCGAACAACGAAATCGAACAACGAACAACGAATTCGAACAACGAATTCGAACCACGAAATCGAACAACGAAATCGAACAACGAAATCGAACAACGAAATCGAAAAACGAAATCGAACAACGAAATCGAACAACGAAATCGAACAACGAAATCGAACAAAGAACAACGAAATCTAACAACGAACAACGAAATCTAACAACGAACAACGAAATCTAACAACGAACAACGAAATCTAACAACGAAATCGAACAACGAAATCGAACAACGAAATCGAACAACGAAATCTAACAACGAACAACGAAATCTAACAACGAAATCGAACAACGAAATCGAACAACGAAATCGAACAACGAAATCGAACAACGAAATGGAACAACGAAATGGAGCAACGAAATCGAACAACGAAATCGAACAACGAAATCGAACAACCAAATCGAACAACGAAATCGAACAACGAAATCGAACAACGAAATCGAACAACGAATTCGAACAACGAAATCGAACAACGAAATCGAACAACGAAATCGAACAACGAAATCGAACAACGAAATCGAACAACGAAATCGAACAACAAAATCGAACAACGAAATCGAACAACGAATTCGAACCACGAAATCGAACAAAGAACAACGAAATCTAACAACGAACAACGAAATCTAACAACGAACCACGAAATCTAACAACGAACAACGAAATCTAACAATGAACAACGAAATCTAACAACGAAATCGAACAACGAAATCGAACAACGAAATCGAACAACGAAATCGAACAACGAAATCTAACAACGAAATCGAACAACGAAATCGAACAACGAAATCGAACAACGAAATCGAACAACGAAATCGAACAACGAAATGGAACAACGAAATCGAACAACGAAATCGAACAACGAAATCGAACAACGAAATGGAACAACGAAATCGAACAACGAAATCGAACAACGAAATCGAACAACGAAATCGAACAACGAAATCGAACAACGAAATCGAACAACGAAATCGAACAACGAAATCGAACAACGAAATCGAACAACGAAATCGAACAACGAAATCGAACAACGAAATCGAACAACGAAATCGAACAACGAAATCGAACAACGAAATCGAACAACGAAATCGAACAACGAAATCGAACAACGAAATCGAACAACGAAATCGAACAACGAAATCGAACAACGAAATCGAACAACGAAATCGAACAACGAAATCGAACTTCGAAATCGAACAACGAAATCGAACAACGAATTCGAACCACGAAATCGAACAAAGAACAACGAAATCTAACAACGAAATCGAACAACGAAATCGAACAACGAAATCGAACAACGAAATCGAACAACGAAATCGAACTTCGAAATCGAACAACGAAATCGAACAACGAATTCGAACCACGAAATCGAACAAAGAACAACGAAATCTAACAACGAACAACGAAATCTAACAACGAACAACGAAATCTAACAACGAACAACAAAATCGAACAACGAAATCTAACAACGAAATCGAACAACGAAATCGAACAACGAAATCGAACAACGAAATCGAACAACGAAATCGAACTTCGAAATCGAACAACGAAATCGAACAACGAATTCGAACCACGAAATCGAACAAAGAACAACGAAATCTAACAACGAACAACGAAATCTAACAACGAACAACGAAATCTAACAACGAACAACAAAATCGAACAACGAAATCGAACAACGAAATCGAACAACGAAATCGAACAACGAAATCGAACAACGAAATGGAACAACGAAATCGAACAACGAAATCGAATAACGAATCGAACAACGAAATCGAACAACGAAATCGAACAACGAAATCGAACAACGAAATCGAACAACGAAATCGAACAACGAAATCGAACAACGAAATCGAACAACGAAATCGAACAACGAACTCGAACAACGAAATCGAACAACGAAATCGAACAACGAAATCGAACAACGAAATCGAACAACGAAATCGAACAACGAAATCGAACAACGAATTCGAACAACGAATTCGAACAACGAAATTGAACAACGAAATCGAACAACGAAATCGAACAACGAAATCGAACTTCGAAATCGAACAACGAAATCGAACAACGAAATCGCACAACGAAATCGAACAACGAAATCGAACAACGAAATCGAACAACGAAATCGAACAACGAATTTCGAACAACGAATTCGAACCACGAAATCGAACAAAGAACAACGAAATCTAACAACGAACAACGAAATCTAACAACGAACAACGAAATCTAACAACGAACAACGAAATCTAACAACGAAATCGAACAACGAAATCGAACAACGAAATCGAACAACGAAATCGAACAACGAAATCTAACAACGAACAACGAAATCGAACAACGAAATCGAACAACGAAATCGAACAACGAAATCGAACAACGAAATGGAACAACGAAATCGAACAACGAAATCGAACAACGAAATCGAACAACGAAATCGAACAACGAAATCGAACAACGAAATCGAACAACGAAATGGAACAACGAAAACGAACAACGAAATCGAACAACGAAATCGAACAACGAAATCGAACAACCAAATCGAACAACGAAATCGAACAACGAAATCGAACAACGAATTCGAACAACGAATTCGAACCACGAAATCGAACAACGAAATCGAACAACGAAATCGAACAACGAAATCGAACAACGAAATCGAACAACAAAATCAAACAACGAAATCGAACAACGAATTCGAACCACGAAATCGAACAAAGAACAACGAAATCTAACAACGAACAACGAAATCTAACAACGAACAACGAAATCTAACAACGAACAACGAAATCTAACAACGAAATCGAACAACGAAATCGAACAACGAAATCGAACAACGAAATCGAACAACGAAATCGAACAACGAAATCGAACAACGAAATCGAACAACGAAATGGAACAACGAAATGGAACAACGAAATCGAACAACGAAATCGAACAACGAAATCGAACAACGAAATCGAACAACAACGAAATCGAACAACGAAATGGAACAACGAAATCGAACAACGAAATCGAACAACGAAATCGAACAACGAAATCGATCAACGAAATCGATCAACGAAATCGAACAACGAAATCGAACAACGAAATCGAACAACGAATTCGAACAACGAATTCGAACAACGAAATCGAACAACGAAATCGAACAACGAAATCGAACAACGAAATCGAACAACGAAATCGAACAACGAAATCGAACAACGAAATCGAACAACGAAATCGAACAACGAAATCGAACAACGAAATCGAACAACGAAATCGAACAACGAAATCGAACAACGAAATCGAACAACGAAATCGAACAACGAAATCGAACAACGAAATCGAACAACGAAATCGAACAACGAAATCGAACAACGAAATCGAACAACGAAATCGAACAACGAAATCGAACAACGAAATCGAACAACGAAATCGAACAACGAAATCGAACAACGAAAACGAACAACGAAATTGAACAACGAAATCGAACAACGAAATCGAACAACGAAATCGAACAACGAATTCGAACAACGAATTCGAACAACGAATTCGAACAACGAATTCGAACAACGAATTCGAACAACGAAATCGAACAACGAAATCGAACAACGAATTCGAACAACGAATTCGAACCACGAAATCGAACAAAGAACAACGAAATCTAACAACGAACAACGAAATCTAACAACGAACAACGAAATCTAACAACGAACAACGAAATCTAACAACGAAATCGAACAACGAAATCGAACAACGAAATCGAACAACGAAATCGAACAACGAAATCGAACAACGAAATCGAACAACGAAATCGAACAACGAAATCTAACAACGAACAACGAAATCTAACAACGAAATCGAACAACGAAATCGAACAACGAAATCGAACAACGAAATCGAACAACGAAATGGAACAACGAAATCGAACAACGAAATCGAACAACGAAATCGAATAACGAATCGAACAACGAAATCGAACAACGAAATCGAACAACGAAATCGAACAACGAAATCGAACAACGAAATCGAACAACGAAATCGAACAACGAAATCGAACAACGAAAACGAACAACGAAATCGAACAACGAAATCGAACAACGAAATCGAACAACGAAATCGAACAACGAATTCGAACAATGAATTCGAACAACGAATTCGAACAACGAAATCGAACAACGAATTCGAACAACGAATTCGAACCACGAAATCGAACAAAGAACAACGAAATCTAACAACGAACAACGAAATCTAACAACGAACAACGAAATCTAACAACGAAATCGAACAACGAAATCTAACAACGAACAACGAAATCTAACAACGAAATCGAACAACGAAATCGAACAACGAAATCGAACAACGAAATGGAACAACGAAAACGAACAACGAAATCGAACAACGAAATCGAACAACGAAATCGAACAACCAAATCGAACAACGAAATCGAACAACGAAATCGAACAACGAATTCGAACAACGAATTCGAACCACGAAATCGAACAACGAAATCGAACAACGAAATCGAACAACGAAATCGAACAACGAAATCGAACAACGAAATCGAACAACGAAATCGAACAACGAATTCGAACCACGAAATCGAACAAAGAACAACGAAATCTAACAACGAACAACGAAATCTAACAACGAACAACGAAATCTAACAACGAACAACGAAATCTAACAACGAAATCGAACAACGAAATCGAACAACGAAATCGAACAACGAAATCGAACAACGAACAACGAAATCTAACAACGAAATCGAACAACGAAATCGAACAACGAAATCGAACAACGAAATCGAACAACGAAATCGAACAACGAAATGGAACAACGAAATCGAACCACGAAATCGAACAAAGAACAACGAAATCTAACAACGAACAACGAAATCTAACAACGAACAACGAAATCTAACAACGAACAACAAAATCGAACAACGAAATCGAACAACGAAATCGAACAACGAAATCGAACAACGAAATCGAACAACGAAATGGAACAACGAAATCGAACAACGAAATCGAATAACGAATCGAACAACGAAATCGAACAACGAAATCGAACAACGAAATCGAACAACGAAATCGAACAACGAAATCGAACAACGAAATCGAACAACGAAATCGAACAACGAAATCGAACAACGAACTCGAACAACGAAATCGAACAACGAAATCGAACAACGAAATCGAACAACGAAATCGAACAACGAAATCGAACAACGAAATCGAACAACGAATTCGAACAACGAATTCGAACAACGAAATTGAACAACGAAATCGAACAACGAAATCGAACAACGAAATCGAACTTCGAAATCGAACAACGAAATCGAACAACGAAATCGCACAACGAAATCGAACAACGAAATCGAACAACGAAATCGAACAACGAAATCGAACAACGAATTTCGAACAACGAATTCGAACCACGAAATCGAACAAAGAACAACGAAATCTAACAACGAACAACGAAATCTAACAACGAACAACGAAATCTAACAACGAACAACGAAATCTAACAACGAAATCGAACAACGAAATCGAACAACGAAATCGAACAACGAAATCGAACAACGAAATCTAACAACGAACAACGAAATCGAACAACGAAATCGAACAACGAAATCGAACAACGAAATCGAACAACGAAATGGAACAACGAAATCGAACAACGAAATCGAACAACGAAATCGAACAACGAAATCGAACAACGAAATCGAACAACGAAATCGAACAACGAAATGGAACAACGAAAACGAACAACGAAATCGAACAACGAAATCGAACAACGAAATCGAACAACCAAATCGAACAACGAAATCGAACAACGAAATCGAACAACGAATTCGAACAACGAATTCGAACCACGAAATCGAACAACGAAATCGAACAACGAAATCGAACAACGAAATCGAACAACGAAATCGAACAACAAAATCAAACAACGAAATCGAACAACGAATTCGAACCACGAAATCGAACAAAGAACAACGAAATCTAACAACGAACAACGAAATCTAACAACGAACAACGAAATCTAACAACGAACAACGAAATCTAACAACGAAATCGAACAACGAAATCGAACAACGAAATCGAACAACGAAATCGAACAACGAAATCGAACAACGAAATCGAACAACGAAATCGAACAACGAAATGGAACAACGAAATGGAACAACGAAATCGAACAACGAAATCGAACAACGAAATCGAACAACGAAATCGAACAACAACGAAATCGAACAACGAAATGGAACAACGAAATCGAACAACGAAATCGAACAACGAAATCGAACAACGAAATCGATCAACGAAATCGATCAACGAAATCGAACAACGAAATCGAACAACGAAATCGAACAACGAATTCGAACAACGAATTCGAACAACGAAATCGAACAACGAAATCGAACAACGAAATCGAACAACGAAATCGAACAACGAAATCGAACAACGAAATCGAACAACGAAATCGAACAACGAAATCGAACAACGAAATCGAACAACGAAATCGAACAACGAAATCGAACAACGAAATCGAACAACGAAATCGAACAACGAAATCGAACAACGAAATCGAACAACGAAATCGAACAACGAAATCGAACAACGAAATCGAACAACGAAATCGAACAACGAAATCGAACAACGAAATCGAACAACGAAATCGAACAACGAAATCGAACAACGAAATCGAACAACGAAAACGAACAACGAAATTGAACAACGAAATCGAACAACGAAATCGAACAACGAAATCGAACAACGAATTCGAACAACGAATTCGAACAACGAATTCGAACAACGAATTCGAACAACGAAATCGAACAACGAAATCGAACAACGAATTCGAACAACGAATTCGAACCACGAAATCGAACAAAGAACAACGAAATCTAACAACGAACAACGAAATCTAACAACGAACAACGAAATCTAACAACGAACAACGAAATCTAACAACGAAATCGAACAACGAAATCGAACAACGAAATCGAACAACGAAATCGAACAACGAAATCGAACAACGAAATCGAACAACGAAATCGAACAACGAAATCTAACAACGAACAACGAAATCTAACAACGAAATCGAACAACGAAATCGAACAACGAAATCGAACAACGAAATCGAACAACGAAATGGAACAACGAAATCGAACAACGAAATCGAACAACGAAATCGAATAACGAATCGAACAACGAAATCGAACAACGAAATCGAACAACGAAATCGAACAACGAAATCGAACAACGAAATCGAACAACGAAATCGAACAACGAAATCGAACAACGAAAACGAACAACGAAATCGAACAACGAAATCGAACAACGAAATCGAACAACGAAATCGAACAACGAATTCGAACAATGAATTCGAACAACGAATTCGAACAACGAAATCGAACAACGAATTCGAACAACGAATTCGAACCACGAAATCGAACAAAGAACAACGAAATCTAACAACGAACAACGAAATCTAACAACGAACAACGAAATCTAACAACGAAATCGAACAACGAAATCTAACAACGAACAACGAAATCTAACAACGAAATCGAACAACGAAATCGAACAACGAAATCGAACAACGAAATGGAACAACGAAAACGAACAACGAAATCGAACAACGAAATCGAACAACGAAATCGAACAACCAAATCGAACAACGAAATCGAACAACGAAATCGAACAACGAATTCGAACAACGAATTCGAACCACGAAATCGAACAACGAAATCGAACAACGAAATCGAACAACGAAATCGAACAACGAAATCGAACAACGAAATCGAACAACGAAATCGAACAACGAATTCGAACCACGAAATCGAACAAAGAACAACGAAATCTAACAACGAACAACGAAATCTAACAACGAACAACGAAATCTAACAACGAACAACGAAATCTAACAACGAAATCGAACAACGAAATCGAACAACGAAATCGAACAACGAAATCGAACAACGAACAACGAAATCTAACAAAGAAATCGAACAACGAAATCGAACAACGAAATCGAACAACGAAATCGAACAACGAAATCGAACAACGAAATGGAACAACGAAATCGAACAACGAAATCGAACAACGAAATCGAACAACGAAATCGAACAACGAAATGGAACAACGAAATGGAACAACGAAATGGAACAACGAAATGGAACAACGAAATCGAACAACGAAATCGAACAACGAAATCGAACAACGAAATCGAACAACGAAATCGAACAACGAAATCGAACAACGAATTCGAACAACGAATTCGAACCACGAAATCGAACAACGAAATCGAACAACGAATTCGAACAACGAATTCGAACAACGAAATCGAACAACGAAATCGAACAACGAAATCGAACAACGAAATCGAACAACGAAATCGCACAACGAAATCGCACAACGAAATCGAACAACGAAATCGAACAACGAAATCGAACAACGAAATCGAACAACGAAATCGAACAACGAAATCGAACAACGAAATCGAACAACGAATTCGAACCACGAAATCGAACAAAGAACAACGAAATCTAACAACGAACAACGAAATCTAACAACTAACAACGAAATCTAACAACGAACAACGAAATCTAACAACGAAATCGAACAACGAAATCGAACAACGAAATCGAACAACGAAATCGAACAACGAAATCGAACAACGAAATCTAACAACGAACAACGAAATCTAACAACGAAATCGAACAACGAAATCGAACAACGAAATCGAACAACGAAATCGAACAACGAAATCGAACAACGAAATCGAACAACGAAATCGAACAACGAAATCGAACAACGAAATCGAACAACGAAATCGAACAACGAAAACGAACAACGAAATTGAACAACGAAATCGAACAACGAAATCGAACAACGAAATCGAACAACAAAATCGAACAACGAATTCGAACAACGAATTCGAACAACGAATTCGAACAACGAAATCGAACAACGAAATCGAACAACGAAATCGAATAACGAAATCGAACAACGAAATCGAACAACGAAATCGAACAACGAAATCGAACAACGAAATCGAACAACGAAATCGAACAACGAAATCGAACAACGAAATCGAACAACGAAATCGAACAACGAAATCGAACAACGAAATCGAACAACGAAATCGAACAACGAAATCGAACTTCGAAATCGAACAACGAATTCGAACCACGAAATCGAACAAAGAACAACGAAATCTAACAACGAACAACGAAATCTAACAACGAAATCGAACAACGAAAACGAACAACGAAATTGAACAACGAAATCGAACAACGAAATCGAACAACGAAAACGAACAACGAAATCGAACAACGAAATCGAACAACGAAATCGAACAACGAAATCGAACAACGAATTCGAACAATGAATTCGAACAACGAATTCGAACAACGAAATCGAACAACGAATTCGAACAACGAATTCGAACCACGAAATCGAACAAAGAACAACGAAATCTAACAACGAACAACGAAATCTAACAACGAACAACGAAATCTAACAACGAAATCGAACAACGAAATCTAACAACGAACAACGAAATCTAACAACGAAATCGAACAACGAAATCGAACAACGAAATCGAACAACGAAATGGAACAACGAAATCGAACAACGAAATCGAACAACGAAATCGAATAACGAATCGAACAACGAAATCGAACAACGAAATCGAACAACGAAATCGAACAACGAAATCGAACTTCGAAATCGAACAACGAAATCGAACAACGAAATCGAACAACGAAATCGAACAACGAAATCGAACAACGAAATCGAACAACGAAATCGAACAACGAATTCGAACAACGAATTCGAACCACGAAATCGAACAAAGAACAACGAAATCTAACAACGAACAACGAAATCTAACAACGAACAACGAAATCTAACAACGAACAACGAAATCTAACAACGAAATCGAACAACGAAATCGAACAACGAAATCGAACAACGAATTCGAACAACGAAATCGAACAACGAAATCGAACAACGAAATCGAACAACGAAATCGAACAACGAAATCGAACAACGAAATCGAACAACAAAATCGAACAACGAAATCGAACAACGAATTCGAACCACGAAATCGAACAAAGAACAACGAAATCTAACAACGAACAACGAAATCTAACAACGAACAACGAAATCTAACAACGAACAACGAAATCTAACAATGAACAACGAAATCTAACAACGAAATCGAACAACGAAATCGAACAACGAAATCGAACAACGAAATCGAACAACGAAATCGAACAACGAAATCGAACAACGAAATCGAACAACGAAATCGAACAACGAAATCGAACAACGAAATCGAACAACGAAATGGAACAACGAAATCGAACAACGAAATCGAACAACGAAATGGAACAACGAAATCGAACAACGAAATCGAACAACGAAATCGAACAACGAAATCGAACAACGAAATCGAACAACGAAATCGAACAACGAAATCGAACAACGAAATCGAACAACGAAATCGAACAACGAAATCGAACAACGAAATCGAACAACGAAATCGAACAACGAAATCGAACAACGAAATCGAACAACGAAATCGAACAACGAAATCGAACAACGAAATCGAACAACGAAATCGAACAACGAAATCGAACTTCGAAATCGAACAACGAAATCGAACAACGAATTCGAACCACGAAATCGAACAAAGAACAACGAAATCTAACAACGAACAACGAAATCTAACAACGAACAACGAAATCTAACAACGAACAACAAAATCGAACAACGAAATCGAACAACGAAATCGAACAACGAAATCGAACAACGAAATCGAACAACGAAATGGAACAACGAAATCGAACAACGAAATCGAATAACGAATCGAACAACGAAATCGAACAACGAAATCGAACAACGAAATCGAACAACGAAATCGAACAACGAAATCGAACAACGAAATCGAACAACGAAATCGAACAACGAAATCGAACAACGAAATCGAACAACGAAATCGAACAACGAAATCGAACAACGAAATCGAACAACGAAATCGAACAACGAAATCGAACAACGATATCGAACAACGAATTCGAACAACGAATTCGAACAACGAAATTGAACAACGAAATCGAACAACGAAATCGAACAACGAAATCGAACTTCGAAATCGAACAACGAAATCGAACAACGAAATCGCACAACGAAATCGAACAACGAAATCGAACAACGAAATCGAACAACGAAATCGAACAACGAAATCGAACAACGAAATCGAACAACGAATTTCGAACAACGAATTCGAACCACGAAATCGAACAAAGAACAACGAAATCTAACAACGAACAACGAAATCTAACAACGAACAACGAATTCTAACAACGAACAACGAAATCTAACAACGAAATCGAACAACGAAATCGAACAACGAAATCGAACAACGAAATCTAACAACGAACAACGAAATCTAACAACGAAATCGAACAACGAAATCGAACAACGAAATCGAACAACGAAATCGAACAACGAAATGGAACAACGAAATCGAACAACGAAATCGAACAACGAAATCGAACAACGAAATCGAACAACGAAATCGAACAACGAAAACGAACAACGAAATCGAACAACGAAATCGAACAACGAAATCGAACAACGAAATCGAACAACCAAATCGAACAACGAAATCGAACAACGAAATCGAACAACGAATTCGAACAACGAATTCGAACCACGAAATCGAACAACGAAATCGAACAACAAAATCGAACAACGAAATCGAACAACGAATTCGAACCACGAAATCGAACAAAGAACAACGAAATCTAACAACGAACAACGAAATCTAACAACGAACAACGAAATCTAACAACGAACAACGAAATCTAACAACGAAATCGAACAACGAAATCGAACAACGAAATCGAACAACGAAATCGAACAACGAAATCGAACAACGAAATCGAACAACGAAATCGAACAACGAAATCGAACAACGAAATCGAACAACGAAATCGAACAACGAAATGGAACAACGAAATGGAACAACGAAATGGAACAACGAAATCGAACAACGAAATCGAACAACGAAATGGAACAACGAAATCGAACAACGAAATCGAACAACGAAATCGAACAACGAAATCGATCAACGAAATCGAACAACGAAATCGAACAACGAAATCGAACAACGAATTCGAACAACGAATTCGAACAACGAAATCGAACAACGAAATCGAACAACGAAATCGAACAACGAAATCGAACAACGAAATCGAACAACGAAATCGAACAACGAAATCGAACAACGAAATCGAACAACGAAATCGAACAACGAAATCGAACAACGAAATCGAACAACGAAATCGAACAACGAAATCGAACAACGAAAACGAACAACGAAATTGAACAACGAAATCGAACAACGAAATCGAACAACGAATTCGAACAACGAATTCGAACAACGAATTCGAACAACGAAATCGAACAACGAAATCGAACAACGAAATCGAACAACGAATTCGAACAACGAATTCGAACCACGAAATCGAACAAAGAACAACGAAATCTAACAACGAACAACGAAATCTAACAACGAACAACGAAATCTAACAACGAACAACGAAATCTAACAACGAAATCGAACAACGAAATCGAACAACGAAATCGAACAACGAAATCGAACAACGAAATCTAACAACGAACAACGAAATCTAACAACGAAATCGAACAACGAAATCGAACAACGAAATCGAACAACGAAATCGAACAACGAAATCGAACAACGAAATGGAACAACGAAATCGAACAACGAAATCGAACAACGAAATCGAATAACGAATCGAACAACGAAATCGAACAACGAAATCGAACAACGAAATCGAACAACGAAATCGAACAACGAAATCGAACAACGAAATCGAACAACGAAATCGAACAACGAAAACGAACAACGAAATCGAACAACGAAATCGAACAACGAAATCGAACAACGAAATCGAACAACGAATTCGAACAATGAATTCGAACAACGAATTCGAACAATGAAATCGAACAACGAATTCGAACAACGAATTCGAACCACGAAATCGAACAAAGAACAACGAAATCTAACAACGAACAACGAAATCTAACAACGAACAACGAAATCTAACAACGAAATCGAACAACGAAATCTAACAACGAACAACGAAATCTAACAACGAAATCGAACAACGAAATCGAACAACGAAATCGAACAACGAAATGGAACAACGAAATCGAACAACGAAATCGAACAACGAAATCGAATAACGAATCGAACAACGAAATCGAACAACGAAATCGAACAACGAAATCGAACAACGAAATCGAACTTCGAAATCGAACAACGAAATCGAACAACGAAATCGAACAACGAAATCGAACAACGAAATCGAACAACGAAATCGAACAACGAAATCGAACAACGAATTCGAACAACGAATTCGAACCACGAAATCGAACAAAGAACAACGAAATCTAACAACGAACAACGAAATCTAACAACGAACAACGAAATCTAACAACGAACAACGAAATCTAACAACGAAATCGAACAACGAAATCGAACAACGAAATCGAACAACGAAATCGAACAACGAAATCGAACAACGAAATCGAACAACGAAATCTAACAACGAACAACGAAATCTAACAACGAAATCGAACAACGAAATCGAACAACGAAATCGAACAACGAAATCGAACAACGAAATGGAACAACGAAATCGAACAACGAAATCGAACAACGAAATCGAACAACGAAATCGAACAACGAAATGGAACAACGAAATAGAACAACGAAATCGAACAACGAAATCGAACAACGAAATCGAACAACGAAATCGAACAACGAAATCGAACAACGAAATCGAACAACGAAATCGAACAACGAAATCGAACAACGAATTCGAACAACGAATTCGAACCACGAAATCGAACAACGAAATCGAACAACGAATTCGAACAACGAATTCGAACAACGAAATCGAACAACGAAATCGAACAACGAAATCGAACAACGAAATCGAACAACGAAATCGCACAACGAAATCGCACAACGAAATCGAACAACGAAATCGAACAACGAAATCGAACAACGAAATCGAACAACGAAATCGAACAACGAAATCGAACAACGAAATCGAACAACGAAATCGAACAACGAATTCGAACAACGAATTCGAACCACGAAATCGAACAAAGAACAACGAAATCTAACAACGAACAACGAAATCTAACAACTAACAACGAAATCTAACAACGAACAACGAAATCTAACAACGAAATCGAACAACGAAATCGAACAACGAAATCGAACAACGAAATCGAACAACGAAATCTAACAACGAACAACGAAATCTAACAACGAAATCGAACAACGAAATCGAACAACGAAATCGAACAACGAAATCGAACAACGAAATCGAACAACGAAATCGAACAACGAAATCGAACAACGAAATCGAACAACGAAATCGAACAACGAAATCGAACAACGAAAACGAACAACGAAATTGAACAACGAAATCGAACAACGAAATCGAACAACGAAATCGAACAACGAAATCGAACAACGAATTCGAACAACGAATTCGAACAACGAAATCGAACAACGAAATCGAACAACGAAATCGAATAACGAAATCGAACAACGAAATCGAACAACGAAATCGAACAACGAAATCGAACAACGAAATCGAACAACGAAATCGAACAACGAAATCGAACAACGAAATCGAACTTCGAAATCGAACAACGAAATCGAACAACGAATTCGAACCACGAAATCGAACAAAGAACAACGAAATCTAACAACGAACAACGAAATCTAACAACGAAATCGAACAACGAAAACGAACAACGAAATTGAACAACGAAATCGAACAACGAAATCGAACAACGAAAACGAACAACGAAATCGAACAACGAAATCGAACAACGAAATCGAACAACGAAATCGAACAACGAATTCGAACAATGAATTCGAACAACGAATTCGAACAACGAAATCGAACAACGAGTTCGAACAACGAATTCGAACCACGAAATCGAACAAAGAACAACGAAATCTAACAACGAACAACGAAATCTAACAACGAACAACGAAATCTAACAACGAAATCGAACAACGAAATCTAACAACGAACAACGAAATCTAACAACGAAATCGAACAACGAAATCGAACAACGAAATCGAACAACGAAATGGAACAACGAAATCGAACAACGAAATCGAACAACGAAATCGAATAACGAATCGAACAACGAAATCGAACAACGAAATCGAACAACGAAATCGAACAACGAAATCGAACTTCGAAATCGAACAACGAAATCGAACAACGAAATCGAACAACGAAATCGAACAACGAAATCGAACAACGAAATCGAACAACGAAATCGAACAACGAAATCGAACAACGAAATCGAACAACGAAATCGAACAACGAAATCGAACAACGAAATCGAACAACGAAATCGCACAACGAACAACGAAATCTAACAACGAACAACGAAATCTAACAACGAACAACGAAATCTAACAACGAAATCGAACAACGAAATCGAACAACGAATTCGAACAACGAATTCGAACCACGAAATCGAACAACGAAATCGAACAACGAATTCGAACAACGAATTCGAACAACGAAATCGAACAACGAAATCGAACAACGAAATCGAACAACGAAATCGAACAACGAAATCGCACAACGAAATCGCACAACGAAATCGAACAACGAAATCGAACAACGAAATCGAACAACGAAATCGAACAACGAAATCGAACAACGAAATCGAACAACGAAATCGAACAACGAAATCGAACAACGAAATCGAACAACGAAATTGAACAACGAATTCGAACAACGAATTCGAACCACGAAATCGAACAAAGAACAACGAAATCTAACAACGAACAACGAAATCTAACAACTAACAACGAAATCTAACAACGAACAACGAAATCTAACAACGAAATCGAACAACGAAATCGAACAACGAAATCGAACAACGAAATCGAACAACAAAATCGAACAACGAAATCGAACAACGAAATCGAACAACGAAATCGAACAACGAAATCGAACAACGAAATCGAACAACGAAATCGAACAACGAAATCGAACAACGAAATCGAACAACGAAATCGAACAACGAAATCGAACAACGAAATCGAACAACGAAATCGAACTTCGAAATCGAACAACAAAATCGAACAACGAAATCGCACAACGAAATCGAACAACGAAATCGAACAACGAAATCGAACAACGAAATCGAACAACGAAATCGAACAACGAAATCGAACAACGAAATCGAACAACGAAATCGAACAACGAAATCGAACAACGAAATCGCACAACGAACAACGAAATCTAACAACGAACAACGAAATCTAACAACGAACAACGAAATCTAACAACGAACAACGAAATCTAACAACAAAATCGAACAACGAAATCGAACAACGAAATCGAACAACGAAATCTAACAACGAACAACGAAATCTAACAACGAAATCTAACAACGAACAACGAAATCTAACAACGAAATCGAACAACGAAATCGAACAACGAAATCGAACAACGAAATCGAACAACGAAATCGAACAACGAAATCGAACAACGAAATCGAACAACGAAATCGAACAACGAAATCGAACAACGAAATCGAACAACGAAATCGAACAACGAAATCGAACAACGAAATCGAACAACGAAATCGAACAACGAAATCGAACAACGAAATCGAACAACGAAATCGAACAACGAATTCGAACAACGAATTCGAACAACGAATTCGAACAACGAAATCGAACAACGAAATCGAACAACGAAATCGAATAACGAAATCGAACAACGAAATCGAACAACGAACAACGAAATCTAACAACGAACAACGAAATCGAACAACGAAATCGAACAACGAAATCGAACAACGAAATCGAACAACGAAATCGAACAACGAAATCGAACAACGAAATCGAACAACGAAATCGAACAACGAAATCGAACAACGAAATCGAACAACGAAATCGAACAACGAATTCGAACAACGAATTCGAACAACGAAATCGAACAACGAATTCGAACAACGAATTCGAACCACGAAATCGAACAAAGAACAACGAAATCTAACAACGAACAACGAAATCTAACAACGAACAACGAAATCTAACAACGAAATCGAACAACGAAATCGAACAACGAAATCGAACAACGAAATGGAACAACGAAATCGAACAACGAAATCGAACAACGAAATCGAATAACGAATCGAACAACGAAATCGAACAACGAAATCGAACAACGAAATCGAACAGCGAAATCGAACAACGAAATCGAACAACGAATTCGAACCACGAAATCGAATAAAGAACAACGAAATCTAACAACGAACAACGAACAACGAAATCTAACAACGAACAACGAAATCGAACAACGAAATCGAACAACGAAATCGAACAACGAAATCGAACAACGAAATCGAACAACGAAATGGAACAACGAAATCGAACAACGAAGTCGAACAACGAAATCGAATAACGAATCGAACAACGAAATCGAACAACGAAATCGAACAACGAAATCGAACAACGAAATCGAACAACGAAATCGAACAACGAAATCGAACAACGAAATCGAACAACGAAATCGAACAACGAAATCGAACAACGAAATCGAACAACGAAGTCGAACAACGAAATCGAACAACGAATTCGAACAACGAATTCTAACAACGAATTCGAACAACGAAATCGAACAACGAAATCGAACAACGAAATCGAACAACGAAATCGAACTTCGAAATCGAACAACGAAATCGAACAACGAAATCGCACAACGAAATCGAACAACGAAATCGAACAACGAAATCGAACAACGAAATCGAACAACGAAATCGAACAACGAAATCGAACAACGAACAACGAAATCTAACAACGAACAACGAAATCTAACAACGAACAACGAAATCTAACAACCAACAACGAAATCTAACAACGAAATCGAACAACGAAATCGAACAACGAACAACGAAATCTAACAACGAACAACGAAATCTAACAACGAACAACGAAATCTAACAACCAACAACGAAATCTAACAACGAAATCTAACAACGAAATCGAACAACGAAATCTAACAACGAACAACGAAATCTAACAACGAAATCGAACAACGAAATCGAACAACGAAATCGAACAACGAAATGGAACAACGAAATCGAACAACGAAATCGAACAACGAAATCGAATAACGAATCGAACAACGAAATCGAACAACGAAATCGAACAACGAAATCGAACAGCGAAATCGAACAACGAAATCGAACAACGAATTCGAACCACGAAATCGAACAAAGAACAACGAAATCTAACAACGAACAACGAACAACGAAATCTAACAACGAACAACGAAATCGAACAACGAATTCGAACCACGAATTCGAACAACGAATTCGAACCACGAAATCGAACAACGAAATCGAACAACGAAATGGAACAACGAAATCGAACAACGAAATCGAACAACGAAATCGAATAACGAATCGAACAACGAAATCGAACAACGAAATCGAACAACGAAATCGAACAGCGAAATCGAACAACGAAATCGAACAACGAATTCGAACCACGAAATCGAACAAAGAACAACGAAATCTAACAACGAACAACGAACAACGAAATCTAACAACGAACAACGAAATCGAACAACGAATTCGAACCACGAATTCGAACAACGAATTCGAACCACGAAATCGAACAACGAAATCGAACAACGAATTCGAACAACGAATTCGAACAACGAAATCGAACAACGAAATCGCACAACGAACAACGAAATCTAACAACGAACAACGAAATCTAACAACGAACAACGAAATCTAACAACGAAATCGAACAACGAAATCGAACAACGAATTCGAACAACGAATTCGAACCACGAAATCGAACAACGAAATCGAACAACGAATTCGAACAACGAATTCGAACAACGAAATCGAACAACGAAATCGAACAACGAAATCGAACAACGAAATCGAACAACGAAATCGCACAACGAAATCGCACAACGAAATCGAACAACGAAATCGAACAACGAAATCGAACAACGAAATCGAACAACGAAATCGAACAACGAAATCGAACAACGAAATCGAACAACGAAATCGAACAACGAAATCGAACAACGAAATTGAACAACGAATTCGAACAACGAATTCGAACCACGAAATCGAACAAAGAACAACGAAATCTAACAACGAACAACGAAATCTAACAACTAACAACGAAATCTAACAACGAACAACGAAATCTAACAACGAAATCGAACAACGAAATCGAACAACGAAATCGAACAACGAAATCGAACAACAAAATCGAACAACGAAATCGAACAACGAAATCGAACAACGAAATCGAACAACGAAATCGAACAACGAAATCGAACAACGAAATCGAACAACGAAATCGAACAACGAAATCGAACAACGAAATCGAACAACGAAATCGAACAACGAAATCGAACAACGAAATCGAACAACGAAATCGAACAACGAAATCGAACAACGAAATCGAACAACGAAATCGAACAACGAAATCGAACAACGAAATCGAACTTCGAAATCGAACAACAAAATCGAACAACGAAATCGCACAACGAAATCGAACAACGAAATCGAACAACGAAATCGAACAACGAAATCGAACAACGAAATCGAACAACGAAATCGAACAACGAAATCGAACAACGAAATCGAACAACGAAATCGCACAACGAACAACGAAATCTAACAACGAACAACGAAATCTAACAACGAACAACGAAATCTAACAACGAACAACGAAATCTAACAACAAAATCGAACAACGAAATCGAACAACGAAATCGAACAACGAAATCTAACAACGAACAACGAAATCTAACAACGAAATCTAACAACGAACAACGAAATCTAACAACGAAATCGAACAACGAAATCGAACAACGAAATCGAACAACGAAATCGAACAACGAAATCGAACAACGAAATCGAACAACGAAATCGAACAACGAAATCGAACAACGAAATCGAACAACGAAATCGAACAACGAAATCGAACAACGAAATCGAACAACGAAATCGAACAACGAAATCGAACAACGAAATCGAACAACGAAATCGAACAACGAATTCGAACAACGAATTCGAACAACGAATTCGAACAACGAAATCGAACAACGAAATCGAACAACGAAATCGAATAACGAAATCGAACAACGAAATCGAACAACGAACAACGAAATCTAACAACGAACAACGAAATCGAACAACGAAATCGAACAACGAAATCGAACAACGAAATCGAACAACGAAATCGAACAACGAAATCGAACAACGAAATCGAACAACGAAATCGAACAACGAAATCGAACAACGAAATCGAACAACGAAATCGAACAACGAATTCGAACAACGAATTCGAACAACGAAATCGAACAACGAATTCGAACAACGAATTCGAACCACGAAATCGAACAAAGAACAACGAAATCTAACAACGAACAACGAAATCTAACAACGAACAACGAAATCTAACAACGAAATCGAACAACGAAATCGAACAACGAAATCGAACAACGAAATGGAACAACGAAATCGAACAACGAAATCGAACAACGAAATCGAATAACGAATCGAACAACGAAATCGAACAACGAAATCGAACAACGAAATCGAACAGCGAAATCGAACAACGAAATCGAACAACGAATTCGAACCACGAAATCGAATAAAGAACAACGAAATCTAACAACGAACAACGAACAACGAAATCTAACAACGAACAACGAAATCGAACAACGAAATCGAACAACGAAATCGAACAACGAAATCGAACAACGAAATCGAACAACGAAATGGAACAACGAAATCGAACAACGAAGTCGAACAACGAAATCGAATAACGAATCGAACAACGAAATCGAACAACGAAATCGAACAACGAAATCGAACAACGAAATCGAACAACGAAATCGAACAACGAAATCGAACAACGAAATCGAACAACGAAATCGAACAACGAAATCGAACAACGAAATCGAACAACGAAGTCGAACAACGAAATCGAACAACGAATTCGAACAACGAATTCTAACAACGAATTCGAACAACGAAATCGAACAACGAAATCGAACAACGAAATCGAACAACGAAATCGAACTTCGAAATCGAACAACGAAATCGAACAACGAAATCGCACAACGAAATCGAACAACGAAATCGAACAACGAAATCGAACAACGAAATCGAACAACGAAATCGAACAACGAAATCGAACAACGAACAACGAAATCTAACAACGAACAACGAAATCTAACAACGAACAACGAAATCTAACAACCAACAACGAAATCTAACAACGAAATCGAACAACGAAATCGAACAACGAACAACGAAATCTAACAACGAACAACGAAATCTAACAACGAACAACGAAATCTAACAACCAACAACGAAATCTAACAACGAAATCTAACAACGAAATCGAACAACGAAATCTAACAACGAACAACGAAATCTAACAACGAAATCGAACAACGAAATCGAACAACGAAATCGAACAACGAAATGGAACAACGAAATCGAACAACGAAATCGAACAACGAAATCGAATAACGAATCGAACAACGAAATCGAACAACGAAATCGAACAACGAAATCGAACAGCGAAATCGAACAACGAAATCGAACAACGAATTCGAACCACGAAATCGAACAAAGAACAACGAAATCTAACAACGAACAACGAACAACGAAATCTAACAACGAACAACGAAATCGAACAACGAAATCGAACAACGAAATCGAACAACGAAATGGAACAACGAAATCGAACAACGAAATCGAACAACGAAATCGAATAACGAATCGAACAACGAAATCGAACAACGAAATCGAACAACGAAATCGAACAACGAAATCGAACAACGAAGTCGAACAACGAAATCGAACAACGAATTCGAACAACGAATTCTAACAACGAATTCGAACAACGAAATCGAACAACGAAATCGAACAACGAAATCGAACAACGAAATCGAACTTCGAAATCGAACAACGAAATCGAACAACGAAATCGCACAACGAAATCGAACAACGAAATCGAACAACGAAATCGAACAACGAAATCGAACAACGAAATCGAACAACGAACAACGAAATCTAACAACGAACAACGAAATCTAACAACGAACAACGAAATCTAACAACCAACAACGAAATCTAACAACGAAATCGAACAACGAATTCGAACAACGAATTCGAACCACGAAATCGAACAAAGAACAACGAAATCTAACAACGAACAACGAAATCTAACAACGAACAACGAAATCTAACAACGAAATCGAACAACGAAATCGAACAACGAAATCTAACAACGAACAACGAAATCTAACAACGAAATCGAACAACGAAATCGAACAACGAAATCGAACAACGAAATCGAACAACGAAATCGAACAACGAAATCGAACAACGAAATCGAACAACGAAATCGAACAACGAAATCGAACAACGAAATCGAACAACGTAATCGAACAACGAAAACGAACAACGAAATCGAACAACGAAATCGAACAACGAAATCGAACAACGAAATCGAACAACGAATTCGAACAACGAATTCGAACAACGAATTCGAACCACGAAATCGAACAAAGAACAACGAAATCTAACAACGAACAACGAAATCTAACAACGAACAACGAAATCTAACAACGAAATCTAACAACGAAATCGAACAACGAAATCTAACAACGAACAACGAAATCTAACAACGAAATCGAACAACGAAATCGAACAACGAAATCGAACAACGAAATGGAACAACGAAATCGAACAACGAAATCGAACAACGAAATCGAATAACGAATCGAACAACGAAATCGAACAACGAAATCGAACAACGAAATCGAACAGCGAAATCGAACAACGAAATCGAACAACGAATTCGAACCACGAAATCGAACAAAGAACAACGAAATCTAACAACGAACAACGAACAACGAAATCTAACAACGAACAACGAAATCGAACAACGAAATCGAACAACGAAATCGAACAACGAAATGGAACAACGAAATCGAACAACGAAATCGAACAACGAAATCGAATAACGAATCGAACAACGAAATCGAACAACGAAATCGAACAACGAAATCGAACAACGAAATCGAACAACGAAATCGAACAACGAAATCGAACAACGAAATCGAACAACGAAATCGAACAACGAAATCGAACAACGAAATCGAACAACGAAGTCGAACAACGAAATCGAACAACGAATTCGAACAACGAATTCTAACAACGAATTCGAACAACGAAATCGAACAACGAAATCGAACAACGAAATCGAACAACGAAATCGAACTTCGAAATCGAACAACGAAATCGAACAACGAAATCGCACAACGAAATCGAACAACGAAATCGAACAACGAAATCGAACAACGAAATCGAACAACGAAATCGAACAACGAACAACGAAATCTAACAACGAACAACGAAATCTAACAACGAACAACGAAATCTAACAACGAAATCGAACAACGAAATCGAACAACGAAATCGAACAACGAAATCGAACAACGAAATCGAACAACGAAATCGAACAACGAAATCGAACAACGAAATCGAACAACGAAATCGAACAACGAAATCGAACAACGAAATCGAACAACGAAATCGAACAACGAAATCGAACAACGAAATCGAACAACGAATTCGAACAACGAATTCGAACAACGAATTCGAACAACGAAATCGAACAACGAAATCGAACAACGAAATCGAATAACGAAATCGAACAACGAAATCGAACAACGAACAACGAAATCTAACAACGAACAACGAAATCGAACAACGAAATCGAACAACGAAATCGAACAACGAAATCGAACAACGAAATCGAACAACGAAATCGAACAACGAAATCGAACAACGAAATCGAACAACGAAATCGAACAACGAAATCGAACAACGAAATCGAACAACGAATTCGAACAACGAATTCGAACAACGAAATCGAACAACGAATTCGAACAACGAATTCGAACCACGAAATCGAACAAAGAACAACGAAATCTAACAACGAACAACGAAATCTAACAACGAACAACGAAATCTAACAACGAAATCGAACAACGAAATCGAACAACGAAATCGAACAACGAAATGGAACAACGAAATCGAACAACGAAATCGAACAACGAAATCGAATAACGAATCGAACAACGAAATCGAACAACGAAATCGAACAACGAAATCGAACAGCGAAATCGAACAACGAAATCGAACAACGAATTCGAACCACGAAATCGAATAAAGAACAACGAAATCTAACAACGAACAACGAACAACGAAATCTAACAACGAACAACGAAATCGAACAACGAAATCGAACAACGAAATCGAACAACGAAATCGAACAACGAAATCGAACAACGAAATGGAACAACGAAATCGAACAACGAAATCGAACAACGAAATCGAATAACGAATCGAACAACGAAATCGAACAACGAAATCGAACAACGAAATCGAACAACGAAATCGAACAACGAAATCGAACAACGAAATCGAACAACGAAATCGAACAACGAAATCGAACAACGAAATCGAACAACGAAATCGAACAACGAAGTCGAACAACGAAATCGAACAACGAATTCGAACAACGAATTCTAACAACGAATTCGAACAACGAAATCGAACAACGAAATCGAACAACGAAATCGAACAACGAAATCGAACTTCGAAATCGAACAACGAAATCGAACAACGAAATCGCACAACGAAATCGAACAACGAAATCGAACAACGAAATCGAACAACGAAATCGAACAACGAAATCGAACAACGAAATCGAACAACGAACAACGAAATCTAACAACGAACAACGAAATCTAACAACGAACAACGAAATCTAACAACCAACAACGAAATCTAACAACGAAATCGAACAACGAAATCGAACAACGAACAACGAAATCTAACAACGAACAACGAAATCTAACAACGAACAACGAAATCTAACAACCAACAACGAAATCTAACAACGAAATCTAACAACGAAATCGAACAACGAAATCTAACAACGAACAACGAAATCTAACAACGAAATCGAACAACGAAATCGAACAACGAAATCGAACAACGAAATGGAACAACGAAATCGAACAACGAAATCGAACAACGAAATCGAATAACGAATCGAACAACGAAATCGAACAACGAAATCGAACAACGAAATCGAACAGCGAAATCGAACAACGAAATCGAACAACGAATTCGAACCACGAAATCGAACAAAGAACAACGAAATCTAACAACGAACAACGAACAACGAAATCTAACAACGAACAACGAAATCGAACAACGAAATCGAACAACGAAATCGAACAACGAAATGGAACAACGAAATCGAACAACGAAATCGAACAACGAAATCGAATAACGAATCGAACAACGAAATCGAACAACGAAATCGAACAACGAAATCGAACAACGAAATCGAACAACGAAGTCGAACAACGAAATCGAACAACGAATTCGAACAACGAATTCTAACAACGAATTAGAACAACGAAATCGAACAACGAAATCGAACAACGAAATCGAACAACGAAATCGAACTTCGAAATCGAACAACGAAATCGAACAACGAAATCGCACAACGAAATCGAACAACGAAATCGAACAACGAAATCGAACAACGAAATCGAACAACGAAATCGAACAACGAAATCGAACAACGAACAACGAAATCTAACAACGAACAACGAAATCTAACAACGAACAACGAAATCTAACAACCAACAACGAAATCTAACAACGAAATCGAACAACGAATTCGAACAACGAATTCGAACCACGAAATCGAACAAAGAACAACGAAATCTAACAACGAACAACGAAATCTAACAACGAACAACGAAATCTAACAACGAAATCGAACAACGAAATCGAACAACGAAATCTAACAACGAACAACGAAATCTAACAACGAAATCGAACAACGAAATCGAACAACGAAATCGAACAACGAAATCGAACAACGAAATCGAACAACGAAATCGAACAACGAAATCGAACAACGAAATCGAACAACGAAATCGAACAACGAAATCGAACAACGAAAACGAACAACGAAATCGAACAACGAAATCGAACAACGAAATCGAACAACGAAATCGAACAACGAATTCGAACAACGAATTCGAACAACGAATTCGAACCACGAAATCGAACAAAGAACAACGAAATCTAACAACGAACAACGAAATCTAACAACGAACAACGAAATCTAACAACGAAATCTAACAACGAAATCGAACAACGAAATCTAACAACGAACAACGAAATCTAACAACGAAATCGAACAACGAAATCGAACAACGAAATCGAACAACGAAATGGAACAACGAAATCGAACAACGAAATCGAACAACGAAATCGAATAACGAATCGAACAACGAAATCGAACAACGAAATCGAACAACGAAATCGAACAGCGAAATCGAACAACGAAATCGAACAACGAATTCGAACCACGAAATCGAACAAAGAACAACGAAATCTAACAACGAACAACGAACAACGAAATCTAACAACGAACAACGAAATCGAACAACGAAATCGAACAACGAAATCGAACAACGAAATGGAACAACGAAATCGAACAACGAAATCGAACAACGAAATCGAATAACGAATCGAACAACGAAATCGAACAACGAAATCGAACAACGAAATCGAACAACGAAATCGAACAACGAAATCGAACAACGAAATCGAACAACGAAATCGAACAACGAAATCGAACAACGAAATCGAACAACGAAATCGAACAACGAAGTCGAACAACGAAATCGAACAACGAATTCGAACAACGAATTCTAACAACGAATTCGAACAACGAAATCGAACAACGAAATCGAACAACGAAATCGAACAACGAAATCGAACTTCGAAATCGAACAACGAAATCGAACAACGAAATCGCACAACGAAATCGAACAACGAAATCGAACAACGAAATCGAACAACGAAATCGAACAACGAAATCGAACAACGAACAACGAAATCTAACAACGAACAACGAAATCTAACAACGAATAACGAAATCTAACAACGAAATCGAACAACGAAATCGAACAACGAAATCGAACAACGAAATCGAACAACGAAATCGAACAACGAACAACGAAATCGAACAACGAAATCGAACAACGAACAACGAAATCTAACAACGAACAACGAAATCTAACAACGAACAACGAAATCTAACAACGAAATCGAACAACGAAATCGAACAACGAAATCGAACAACGAAATCGAACAACGAAATCGAACAACGAAATCGAACAACGAAATCGAACAACGAAATCGAACAACGAAATCGAACAACGAAATCGAACAACGAATTCGAACAACGAATTCGAACAACGAATTCGAACAACGAATTCGAACCACGAAATCGAACAAAGAACAACGAAATCTAACAACGAACAACGAAATCTAACAACGAACAACGAAATCTAACAACGAAATCTAACAACGAAATCGAACAACGAAATCTAACAACGAACAACGAAATCTAACAACGAAATCGAACAACGAAATCGAACAACGAAATCGAACAACGAAATGGAACAACGAAATCGAACAACGAAATCGAACAACGAAATCGAATAACGAATCGAACAACGAAATCGAACAACGAAATCGAACAACGAAATCGAACAGCGAAATCGAACAACGAAATCGAACAACGAATTCGAACCACGAAATCGAACAAAGAACAACGAAATCTAACAACGAACAACGAACAACGAAATCTAACAACGAACAACGAAATCGAACAACGAAATCGAACAACGAAATCGAACAACGAAATGGAACAACGAAATCGAACAACGAAATCGAACAACGAAATCGAATAACGAATCGAACAACGAAATCGAACAACGAAATCGAACAACGAAATCGAACAACGAAATCGAACAACGAAATCGAACAACGAAATCGAACAACGAAATCGAACAACGAAATCGAACAACGAAATCGAACAACGAAATCGAACAACGAAGTCGAACAACGAAATCGAACAACGAATTCGAACAACGAATTCTAACAACGAATTCGAACAACGAAATCGAACAACGAAATCGAACAACGAAATCGAACAACGAAATCGAACTTCGAAATCGAACAACGAAATCGAACAACGAAATCGCACAACGAAATCGAACAACGAAATCGAACAACGAAATCGAACAACGAAATCGAACAACGAAATCGAACAACGAACAACGAAATCTAACAACGAACAACGAAATCTAACAACGAACAACGAAATCTAACAACGAAATCGAACAACGAAATCGAACAACGAAATCGAACAACGAAATCGAACAACGAAATCGAACAACGAAATCGAACAACGAAATCGAACAACGAAATCGAACAACGAAATCGAACAACGAAATCGAACAACGAATTCGAACAACGAATTCGAACAACGAATTCGAACAACGAAATCGAACAACGAATTCGAACAACGAATTCGAACCACGAAATCGAACAAAGAACAACGAAATCTAACAACGAACAACGAAATCTAACAACGAACAACGAAATCTAACAACGAACAACGAAATCTAACAACGAAATCGAACAACGAAATCTAACAACGAAATCGAACAACGAAATCTAACAACGAACAACGAAATCTAACAACGAAATCGAACAACGAAATCGAACAACGAAATCGAACAACGAAATGGAACAACGAAATCGAACAACGAAATCGAACAACGAAATCGAATAACGAATCGAACAACGAAATCGAACAACGAAATCGAACAACGAAATCGAACAACGAAATCGAACTTCGAAATCGAACAACGAAATCGAACAACGAATTCGAACCACGAAATCGAACCACGAAATCGAACAACGAAATCGAACAACGAAATCGAACAACGAAATCGAACAACGAAATCGAACTTCTAAATCGAACAACGAAATCGCACAACGAAATCGAACAACGAAATCGAACAACGAAATCGAACAACGAAATCGAACAACGAAATCGAATAACGAATCGAACAACGAAATCGAACAACGAAATCGAACAACGAAATCGAACAACGAAATCGAACAACGAAATCGAACAACGAAATCGAACAACGAAATCGAACAACGAAATCGAACAACGAAATCGAACAACGAAATCGAACAACGAAGTCGAACAACGAAATCGAACAACGAATTCGAACAACGAATTCTAACAACGAATTCGAACAACGAAATCGAACAACGAAATCGAACAACGAAATCGAACAACGAAATCGAACTTCGAAATCGAACAACGAAATCGAACAACGAAATCGCACAACGAAATCGAACAACGAAATCGAACAACGAAATCGAACAACGAAATCGAACAACGAACAACGAAATCTAACAACGAACAACGAAATCTAACAACGAACAACGAAATCTAACAACCAACAACGAAATCTAACAACGAAATCGAACAACGAAATCGAACAACGAACAACGAAATCTAACAACGAACAACGAAATCTAACAACGAACAACGAAATCTAACAACCAACAACGAAATCTAACAACGAAATCTAACAACGAAATCGAACAACGAAATCTAACAACGAACAACGAAATCTAACAACGAAATCGAACAACAAAATCGAACAACGAAATCGAACAACGAAATGGAACAACGAAATCGAACAACGAAATCGAACAACGAAATCGAATAACGAATCGAACAACGAAATCGAACAACGAAATCGAACAACGAAATCGAACAGCGAAATCGAACAACGAAATCGAACAACGAATTCGAACCACGAAATCGAACAAAGAACAACGAAATCTAACAACGAACAACGAACAACGAAATCTAACAACGAACAACGAAATCGAACAACGAAATCGAACAACGAAATCGAACAACGAAATCGAACAACGAAATGGAACAACGAAATCGAACAACGAAATCGAACAACGAAATCGAATAACGAATCGAACAACGAAATCGAACAACGAAATCGAACAACGAAATCGAACAACGAAATCGAACAACGAAATCGAACAACGAAATCGAACAACGAAATCGAACAACGAAATCGAACAACGAAATCGAACAACGAAATCGAACAACGAAATCGAACAACGAAGTCGAACAACGAAATCGAACAACGAATTCGAACAACGAATTCTAACAACGAATTCGAACAACGAAATCGAACAACGAAATCGAACAACGAAATCGAACAACGAAATCGAACTTCGAAATCGAACAACGAAATCGAACAACGAAATCGCACAACGAAATCGAACAACGAAATCGAACAACGAAATCGAACAACGAAATCGAACAACGAAATCGAACAACGAAATCGAACAACGAACAACGAAATCTAACAACGAACAACGAAATCTAACAACGAACAACGAAATCTAACAACCAACAACGAAATCTAACAACGAAATCGAACAACGAATTCGAACAACGAATTCGAACCACGAAATCGAACAAAGAACAACGAAATCTAACAACGAACAACGAAATCTAACAACGAACAACGAAATCTAACAACGAAATCGAACAACGAAATCGAACAACGAAATCGAACAACGAAATCGAACAACGAAATCGAACAACGAAATCGAACAACGAAATCGAACAACGAAATCGAACAACGAAATCGAACAACGAAAACGAACAACGAAATCGAACAACGAAATCGAACAACGAAATCGAACAACGAAATCGAACAACGAATTCGAACAACGAATTCGAACAACGAATTCGAACAACGAAATCGAACAACGAATTCGAACAACGAATTCGAACCACGAAATCGAACAAAGAACAACGAAATCTAACAACGAACAACGAAATCTAACAACGAACAACGAAATCTAACAACGAAATCTAACAACGAAATCGAACAACGAAATCTAACAACGAACAACGAAATCTAACAACGAAATCGAACAACGAAATCGAACAACGAAATCGAACAACGAAATGGAACAACGAAATCGAACAACGAAATCGAACAACGAAATCGAATAACGAATCGAACAACGAAATCGAACAACGAAATCGAACAACGAAATCGAACAGCGAAATCGAACAACGAAATCGAACAACGAATTCTAACCACGAAATCGAACAAAGAACAACGAAATCTAACAACGAACAACGAACAACGAAATCTAACAACGAACAACGAAATAGAACAACGAAATCGAACAACGAAATCGAACAACGAAATCGAACAACGAAATGGAACAACGAAATCGAACAACGAAATCGAACAACGAAATCGAACAACGAAATCGAATAACGAATCGAACAACGAAATCGAACAACGAAATCGAACAACGAAATCGAACAACGAAATCGAACAACGAAATCGAACAACGAAATCGAACAACGAAATCGAACAACGAAATCGAACAACGAAATCGAACAACGAAAGCGAACAACGAAGTCGAACAACGAAATCGAACAACGAATTCGAACAACGAATTCTAACAACGAATTCGAACAACGAAATCGAACAACGAAATCGAACAACGAAATCGAACAACGAAATCGAACTTCGAAATCGAACAACGAAATCGAACAACGAAATCGCACAACGAAATCGAACCACGAAATCGAACAACGAAATCGAACAACGAAATCGAACAACGAAATCGAACAACGAAATCGAACAACGAACAACGAAATCTAACAACGAACAACGAAATCTAACAACGAACAACGAAATCTAACAACGAAATCGAACAACGAAATCGAACAACGAAATCGAACAACGAAATCGAACAACGAAATCGAACAACGAAATCGAACAACGAAATCGAACAACGAAATCGAACAACGAAATCGAACAACGAATTCGAACAACGAATTCGAACAACGAATTCGAACAACGAAATCGAACAACGAAATCGAACAACGAAGTCGAACAACGAAATCGAACAACGAATTCGAACAACGAATTCTAACAACGAATTCGAACAACGAAATCGAACAACGAAATCGAACAACGAAATCGAACAACGAAATCGAACAACGAAATCGAACAACGAAATCGAACAGCGAAATCGAACAACGAAATCGAACAACGAATTCGAACCACGAAATCGAACAAAGAACAACGAAATCTAACAACGAACAACGAACAACGAAATCTAACAACGAACAACGAAATCGAACAACGAAATCGAACAACGAAATCGAACAACGAAATGGAACAACGAAATCGAACAACGAAATCGAACAACGAAATCGAATAACGAATCGAACAACGAAATCGAACAACGAAATCGAACAACGAAATCGAACAACGAAATCGAACAACGAAATCGAACAACGAAATCGAACAACGAAATCGAACAACGAAATCGAACAACGAAATCGAACAACGAAATCGAACAACGAAGTCGAACAACGAAATCGAACAACGAATTCGAACAACGAATTCTAACAACGAATTCGAACAACGAAATCGAACAACGAAATCGAACAACGAAATCGAACAACGAAATCGAACTTCGAAATCGAACAACGAAATCGAACAACGAAATCGCACAACGAAATCGAACAACGAAATCGAACAACGAAATCGAACAACGAAATCGAACAACGAAATCGAACAACGAAATCGAACAACGAACAACGAAATCTAACAACGAACAACGAAATCTAACAACGAACAACGAAATCTAACAACCAACAACGAAATCTAACAACGAAATCGAACAACGAATTCGAACAACGAATTCGAACCACGAAATCGAACAAAGAACAACGAAATCTAACAAGGAACAACGAAATCTAACAACGAACAACGAAATCTAACAACGAAATCGAACAACGAAATCGAACAACGAAATTTAACAACGAACAACGAAATCTAACAACGAAATCGAACAACGAAATCGAACAACGAAATCGAACAACGAAATCGAACAACGAAATCGAACAACGAAATCGAACAACGAAATCGAACAACGAAATCGAACAACGAAATCGAACAACGAAATCGAACAACGAAAACGAACAACGAAATCGAACAACGAAATCCAACAACGAAATCGAACAACGAAATCGAACAACGAATTCGAACAACGAATTCGAACAACGAATTCGAACAACGAAATCGAACAACGAATTCGAACAACGAATTCGAACCACGAAATCGAACAAAGAACAACGAAATCTAACAACGAACAACGAAATCTAACAACGAACAACGAAATCTAACAACGAAATCTAACAACGAAATCGAACAACGAAATCTGACAACGAACAACGAAATGGAACAACGAAATCGAACAACGAAATCGAACAACGAAATCGAATAACGAATCGAACAACGAAATCGAACAACGAAATCGAACAACGAAATCGAACAGCGAAATCGAACAACGAAATCGAACAACGAATTCGAACCACGAAATCGAACAAAGAACAACGAAATCTAACAACGAACAACGAACAACGAAATCTAACAACGAACAACGAAATCGAACAACGAACAACGAAATCTAACAACGAACAACGAAATCTAACAACGAAATCGAACAACGAAATGGAACAACGAAATCGAACAACGAAATCGAACAACGAAATCGAACAACGAACAACGAAATCTAACAACGAACAACGAAATCTAACAACGAACAACGAAATCTAACAACGAAATCGAACAACGAAATCGAACAACGAAATCGAACAACGAAATCGAACAACGAAATCGAACAACGAAATCGAACAACGAAATCGAACAACGAAATCGAACAACGAAATCGAACAACGAAATCGAACAACGAATTCGAACAACGAATTCGAACAACGAATTCGAACAACGAAATCGAACAACGAATTCGAACCACGAAATCGAACAAAGAACAACGAAATCTAACAACGAACAACGAACAACGAAATCTAACAACGAAATCGAACAACGAAATCTAACAACGAAATCGAACAACGAAATCTAACAACGAACAACGAAATCTAACAACGAAATCGAACAACGAAATCGAACAACGAAATCGAACAACGAAATGGAACAACGAAATCGAACAACGAAATCGAACAACGAAATCGAATAACGAATCGAACAACGAAATCGAACAACGAAATCGAACAACGAAATCGAACAACGAAATCTAACTTCGAAATCGAACAACGAAATCGAACAACGAATTCGAACCACGAAATCGAACCACGAAATCGAACAACGAAATCGAACAACGAAATCGAACAACGAAATCGAACAACGAAATCGAACTTCGAAATCGAACAACGAAATCGCACAACGAAATCGAACAACGAAATCGAACAACGAAATCGAACAACGAAATCGAACAACGAAATCGAACAACGAAATCGAACAACGAATCGAACAACGAAATCGAACAACGAAATCGAACAACGAATTCGAACAACGAATTCGAACCACGAAATCGAACAAAGAACAACGAAATCTAACAACGAACAACGAAATCTAACAACGAACAACGAAATCTAACAACGAACAACGAAATCTAACAACGAAATCGAACAACGAAATCGAACAACGAAATCGAACAACGAAATCGAACAACGAAATCGAACAACGAAATCGAACAACGAAATGGAACAACGAAATCGAACAACGAAATCGAACAACGAAATCGAACAACGAAATGGAACAACGAAATCGAACAACGAAATCGAACAACGAAATCGAACAACGAAATCGAACAACGAAATCGAACAACGAAATCGAACAACGAATTCGAACAACGAATTCGAACCACGAAATCGAACAACGAAATCGAACAACGAATTCGAACAACGAAATCGAACAACGAAATCGAACAACGAAATGGAACAACGAAATCGAACAACAAAATCGAACAACGAAATCGAACAACGAAATCGAACAACGAAATCGAACAACGAAATCGAACAACGAAATCGAACAACGAAATCGAACAACGAAATCGAACAACGAAATCGAACAACGAAATCGAACAACGAAATCGAACAACGAAATCGAACAACGAAATCGAACAACGAAATCGAACAACGAAATCGAACAACGAAATCGAACAACGAAATCGAACAACGAATTCGAACAACGAATTCGAACCACGAAATCGAACAACGAAATCGAACAACGAATTCGAACAACGAAATCGAACAACGAAATCGAACAACGAAATGGAACAACGAAATCGAACAACAAAATCGAACAACGAAATCGAACTTCGAAATCGAACAACGAAATCGAACAACGAAATCGCACAACGAAATCGAACAACGAAATCGAACAACGAAATCGAACAACGAAATCGAACAACGAAATCGAACAACGAAATCGAACAACGAAATCAAACAACGAAATCGAACAACGAACAACGAAATCTAACAACGAACAACGAAATCTAACAACGAACAACGAAATCTAACAACGAACAACGAAATCTAACAACGAACAACGAAATCTAACAACGAAATCGAACAACGAAATCGAACAACGAAATCGAACAACGAAATCGAACAACGAAATCTAACAACGAACAACGAAATCTAACAACGAAATCGAACAACGAAATCGAACAACGAAATCGAACAACGAAATCGAACAACGAAATCGAACAACGAAATGGAACAACGAAATCGAACAACGAAATCGAACAACGAAATCGAACAACGAAATGGAACAACGAAATCGAACAACGAAATCGAACAACGAAATCGAACAACGAAATCGAACAACGAAATCGAACAACGAAATCGAACAACGAATTCGAACAACGAATTCGAACCACGAAATCGAACAACGAAATCGAACAACGAATTCGAACAACGAAATCGAACAACGAAATCGAACAACGAAATGGAACAACGAAATCGAACAACAAAATCGAACAACGAAATCGAACAACGAAATCGAACAACGAAATCGAACAACGAAATCGAACAACGAAATCGAACAACGAAATCGAACAACGAAATCGAACAACGAAATCGAACAACGAAATCGAACAACGAAATCGAACAACGAAATCGAACAACGAAATCGAACAACGAAATCGAACAACGAAATCGAACAACGAAATCGAACAACGAAATCGAACAACGAAATCGAACAACGAATTCGAACCACGAAATCGAACAACGAAATCGAACAACGAATTCGAACAACGAATTCGAACAACGAAATCGAACAACGAAATCGAACAACGAAATCGAACAACGAAATCGAACTTCGAAATCGAACAACGAAATCGAACAACGAAATCGCACAACGAAATCGAACAACGAAATCGAACAACGAAATCGAACAACGAAATCGAACAACGAAATCGAACAACGAAATCGAACAACGAAATCGAACAACGAAATCGAACAACGAACAACGAAATCTAACAACGAACAACGAAATCTAACAACGAACAACGAAATCTAACAACGAACAACGAAATCTAACAACGAAATCGAACAACGAAATCGAACAACGAAATCGAACAACGAAATCGAACAACGAAATCGAACAACGAAATCTAACAACGAACAACGAAATCTAACAACGAAATCTAACAACGAACAACAAATTCTAACAACGAAATCGAACAACGAAATCGAACAACGAAACCGAACAACGAAATCGAACAACGAAATCGAACAACGAAATCGAACAACGAAATCGAACAACGAAATCGAACAACGAAATCGAACAACGAAATCGAACAACGAAATCGAACAACGAAATCGAACAACGAAATCGAACAACGAATTCGAACAACGAATTCGAACAACGAATTCGAACAACGAAATCGAACAACGAAATCGAACAACGAAATCGAACAACGAAATCGAACAACGAAATCGAACAACGAAATCGAACAACGAAATCGAACAACGAAATCGAACAACGAAATCGAACAACGAAATCGAACTTCGAAATCGAACAACGAAATCGAACAACGAATTCGAACCACGAAATCGAACAAAGAACAACGAAATCTAACAACGAACAACGAAATCTAACAATGAACAACGAAATCTAACAACGAACAACGAAATCGAACAGCGAAATCGAACAACGAAATGGAACAACGAAATCGAACAACGAAATCGAATAACGAATCGAACAACGAAATCGAACAACGAAATCTAACAACGAAATCGAACAACGAAATCGAACAACGAAATCGAACAACGAAATCGAACAACGAAATAGAACAACGAAATCGAACAACGAAATCGAACAACGAAAACGAACAACGAAATCGAACAACGAAATCGAACAACGAAATCGAACAACGAAATCGAACAACGAAATCGAACAACGAATTCGAACAACGAATTCGAACAACGAAATCGAACAACGAATTCGAACAACGAATTCGAACCACGAAATCGAACAAAGAACAACGAAATCTAACAACGAACAACGAAATCTAACAACGAACAACGAAATCTAACAACGAAATCTAACAACGAAATCGAACAACGAAATCTAACAACGAACAACGAAATCTAACAACGAAATCGAACAACGAAATCGAACAACGAAATCGAACAACGAAATGGAACAACGAAATCGAACAACGAAATCGAACAACGAAATCGAATAACGAATCGAACAACGAAATCGAACAACGAAATCGAACAACGAAATCGAACAGCGAAATCGAACTTCGAAATCGAACAACGAAATCGAACAACGAATTCGAACCACGAAATCGAACAAAGAACAACGAAATCTAACAACGAACAACGAACAACGAAATCTAACAACGAACAACGAAATCGAACAACGAAATCGAACAACGAAATCGAACAACGAAATCGAACATCGAAATCGAACAACGAAATGGAACAACGAAATCGAACAACGAAATCGAACAACGAAATCTAACAACGAACAACGAAATCTAACAACGAAATCTAACAACGAACAACGAAATCTAACAACGAAATCGAACAACGAAATCGAACAACGAAATCGAACAACGAAATCGAACAACGAAATCGAACAACGAAATCGAACAACGAAATCGAACAACGAAATCGAACAACGAAATCGAACAACGAAATCGAACAACGAAATAGAACAACGAAATCGAACAACGAAATCGAACAACGAAAACGAACAACGAAATCGAACAACGAAATCGAACAACGAAATCGAATAACGAATCGAACAACGAAATCGAACAACGAAATCTAACAACGAAATCGAACAACGAAATCGAACAACGAAATCGAACAACGAAATCGAACAACGAAATAGAACAACGAAATCGAACAACGAAATCGAACAACGAAAACGAACAACGAAATCGAACAACGAAATCGAACAACGAAATCGAACAACGAAATCGAACAACGAAATCGAACAACGAATTCGAACAACGAATTCGAACAACGAAATCGAACAACGAATTCGAACAACGAATTCGAACCACGAAATCGAACAAAGAACAACGAAATCTAACAACGAACAACGAAATCTAACAACGAACAACGAAATCTAACAACGAAATCTAACAACGAAATCGAACAACGAAATCTAACAACGAACAACGAAATCTAACAACGAAATCGAACAACGAAATCGAACAACGAAATCGAACAACGAAATGGAACAACGAAATCGAACAACGAAATCGAACAACGAAATCGAATAACGAATCGAACAACGAAATCGAACAACGAAATCGAACAACGAAATCGAACAGCGAAATCGAACTTCGAAATCGAACAACGAAATCGAACAACGAATTCGAACCACGAAATCGAACAAAGAACAACGAAATCTAACAACGAACAACGAACAACGAAATCTAACAACGAACAACGAAATCGAACAACGAAATCGAACAACGAAATCGAACAACGAAATCGAACATCGAAATCGAACAACGAAATGGAACAACGAAATCGAACAACGAAATCGAACAACGAAATCTAACAACGAACAACGAAATCTAACAACGAAATCTAACAACGAACAACGAAATCTAACAACGAAATCGAACAACGAAATCGAACAACGAAATCGAACAACGAAATCGAACAACGAAATCGAACAACGAAATCGAACAACGAAATCGAACAACGAAATCGAACAACGAAATCGAACAACGAAATCGAACAACGAAATCGAACAACGAAATCGAACAACGAAATCGAACAACAAAATCGAACAACGAAATCGAACAACGAAATCGAACAACGAAATCGAACAACGAATTCGAACAACGAATTCGAACCACGAAATCGAATAAAGCACAACGAAATCTAACAACGAACAACGAAATCTAACAACGAACAACGAAATCTAACAACGAACAACGAAATCTAACAACGAAATCGAACAACGAAATCGAACAACGAAATCGAACAACGAAATCGAACAACGAAATCGAACAACGAAATCGAACAACGAAATCGAACAACGAAATCGAACAACGAAATCGAACAACGAAATCGAACAACGAATTCGAACAACGAATTCGAACAACGAATTCGAACAACGAAATCGAACAACGAATTCGAACAACGATTTCGAACCACGAAATCGAACAAAGAACAACGAAATCTAACAACGAACAACGAAATCTAACAACGAACAACGAAATCTAACAACGAAATCGAACAACGAAATCTAACAACGAAATCGAACAACGAAATCTAACAACGAACAACGAAATCTAACAACGAAATCGAACAACGAAATCGAACAACGAAATCGAACAACGAAATGGAACAACGAAATCGAACAACGAAATCGAACAACGAAATCGAATAACGAATCGAACAACGAAATCGAACAACGAAATCGAACAACGAAATCGAACAACGAAATCGAACTTCGAAATCGAACAACGAAATCGAACAACGAATTCGAACCACGAAATCGAACAACGAAATCGAACAACGAAATCGAACAACGAAATCGAACAACGAAATCGAACTTCGAAATCGAACAACGAAATCGCACAACGAAATCGAACAACGAAATCGAACAACGAAATCGAACAACGAAATCGAACAACGAAATCGAACAACGAAATCGAACAACGAATCGAACAACGAAATCGAACAACGAAATCGAACAACGAATTCGAACAACGAATTCGAACCACGAAATCGAACAAAGAACAACGAAATCTAACAACGAACAATGAAATCTAACAACGAACAACGAAATCTAACAACGAACAACGAAATCTAACAACGAAATCGAACAACGAAATCGAACAACGAAATCGAACAACGAAATCTAACAACGAACAACGAAATCTAACAACGAAATCGAACAACGAAATCGAACAACGAAATCGAACAACGAGAAATCGAACAACGAAATCGAACAACGAAATGGAACAACGAAATCGAACAACGAAATCGAACAACGAAATCGAACAACGAAATGGAACAACGAAATCGAACAACGAAATCGAACAACGAAATCGAACAACGAAATCGAACAACGAAATCGAACAACGAAATCGAACAACGAATTCGAACAACGAATTCGAACCACGAAATCGAACAACGAAATCGAACAACGAAATCGAACAACGAAATGGAACAACGAAATCGAACAACAAAATCGAACAACGAAATCGAACAACGAAATCTAACAACGAACAACGAAATCTAACAACGAACAACGAAATCTAACAACGAACAACGAAATCTAACAACGAAATCGAACAACGAAATCGAACAACGAAATCGAACAACGAAATCGAACAACGAAATCTAACAACGAACAACGAAATCTAACAACGAACAACGAAATCTAACAACGAAATCGAACAACGAAATCGAACAACGAAATCGAACAACGAAATCGAACAACGAAATCGAACAACGAAATCGAACAACGAAATCGAACAACGAAATCGAACAACGAAATCGAACAACGAAGTCGAACAACGAAATCGAACAACGAAATCGAACAACGAAATCGAACAACGAAATCGAACAACGAATTCGAACAACGAATTCGAACAACGAATTCGAACAACGAAATCGAACAACGAAATCGAACAACGAAATCGAATAACGAAATCGAACAACGAAATCGAACAACGAAATCGAACAACGAAATCGAACAACGAAATCGAACAACGAAATCGAACAACGAAATCGAACAACGAAATCGAACTTCGAAATCGAACAACGAAATCGAACAACGAATTCGAACCACGAAATCGAACAAAGAACAACGAAATCTAACAACGAACAACGAAATCTAACAATGAACAACGAAATCTAACAACGAACAACGAAATCGAACAACGAAATCGAACAACGAAATGGAACAACGAAATCGAACAACGAAATCGAATAACGAATCGAACAACGAAATCGAACAACGAAATCGAACAACGAAATCGAACAACGAAATCGAACAACGAAATCGAACAACGAAATCGAACAACGAAATCGAACAACGAAATCGAACAACGAAATCGAACAACGAAAACGAACAACGAAATCGAACAACGAAATCGAACAACGAAATCGAACAACGAAATCGAACAACGAATTCGAACAACGAATTCGAACAACGAATTCGAACAACGAAATCGAACAACGAATTCGAACAACGAATTCGAACCACGAAATCGAACAAAGAACAACGAAATCTAACAACGAACAACGAAATCTAACAACGAACAACGAAATCTAACAACGAAATCGAACAACGAAATCGAACAACGAAATCGAACAACGAAATGGAACAACGAAATCGAACAACGAAATCGAACAACGAAATCGAATAACGAATCGAACAACGAAATCGAACAACGAAATCGAACAGCGAAATCGAACTTCGAAATCGAACAACGAAATCGAACAACGAATTCGAACCACGAAATCGAACAAAGAACAACGAAATCTAACAACGAACAACGAACAACGAAATCTAACAACGAACAACGAACAACGAAATCTAACAACGAACAACGAAATCGAACAACGAAATCGAACAACGAAATCGAACAACGAAATCGAACAACGAAATGGAACAACGAAATCGAACAACGAATTCGAACAACGAATTCGAACAACGAATTCGAACAACGAAATCGAACAACGAATTCGAACAACGAATTCGAACCACGAAATCGAACAACGAAATCGAATAACGAAATCGAACAACGAAATCGAACAACGAAATCGAACAACGAAATCGAACAACGAAATCGAACAACAAAATCGAACAACGAATTCGAACCGCGAAATCGAACAAAGAACAACGAAATCTAACAACGAACAACGAAATCTAACAATGAACAACGAAATCTAACAACGAAATCGAACAACAAAATCGAACAACGAAATCGAACAACGAAATCGAACAACGAAATCGAACAACGAATTCGAACCACGAAATCGAACAACGAAATCGAACAACGAATTCGAACAACGAATTCGAACAACGAAATCGAACAACGAAATCGAACAACGAAATCGAACAACGAAATCGAACTTCGAAATCGAACAACGAAATCGAACAACGAAATCGCACAACGAAATCGAACAACGAAATCGAACAACGAAATCGAACAACGAAATCGAACAACGAAATCGAACAACGAAATCGAACAACGAAATCGAACAACGAAATCGAACAACGAAATCGAACAACGAAATCGAACAACGAAATCGAACAACGAACAACGAAATCTAACAACGAACAACGAAATCTAACAACGAACAACGAAATCTAACAACGAACAACGAAATCTAACAACGAAATCGAACAACGAAATCGAACAACGAAATCGAACAACGAAATCGAACAACGAAATCTAACAACGAACAACGAAATCTAACAACGAACAACGAAATCTAACAACGAAATCGAACAACGAAATCGAACAACGAAATCGAACAACGAAATCGAACAACGAAATCGAACAACGAAATCGAACAACGAAATCGAACAACGAAATCGAACAACGAAATCGAACAACGAAGTCGAACAACGAAATCGAACAACGAAATCGAACAACGAAATCGAACAACGAAATCGAACAACGAATTCGAACAACGAATTCGAACAACGAATTCGAACAACGAATTCGAACAACGAAATCGAACAACGAAATCGAACAACGAAATCGAATAACGAAATCGAACAACGAAATCGAACAACGAAATCGAACAACGAAATCGAACAACGAAATCGAACAACGAAATCGAACAACGAAATCGAACTTCGAAATCGAACAACGAAATCGAACAACGAATTCGAACCACGAAATCGAACAAAGAACAACGAAATCTAACAACGAACAACGAAATCTAACAATGAACAACGAAATCTAACAACGAACAACGAAATCGAACAACGAAATCGAACAACGAAATGGAACAACGAAATCGAACAACGAAATCGAATAACGAATCGAACAACGAAATCGAACAACGAAATCGAACAACGAAATCGAACAACGAAATCGAACAACGAAATCGAACAACGAAATCGAACAACGAAATCGAACAACGAAATCGAACAACGAAATCGAACAACGAAATCGAACAACGAAAACGAACAACGAAATCGAACAACGAAATCGAACAACGAAATCGAACAACGAATTCGAACAACGAATTCGAACAACGAATTCGAACAACGAAATCGAACAACGAATTCGAACAACGAATTCGAACCACGAAATCGAACAAAGAACAACGAAATCTAACAACGAACAACGAAATCTAACAACGAACAACGAAATCTAACAACGAAATCTAACAACGAAATCGAACAACGAAATCTAACAACGAACAACGAAATCTAACAACGAAATCGAACAACGAAATCGAACAACGAAATCGAACAACGAAATGGAACAACGAAATCGAACAACGAAATCGAATAACGAATCGAACAACGAAATCGAACAACGAAATCGAACAACGAAATCGAACAGCGAAATCGAACTTCGAAATCGAACAACGAAATCGAACAACGAATTCGAACCACGAAATCGAACAAAGAACAACGAAATCTAACAACGAACAACGAACAACGAAATCTAACAACGAACAACGAACAACGAAATCTAACAACGAACAACGAAATCGAACAACGAAATCGAACAACGAAATCGAACAACGAAATCGAACAACGAAATGGAACAACGAAATCGAACAACGAAATCGAACAACGAAATCTAACAACGAACAACGAAATCTAACAACGAAATCTAACAACGAACAACGAAATCTAACAACGAAATCGAACAACGAAATCGAACAACGAAATCGAACAACGAAATCGAACAACGAAATCGAACAACGAAATCGAACAACGAAATCGAACAACGAAATCGAACAACGAATTCGAACAACGAATTCGAACAACGAATTCGAACAACGAATTCGAACAACGAAATCGAACAACGAATTCGAACAACGAATTCGAACCACGAAATCGAACAACGAAATCGAATAACGAAATCGAACAACGAAATCGAACAACGAAATCGAACAACGAAATCGAACAACGAAATCGAACAACGAAATCGAACAACGAAATCGAACAACGAAATCGAACAACGAAATCGAACTTCGAAATCGAACAACGAAATCGAACAACGAATTCGAACCACGAAATCGAACAAAGAACAACGAAATCTAACAACGAACAACGAAATCTAACAACGAAATCGAACAACGAAATCGAACAACGAAATCGAACAACGAAATCGAACAACGAAATCTAACAACGAACAACGAAATCTAACAACGAAATCTAAAAACGAACAACGAAATCTAACAACGAAATCGAACAACGAAATCGAACAACGAAATCGAACAACGAAATCGAACAACGAAATCGAACAACGAAATCGAACAACGAAATCGAACAACGAAATCGAACAACGAAATCGAACAACGAAATCGAACAACGAATTCGAACAACGAATTCGAACAACGAAATCGAACAACGAAATCGAACAACGAAATCGAACAACGAAATCGAATAACGAAATCGAACAACGAAATCGAACAACGAAATCGAACAACGAAATCGAACAACGAAATCGAACAACGAAATCGAACAACGAAATCGAACAACGAAATTGAACTTCGAAATCGAACAACGAAATCGAACAACGAATTCGAACCACGAAATCGAACAAAGAACAACGAAATCTAACAACGAACAACGAAATCTAACAATGAACAACGAAATCTAACAACGAACAACGAAATCGAACAACGAAATCGAACAACGAAATGGAACAACGAAATCGAACAACGAAATCGAATAACGAATCGAACAACGAAATCGAACAACGAAATCGAACAACGAAATCGAACAACGAAATCGAACAACGAAATCGAACAACGAAATCGAACAACGAAATCGAACAACGAAATCGAACAACGAAATCGAACAACGAAAACGAACAACGAAATCGAACAACGAAATCGAACAACGAAATCGAACAACGAAATCGAACAACGAATTCGAACAACGAATTCGAACAACGAATTCGAACAACGAAATCGAACCACGAATTCGAACAACGAATTCGAGCCACGAAATCGAACAAAGAACAACGAAATCTAACAACGAACAACGAAATCTAACAACGAACAACGAAATCTAACAACGAAATCTAACAACGAAATCGAACAACGAAATCTAACAACGAACAACGAAATCTAACAACGAAATCGAACAACGAAATCGAACAACGAAATCGAACAACGAAATGGAACAACGAAATCGAACAACGAAATCGAACAACGAAATCGAACAACGAAATCGAACTTCGAAATCGAACAACGAAATCGAACAACGAATTCGAACCACGAAATCGAACAAAGAACAACGAAATCTAACAACGAACAACGAAATCTAACAATGAACAACGAAATCTAACAACGAACAACGAAATCGAACAACGAAATCTAACAACGAAATCGAACAACGAAATCTAACAACGAACAACGAAATCGAACAACGAAATCGAACAACGAAATCGAACAACGAAATCGAACAACGAAATCGAACAACGAAATCGAACAACGAAATCGAACAACGAAATCGAACAACGAAATCGAACAACGAAATCGAACAACGAAATCGAACAACGAAATCGAACAACGAAATCGAACAACGAAATCGAACAACGAAATCGAACAACGAAAACGAACAACGAAATCGAACAACGAAATCGAACAACGAAATCGAACAACGAAATCGAACAACGAATTCGAACAACGAATTCGAACAACGAATTCGAACAACGAAATCGAACAACGAATTCGAACAACGAATTCGAACCACGAAATCGAACAAAGAACAACGAAATCTAACAACGAACAACGAACAACGAAATCTAACAACGAAATCTAACAACGAAATCGAACAACGAAATCTAACAACGAACAACGAAATCTAACAACGAAATCGAACAACGAAATCGAACAACGAAATCGAACAACGAAATGGAACAACGAAATCGAACAACGAAATCGAATAACGAATCGAACAACGAAATCGAACAACGAAATCGAACAACGAAATCGAACAGCGAAATCGAACTTCGAAATCGAACAACGAAATCGAACAACGAATTCGAACCACGAAATCGAACAAAGAACAACGAAATCTAACAACGAACAACGAAATCTAACAACGAAATCGAACAACGAAATCGAACAACGAAATCTAACAACGAACAACGAAATCTAACAACGAAATCTAAAAACGAACAACGAAATCTAACAACGAAATCGAACAACGAAATCGAACAACGAAATCGAACAACGAAATCGAACAACGAAATCGAACAACGAAATCGAACAACGAAATCGAACAACGAAATCGAACAACGAAATCGAACAACGAAATCGAACAACGAATTCGAACAACGAATTCGAACAACGAAATCGAACAACGAAATCGAACAACGAAATCGAACAACGAAATCGAATAACGAAATCGAACAACGAAATCGAACAACGAAATCGAACAACGAAATCGAACAACGAAATCGAACAACGAAATCGAACAACGAAATCGAACAACGAAATCGAACTTCGAAATCGAACAACGAAATCGAACAACGAATTCGAACCACGAAATCGAACAAAGAACAACGAAATCTAACAACGAACAACGAAATCTAACAATGAACAACGAAATCTAACAACGAACAACGAAATCGAACAACGAAATCGAACAACGAAATGGAACAACGAAATCGAACAACGAAATCGAATAACGAATCGAACAACGAAATCGAACAACGAAATCGAACAACGAAATCGAACAACGAAATCGAACAACGAAATCGAACAACGAAATCGAACAACGAAATCGAACAACGAAATCGAACAACGAAAACGAACAACGAAATCGAACAACGAAATCGAACAACGAAATCGAACAACGAAATCGAACAACGAATTCGAACAACGAATTCGAACAACGAATTCGAACAACGAAATCGAACCACGAATTCGAACAACGAATTCGAACCACGAAATCGAACAAAGAACAACGAAATCTAACAACGAACAACGAAATCTAACAACGAACAACGAAATCTAACAACGAAATCTAACAACGAAATCGAACAACGAAATCTAACAACGAACAACGAAATCTAACAACGAAATCGAACAACGAAATCGAACAACGAAATCGAACAACGAAATGGAACAACGAAATCGAACAACGAAATCGAACAACGAAATCGAACAACGAAATCGAACAACGAAATCGAACAACGAACAACGAAATCTAACAACGAACAACGAAATCTAACAACGAACAACGAAATCTAACAACGAACAACGAAATCTAACAACGAAATCGAACAACGAAATCTAACAACGAAATCGAATAACGAAATCGAACAACGAAATCGAACAACGAAATCGAACAACGAAATCGAACAACGAAATCGAATAACGAAATCGAACAACGAAATCGAACAACGAAATCGAACAACGAAATCGAACAACGAAATCGAACAACGAAATCGAACAACGAACAACGAAATCTAACAACGAACAACGAAATCTAACAACGAACAACGAAATCTAACAACGAACAACGAAATCTAACAACGAAATCGAACAACGAAATCGAACAACGAAATCGAACAACGAAATCGAACAACGAAATCTAACAACGAACAACGAAATCTAACAACGAACAACGAAATCTAACAACGAAATCGAACAACGAAATCGAACAACGAAATCGAACAACGAAATCGAACAACGAAATCGAACAACGAAATCGAACAACGAAATCGAACAACGAAGTCGAACAACGAAATCGAACAACGAAATCGAACAACGAAATCGAACAACGAAATCGAACAACGAAATCGAACAACGAATTCGAACAACGAATTCGAACAACGAATTCGAACAACGAAATCGAACAACGAAATCGAACAACGAAATCGAATAACGAAATCGAACAACGAAATCGAACAACGAAATCGAACAACGAAATCGAACAACGAAATCGAACAACGAAATCGAACAACGAAATCGAACTTCGAAATCGAACAACGAAATCGAACAACGAATTCGAACAACGAATTCGAACAACGAAATCGAACAAAGAACAACGAAATCTAACAACGAACAACGAACAACGAAATCTAACAACGAACAACGAAATCGAACAACGAAATCGAACAACGAAATCGAACAACGAAATCGAACAACGAATTCGAACAACGAAATCGAACAACGAAATGGAACAACGAAATGGAACAACGAAATCGAACAACGAAATCGAATAACGAATCGAACAACGAAATCGAACAACGAAATCGAACAACGAAATCGAACAACGAAATCGAACAACGAAATCGAACAACGAATTCGAACAACGAAATCGAACAACGAAATCGAACAACGAAATCGAACAACGAAATCGAACAACGAAATCGAACAACGAATTCGAACAACGAATTCGAACAACGAAATCGAACAACGAAATCGAACAACGAAATCGAACAACGAAATCGAACAACGAATTCGAACAACGAATTCGAACAACGAAATCGAACAACGAAATCGAACAACGAAATCGAATAACGAAATCGAACAACGAAATCGAACAACGAAATCGAACAACGAAATCGAACAACGAAATCGAATAACGAAATCGAACAACGAAATCGAACAACGAAATCGAACAACGAAATCGAACAACGAAATCGAACAACGAAATCGAACAACGAAATCGAACAACGAATTCGAACAACGAATTCGAACAACGAATTCGAACAACGAAATCGAACAACGAATTCGAACAACAAATTCGAACCACGAAATCGAACAAAGAACAACGAAATCTAACAACGAACAACGAAATCGAACAACGAAATCTAACAACGAAATCTAACAACGAAATCGAACAACGAAATCGAACAACGAAATCGAACAACGAAATCGAACAACGAAATCGAACAACGAAATCGAACAACGAAATCGAACAACGAAATCGAACAACGAAATCGAACAACGAAATCGAACAACGAAATCGAACAACGAAATCGAACAACGAAATCGAACAACGAATTCGAACAACGAATTCGAACAACGAAATCGAACAACGAAATCGAACAACGAAATCGAATAACGAAATCGAACAACGAAATCGAACAACGAAATCGAACAACGAAATCGAACAACGAAATCGAACAACGAAATCGAACAACGAAATCGAACTTCGAAATCGAACAACGAAATCGAACAACGAATTCGAACCACGAAATCGAACAAAGAACAACGAAATCTAACAACGAACAACGAAATCTAACAATGAACAACGAAATCTAACAACGAACAACGAAATCGAACAACGAAATCGAACAACGAAATGGAACAACGAAATCGAACAACGAAATCGAATAACGAATCGAACAACGAAATCGAACAACGAAATCGAACAACGAAATCGAACAACGAAATCGAACAACGAAATCGAACAACGAAATCGAACAACGAAATCGAACAACGAAATCGAACAACGAAAACGAACAACGAAATCGAACAACGAAATCGAACAACGAAATCGAACAACGAAATCGAACAACGAATTCGAACAACGAATTCGAACAACGAAATCGAACAACGAATTCGAACAACGAATTCGAACCACGAAATCGAACAAAGAACAACGAAATCTAACAACGAACAACGAAATCTAACAACGAACAACGAAATCTAACAACGAAATCTAACAACGAAATCGAACAACGAAATCTAACAACGAACAACGAAATCTAACAACGAAATCGAACAACGAAATCGAATAACGAATCGAACAACGAAATCGAACAACGAAATCGAACAACGAAATCGAACAGCGAAATCGAACTTCGAAATCGAACAACGAAATCGAACAACGAATTCGAACCACGAAATCGAACAAAGAACAACGAAATCTAACAACGAACAACGAACAACGAAATCTAACAACGAACAACGAAATCGAACAACGAAATCGAACAACGAAATGGAACAACGAAATCGAACAACGAAATCGAACAACGAAATCGAATAACGAATCGAACAACGAAATCGAACAACGAAATCGAACAACGAAATCGAACAACGAAATCGAACAACGAATTCGAACAACGAAATCGAACAACGAAAACGAACAACGAAATCGAACAACGAAATCGAACAACGAAATCGAACAACGAAATCGAACAACGAATTCGAACAACGAATTCGAACAACGAATTCGAACAACGAAATCGAACAACGAATTCGAACAACAAATTCGAACCACGAAATCGAACAAAGAACAACGAAATCTAACAACGAACAACGAAATCGAACAACGAAATCTAACAACGAAATCTAACAACGAAATCGAACAACGAAATCTAACAACGAACAACGAAATCTAACAACGAACAACGAAATCGAACAACGAAATCGAACAACGAAATGGAACAACGAAATCGAACAACGAAATCGAACAACGAAATCGAATAACGAATCGAACAACGAAATCGAACAACGAAATCGAACAACGAAATCGAACAGCGAAATCGAACTTCGAAATCGAACAACGAAATCGAACAACGAATTCGAACCACGAAATCGAACAAAGAACAACGAAATCTAACAACGAACAACGAACAACGAAATCTAACAACGAACAATGAAATCGAACAACGAAATCGAACAACGAAATCGAACAACGAAATCGAACAACGAAATGGAACAACGAAATCGAACAACGAAATCGAACAACGAAATCTAACAACGAAATCTAACAACGAAATCGAACAACGAAATCGAACAACGAAATCGAACAACGAAATCGAACAACGAAATCGAACAACGAAATCGAACAACGAAATCGAACAACGAAATCGAACAACGAAATCGAACAACGAAATCGAACAACGAATTCGAACAACGAATTCGAACAACGAATTCGAACAACGAAATCGAACAACGAATTCGAACAACGAATTCGAACCACGAAATCGAACAACGAAATCGAATAACGAAATCGAACAACGAAATCGAACAACGAAATCGAACAACGAAATCGAACAACGAAATCGAACAACGAAATCGAACAACGAAATCGAACCACGAAATCGAACAAAGAACAACGAAATCTAACAACGAACAACGAAATCTAACAATGAACAACGAAATCTAACAACGAAATCGAACAACGAAATCGAACAACGAAATCGAACAACGAAATCTAACAACGAACAACGAAATCTAACAACGAAATCTAACAACGAACAACGAAATCGAACAACGAAATCGAACAACGAAATCGAACAACGAAATCGAACAACGAAATCGAACAACGAAATCGAACAACGAAATCGAACAACGAAATCGAACTTCGAAATCGAACAACGAAATCGAACAACGAAATCGCACAACGAAATCGAACAACGAAATCGAACAACGAAATCGAACAACGAAATCGAACTTCGAAATCGAACAACGAAATCGAACAACGAAATCGCACAACGAAATCGAACAACGAAATCGAACAACGAAATCGAACAACGAAATCGAACAACGAAATCGAACAACGAAATCGAACAACGAACAACGAAATCTAACAACGAACAACGAAATCTAACAACGAACAACGAAATCTAACAACCAACAACGAAATCTAACAACGAAATCGAACAACGAATTCGAACAACGAATTCGAACCACGAAATCGAACAAAGAACAACGAAATCTAACAACGAACAACGAAATCTAACAACGAACAACGAAATCTAACAACGAAATCGAACAACGAAATCGAACAACGAAATCTAACAACGAACAACGAAATCTAACAACGAAATCGAACAACGAAATCGAACAACGAAATCGAACAACGAAATCGAACAACGAAATCGAACAACGAAATCGAACAACGAAATCGAACAACGAAATCGAACAACGAAATCGAACAACGAAAACGAATAACGAAATCGAACAACGAAATCGAACAACGAAATCGAACAACGAAATCGAACAACGAATTCGAACAACGAATTCGAACAACGAATTCGAACAACGAAATCGAACAACGAATTCGAACAACGAATTCGAACCACGAAATCGAACAAAGAACAACGAAATCTAACAACGAACAACGAAATCTAACAACGAACAACGAAATCTAACAACGAAATCTAACAACGAAATCGAACAACGAAATCTAACAACGAACAACGAAATCTAACAACGAAATCGAACAACGAAATCGAACAACGAAATCGAACAACGAAATGGAACAACGAAATCGAACAACGAAATCGAACAACGAAATCGAATAACGAATCGAACAACGAAATCGAACAACGAAATCGAACAACGAAATCGAACAGCGAAATCGAACAACGAAATCGCACAACGAAATCGAACAACGAAATCGAACAACGAAATCGAACAACGAAATCGAACAACGAAATCGAACAACGAAATCGAACAACGAAATCGAACAACGAATTCGAACAACGAATTCGAACAACGAAATCGAACAACGAAATCGAACAACGAAATCGAACAACGAAATCGAACTTCGAAATCGAACAACGAAATCGAACAACGAAATCGCACAACGAAATCGAACAACGAAATCGAACAACGAAATCGAACAACGAAATCGAACAACGAAATCGAACAACGAAATCGAACAACGAAATCGAACAACGAAATCGAACAACGAACAACGAAATCTAACAACGAACAACGAAATCTAACAACGAACAACGAAATCTAACAACCAACAACGAAATCTAACAACGAAATCGAACAACGAATTCGAACAACGAATTCGAACCACGAAATCGAACAAAGAACAACGAAATCTAACAACGAACAACGAAATCTAACAACGAACAACGAAATCTAACAACGAAATCGAACAACGAAATCGAACAACGAAATCTAACAACGAACAACGAAATCTAACAACGAAATCGAACAACGAAATCGAACAACGAAATCGAACAACGAAATCGAACAACGAAATCGAACAACGAAATCGAACAACGAAATCGAACAACGAAATCGAACAACGAAATCGAACAACGAAATCGAACAACGAAAACGAACAACGAAATCGAACAACGAAATCGAACAACGAAATCGAACAACGAAATCGAACAACGAATTCGAACAACGAATTCGAACAACGAATTCGAACAACGAAATCGAACAACGAATTCGAACAACGAATTCGAACCACGAAATCGAACAAAGAACAACGAAATCTAACAACGAACAACGAAATCTAACAACGAACAACGAAATCTAACAACGAAATCTAACAACGAAATCGAACAACGAAATCTAACAACGAACAACGAAATCTAACAACGAAATCGAACAACGAAATCGAACAACGAAATCGAACAACGAAATGGAACAACGAAATCGAACAACGAAATCGAACAACGAAATCGAATAACGAATCGAACAACGAAATCGAACAACGAAATCGAACAACGAAATCGAACAGCGAAATCGAACAACGAAATCGAACAACGAATTCGAACCACGAAATCGAACAAAGAACAACGAAATCTAACAACGAACAACGAACAACGAAATCTAACAACGAACAACGAAATCGAACAACGAAATCGAACAACGAAATCGAACAACGAAATGGAACAACGAAATCGAACAACGAAATCGAACAACGAAATCGAATAACGAATCGAACAACGAAATCGAACAACGAAATCGAACAACGAAATCGAACAACGAAATCGAACAACGAAATCGAACAACGAAATCGAACAACGAAATCGAACAACGAAATCGAACAACGAAATCGAACAACGAAGTCGAACAACGAAATCGAACAACGAATTCGAACAACGAATTCTAACAACGAATTCGAACAACGAAATCGAACAACGAAATCGAACAACGAAATCGAACTTCGAAATCGAACAACGAAATCGAACAACGAAATCGCACAACGAAATCGAACAACGAAATCGAACAACGAAATCGAACAACGAAATCGAACAACGAACAACGAAATCTAACAACGAACAACGAAATCTAACAACGAACAACGAAATCTAACAACGAAATCGAACAACGAAATCGAACAACGAAATCGAACAACGAAATCGAACAACGAAATCGAACAACGAAATCGAACAACGAAATCGAACAACGAAATCGAACAACGAAATCGAACAACGAAATCGAACAACGAATTCGAACAACGAATTCGAACAACGAATTCGAACAACGAAATCGAACAACGAATTCGAACAACGAATTCGAACCACGAAATCGAACAAAGAACAACGAAATCTAACAACGAACAACGAAATCTAACAACGAACAACGAAATCTAACAACGAAATCGAACAACGAAATCTAACAACGAAATCGAACAACGAAATCTAACAACGAACAACGAAATCTAACAACGAAATCGAACAACGAAATCGAACAACGAAATCGAACAACGAAATGGAACAACGAAATCGAACAACGAAATCGAACAACGAAATCGAATAACGAATCGAACAACGAAATCGAACAACGAAATCGAACAACGAAATCGAACAACGAAATCGAACTTCGAAATCGAACAACGAAATCGAACAACGAATTCGAACCACGAAATCGAACCACGAAATCGAACAACGAAATCGAACAACGAAATCGAACAACGAAATCGAACAACGAAATCGAACTTCGAAATCGAACAACGAAATCGCACAACGAAATCGAACAACGAAATCGAACAACGACATCGAACAACGAATTCGAACCACGAAATCGAACAAAGAACAACGAAATCTAACAACGAACAACGAACAACGAAATCTAACAACGAACAACGAACAACGAAATCTAACAACGAACAACGAAATCGAACAACGAAATCGAACAACGAAATCGAACAACGAAATCGAACAACGAAATGGAACAACGAAATCGAACAACGAAATCGAACAACGAAATCTAACAACGAACAACGAAATCTAACAACGAAATCTAACAACGAACAACGAAATCTAACAACGAAATCGAACAACGAAATCGAACAACGAAATCGAACAACGAAATCGAACAACGAAATCGAACAACGAAATCGAACAACGAAATCGAACAACGAAATCGAACAACGAATTCGAACAACGAATTCGAACAACGAATTCGAACAACGAATTCGAACAACGAAATCGAACAACGAATTCGAACAACGAATTCGAACCACGAAATCGAACAACGAAATCGAATAACGAAATCGAACAACGAAATCGAACAACGAAATCGAACAACGAAATCGAACAACGAAATCGAACAACGAAATCGAACAACGAAATCGAACAACGAAATCGAACTTCGAAATCGAACAACGAAATCGAACAACGAATTCGAACCACGAAATCGAACAAAGAACAACGAAATCTAACAACGAACAACGAAATCTAACAATGAACAACGAAATCTAACAACGAAATCGAACAACGAAATCGAACAACGAAATCGAACAACGAAATCGAACAACGAAATCTAACAACGAACAACGAAATCTAACAACGAAATCTAACAACGAACAACGAAATCTAACAACGAAATCGAACAACGAAATCGAACAACGAAATCGAACAACGAAATCGAACAACGAAATCGAACAACGAAATCGAACAACGAAATCGAACAACGAAATCGAACAACGAAATCGAACAACGAATTCGAACAACGAATTCGAACAACGAAATCGAACAACGAAATCGAACAACGAAATCGAACAACGAAATCGAACAACGAAATCGAATAACGAAATCGAACAACGAAATCGAACAACGAAATCGAACAACGAAATCGAACAACGAAATCGAACAACGAAATCGAACAACGAAATCGAACTTCGAAATCGAACAACGAAATCGAACAACGAATTCGAACCACGAAATCGAACAAAGAACAACGAAATCTAACAACGAACAACGAAATCTAACAATGAACAACGAAATCTAACAACGAACAACGAAATCGAACAACGAAATCGAACAACGAAATGGAACAACGAAATCGAACAACGAAATCGAATAACGAATCGAACAACGAAATCGAACAACGAAATCGAACAACGAAATCGAACAACGAAATCGAACAACGAAATCGAACAACGAAATCGAACAACGAAATCGAACAACGAAATCGAACAACGAAATCGAACAACGAAATCGAACAACGAAAACGAACAACGAAATCGAACAACGAAATCGAACAACGAAATCGAACAACGAAATCGAACAACGAATTCGAACAACGAATTCGAACAACGAATTCGAACAACGAAATCGAACCACGAATTCGAACAACGAATTCGAACCACGAAATCGAACAAAGAACAACGAAATCTAACAACGAACAACGAAATCTAACAACGAACAACGAAATCTAACAACGAAATCTAACAGCGAAATCGAACAACGAAATCTAACAACGAACAACGAAATCTAACAACGAAATCGAACAACGAAATCGAACAACGAAATCGAACAACGAAATGGAACAACGAAATCGAACAACGAAATCGAACAACGAAATCGAACAACGAAATCGAACAACGAAATCGAACAACGAACAACGAAATCTAACAACGAACAACGAAATCTAACAACGAACAACGAAATCTAACAACGAACAACGAAATCTAACAACGAAATCGAACAACGAAATCTAACAACGAAATCGAATAACGAAATCGAACAACGAAATCGAACAACGAAATCGAACAACGAAATCGAACAACGAAATCGAATAACGAAATCGAACAACGAAATCGAACAACGAAATCGAACAACGAAATCGAACAACGAAATCGAACAACGAAATCGAACAACGAACAACGAAATCTAACAACGAACAACGAAATCTAACAACGAACAACGAAATCTAACAACGAACAACGAAATCTAACAACGAAATCGAACAACGAAATCGAACAACGAAATCGAACAACGAAATCGAACAACGAAATCTAACAACGAACAACGAAATCTAACAACGAACAACGAAATCTAACAACGAAATCGAACAACGAAATCGAACAACGAAATCGAACAACGAAATCGAACAACGAAATCGAACAACGAAATCGAACAACGAAATCGAACAACGAAGTCGAACAACGAAATCGAACAACGAAATCGAACAACGAAATCGAACAACGAAATCGAACAACGAATTCGAACAACGAATTCGAACAACGAATTCGAACAACGAAATCGAACAACGAAATCGAACAACGAAATCGAATAACGAAATCGAACAACGAAATCGAACAACGAAATCGAACAACGAAATCGAACAACGAAATCGAACAACGAAATCGAACAACGAAATCGAACTTCGAAATCGAACAACGAAATCGAACAACGAAATCGAACAACGAATTCGAACAACGAATTCGAACAACGAAATCGAACAAAGAACAACGAAATCTAACAACGAACAACGAACAACGAAATCTAACAACGAACAACGAAATCGAACAACGAAATCGAACAACGAAATCGAACAACGAAATCGAACAACGAAATGGAACAACGAAATCGAACAACGAAATCGAACAACGAATTCGAACAACGAAATCGAACAACGAAATGGAACAACGAAATCGAACAACGAAATCGAACAACGAAATCGAATAACGAATCGAACAACGAAATCGAACAACGAAATCGAACAACGAAATCGAACAACGAAATCGAACAACGAAATCGAACAACGAATTCGAACAACGAAATCGAACAACGAAATCGAACAACGAAATCGAACAACGAAATCGAACAACGAAATCGAACAACGAATTCGAACAACGAATTCGAACAACGAAATCGAACAACGAAATCGAACAACGAAATCGAACAACGAAATCGAACAACGAAATCGAACAACGAATTCGAACAACGAATTCGAACAACGAATTCGAACAACGAAATCGAACAACGAATTCGAACAACGAATTCGAACCACGAAATCGAACAACGAAATCGAATAACGAAATCGAACAACGAAATCGAACAACGAAATCGAACAACGAAATCGAACAACGAAATCGAACAACGAAATCGAACAACGAAATCGAACAACGAAATCTAACAACGAAATCGAACTTCGAAATCGAACAACGAAATCGAACAACGAATTCGAACCACGAAATCGAACAAAGAACAACGAAATCTAACAACGAACAACGAAATCTAACAACGAAATCTAACAACGAACAACGAAATCTAACAACGAAATCGAACAACGAAATCGAACAACGAAATCGAACAACGAAATCGAACAACGAAATCGAACAACGAAATCGAACAACGAAATCGAACAACGAAATCGAACAACGAAATCGAACAACGAAATCGAACAACGAAATCGAACAACGAAATCGAACAACGAAATCGAACAACGAATTCGAACAACGAATTCGAACAACGAAATCGAACAACGAAATCGAACAACGAAATCGAATAACGAAATCGAACAACGAAATCGAACAACGAAATCGAACAACGAAATCGAACAACGAAATCGAACAACGAAATCGAACAACGAAATCGAACAACGAAATCGAACTTCGAAATCGAACAACGAAATCGAACAACGAAATCGAACAAAGAACAACGAAATCTAACAACGAACAACGAAATCTAACAATGAACAACGAAATCTAACAACGAACAACGAAATCGAACAACGAAATCGAACAACGAAATGGAACAACGAAATCGAACAACGAAATCGAATAACGAATCGAACAACGAAATCGAACAACGAAATCGAACAACGAAATCGAACAACGAAATCGAACAACGAAATCGAACAACGAAATCGAACAACGAAATCGAACAACGAAATCGAACAACGAAATCGAACAACGAAAACGAACAACGAAATCGAACAACGAAATCGAACAACGAAATCGAACAACGAATTCGAACAACGAATTCGAACAACGAATTCGAACAACGAAATCGAACAACGAATTCGAACAACGAATTCGAACCACGAAATCGAACAAAGAACAACGAAATCTAACAACGAACAACGAAATCTAACAACGAACAACGAAATCTAACAACGAAATCTAACAACGAAATCGAACAACGAAATCTAACAACGAACAACGAAATCTAACAACGAAATCGAACAACGAAATCGAATAACGAATCGAACAACGAAATCGAACAACGAAATCGAACAACGAAATCGAACAGCGAAATCGAACTTCGAAATCGAACAACGAAATCGAACAACGAATTCGAACCACGAAATCGAACAAAGAACAACGAAATCTAACAACGAACAACGAACAACGAAATCTAACAACGAACAACGAAATCGAACAACGAAATCGAACAACGAAATCGAACAACGAAATGGAACAACGAAATCGAACAACGAAATCGAACAACGAAATCGAATAACGAATCGAACAACGAAATCGAACAACGAAATCGAACAACGAAATCGAACAACGAAATCGAACAACGAATTCGAACAACGAAATCGAACAACGAAAACGAACAACGAAATCGAACAACGAAATCGAACAACGAAATCGAACAACGAAATCGAACAACGAATTCGAACAACGAATTCGAACAACGAATTCGAACAACGAAATCGAACAACGAATTCGAACAACAAATTCGAACCACGAAATCGAACAAAGAACAACGAAATCTAACAACGAACAACGAAATCGAACAACGAAATCTAACAACGAAATCTAACAACGAAATCGAACAACGAAATCTAACAACGAACAACGAAATCTAACAACGAACAACGAAATCGAACAACGAAATCGAACAACGAAATGGAACAACGAAATCGAACAACGAAATCGAACAACGAAATCGAATAACGAATCGAACAACGAAATCGAACAACGAAATCGAACAACGAAATCGAACAGCGAAATCGAACTTCGAAATCGAACAACGAAATCGAACAACGAATTCGAACCACGAAATCGAACAAAGAACAACGAAATCTAACAACGAACAACGAACAACGAAATCTAACAACGAACAATGAAATCGAACAACGAAATCGAACAACGAAATCGAACAACGAAATCGAACAACGAAATGGAACAACGAAATCGAACAACGAAATCGAACAACGAAATCTAACAACGAACAACGAAATCTAACAACGAAATCTAACAACGAAATCGAACAACGAAATCGAACAACGAAATCGAACAACGAAATCGAACAACGAAATCGAACAACGAAATCGAACAACGAAATCGAACAACGAAATCGAACAACGAAATCGAACAACGAAATCGAACAACGAATTCGAACAACGAATTCGAACAACGAATTCGAACAACGAAATCGAACAACGAATTCGAACAACGAATTCGAACCACGAAATCGAACAACGAAATCGAATAACGAAATCGAACAACGAAATCGAACAACGAAATCGAACAACGAAATCGAACAACGAAATCGAACAACGAAATCGAACAACGAAATCGAACCACGAAATCGAACAAAGAACAACGAAATCTAACAACGAACAACGAAATCTAACAATGAACAACGAAATCTAACAACGAAATCGAACAACGAAATCGAACAACGAAATCGAACAACGAAATCTAACAACGAACAACGAAATCTAACAACGAAATCTAACAACGAACAACGAAATCGAACAACGAAATCGAACAACGAAATCGAACAACGAAATCGAACAACGAAATCGAACAACGAAATCGAACAACGAAATCGAACTTCGAAATCGAACAACGAAATCGAACAACGAAATCGCACAACGAAATCGAACAACGAAATCGAACAACGAAATCGAACAACGAAATCGAACTTCGAAATCGAACAACGAAATCGAACAACGAAATCGCACAACGAAATCGAACAACGAAATCGAACAACGAAATCGAACAACGAAATCGAACAACGAAATCGAACAACGAACAACGAAATCTAACAACGAACAACGAAATCTAACAACGAACAACGAAATCTAACAACCAACAACGAAATCTAACAACGAAATCGAACAACGAATTCGAACAACGAATTCGAACCACGAAATCGAACAAAGAACAACGAAATCTAACAACGAACAACGAAATCTAACAACGAACAACGAAATCTAACAACGAAATCGAACAACGAAATCGAACAACGAAATCTAACAACGAACAACGAAATCTAACAACGAAATCGAACAACGAAATCGAACAACGAAATCGAACAACGAAATCGAACAACGAAATCGAACAACGAAATCGAACAACGAATTCGAACAACGAATTCGAACCACGAAATCGAACAAAGAACAACGAAATCTAACAACGAACAACGAAATCTAACAACGAACAACGAAATCTAACAACGAAATCGAACAACGAAATCGAACAACGAAATCGAACAACGAATTCGAACAACGAATTCGAACAACGAATTCGAACAACGAAATCGAACAACGAATTCGAACAACGAATTCGAACCACGAAATCGAACAAAGAACAACGAAATCTAACAACGAACAACGAAATCTAACAACGAACAACGAAATCTAACAACGAAATCTAACAACGAAATCGAACAACGAAATCTAACAACGAACAACGAAATCTAACAACGAAATCGAACAACGAAATCGAACAACGAAATCGAACAACGAAAACGAACAACGAAATCGAACAACGAAATCGAACAACGAAATCGAACAACGAAATCGAACAACGAATTCGAACAACGAATTCGAACAACGAATTCGAACAACGAAATCGAACAACGAATTCGAACAACGAATTCGAACCACGAAATCGAACAAAGAACAACGAAATCTAACAACGAACAACGAAATCTAACAACGAACAACGAAATCTAACAACGAAATCTAACAACGAAATCGAACAACGAAATCTAACAACGAACAACGAAATCTAACAACGAAATCGAACAACGAAATCGAACAACGAAATCGAACAACGAAATGGAACAACGAAATCGAACAACGAAATCGAACAACGAAATCGAATAACGAATCGAACAACGAAATCGAACAACGAAATCGAACAACGAAATCGAACAGCGAAATCGAACAACGAAATCGCACAACGAAATCGAACAACGAAATCGAACAACGAAATCGAACAACGAAATCGAACAACGAAATCGAACAACGAAATCGAACAACGAATTCTAACAACGAATTCGAACAACGAAATCGAACAACGAAATCGAACAACGAAATCGAACAACGAAATCGAACTTCGAAATCGAACAACGAAATCGAACAACGAAATCGCACAACGAAATCGAACAACGAAATCGAACAACGAAATCTAACAACGAACAACGAAATCTAACAACGAAATCTAACAACGAACAACGAAATCGAACAACGAAATCGAACAACGAAATCGAACAACGAAATCGAACAACGAAATCGAACAACGAAATCGAACAACGAAATCGAACTTCGAAATCGAACAACGAAATCGAACAACGAAATCGCACAACGAAATCGAACAACGAAATCGAACAACGAAATCGAACAACGAAATCGAACTTCGAAATCGAACAACGAAATCGAACAACGAAATCGCACAACGAAATCGAACAACGAAATCGAACAACGAAATCGAACAACGAAATCGAACAACGAAATCGAACAACGAAATCGAACAACGAACAACGAAATCTAACAACGAACAACGAAATCTAACAACGAACAACGAAATCTAACAACCAACAACGAAATCTAACAACGAAATCGAACAACGAATTCGAACAACGAATTCGAACCACGAAATCGAACAAAGAACAACGAAATCTAACAACGAACAACGAAATCTAACAACGAACAACGAAATCTAACAACGAAATCGAACAACGAAATCGAACAACGAAATCTAACAACGAACAACGAAATCTAACAACGAAATCGAACAACGAAATCGAACAACGAAATCGAACAACGAAATCGAACAACGAAATCGAACAACGAAATCGAACAACGAAATCGAACAACGAAATCGAACAACGAAATCGAACAACGAAATCGAACAACGAAATCGAACAACGAAAACGAACAACGAAATCGAACAACGAAATCGAACAACGAAATCGAACAACGAAATCGAACAACGAATTCGAACAACGAATTCGAACAACGAATTCGAACAACGAAATCGAACAACGAATTCGAACAACGAATTCGAACCACGAAATCGAACAAAGAACAACGAAATCTAACAACGAACAACGAAATCTAACAACGAACAACGAAATCTAACAACGAAATCTAACAACGAAATCGAACAACGAAATCTAACAACGAACAACGAAATCTAACAACGAAATCGAACAACGAAATCGAACAACGAAATGGAACAACGAAATCGAACAACGAAATCGAACAACGAAATCGAATAACGAATCGAACAACGAAATCGAACAACGAAATCGAACAACGAAATCGAACAGCGAAATCGAACAACGAAATCGCACAACGAAATCGAACAACGAAATCGAACAACGAAATCGAACAACGAAATCGAACAACGAAATCGAACAACGAATTCTAACAACGAATTCGAACAACGAAATCGAACAACGAAATCGAACAACGAAATCGAACAACGAAATCGAAATTCGAAATCGAACAACGAAATCGAACAACGAAATCGCACAACGAAATCGAACAACGAAATCGAACAACGAAATCGAACAACGAAATCGAACAACGAAATCGAACAACGAAATCGAACAACGAAATCGAACAACGAAATCGAACAACGAACAACGAAATCTAACAACGAACAACGAAATCTAACAACGAACAACGAAATCTAACAACCAACAACGAAATCTAACAACGAAATCGAACAACGAATTCGAACAACGAATTCGAACCACGAAATCGAACAAAGAACAACGAAATCTAACAACGAACAACGAAATCTAACAACGAACAACGAAATCTAACAACGAAATCGAACAACGAAATCGAACAACGAAATCTAACAACGAACAACGAAATCTAACAACGAAATCGAACAACGAAATCGAACAACGAAATCGAACAACGAAATCAAACAACGAAATCGAACAACGAAATCGAACAACGAAATCGAACAACGAAATCGAACAACGAAATCGAACAACGAAATCGAACAACGAAAACGAACAACGAAATCGAACAACGAAATCGAACAACGAAATCGAACAACGAAATCGAACAACGAATTCGAACAACGAATTCGAACAACGAATTCGAACAACGAAATCGAACAACGAATTCGAACAACGAATTCGAACCACGAAATCGAACAAAGAACAACGAAATCTAACAACGAACAACGAAATCTAACAACGAACAACGAAATCTAACAACGAAATCTAACAACGAAATCGAACAACGAAATCTAACAACGAACAACGAAATCTAACAACGAAATCGAACAACGAAATCGAACAACGAAATCGAACAACGAAATGGAACAACGAAATCGAACAACGAAATCGAACAACGAAATCGAATAACGAATCGAACAACGAAATCGAACAACGAAATCGAACAACGAAATCGAACAGCGAAATCGAACAACGAAATCGAACAACGAATTCGAACCACGAAATCGAACAAAGAACAACGAAATCTAACAACGAACAACGAACAACGAAATCTAACAACGAACAACGAAATCGAACAACGAAATCGAACAACGAAATCGAACAACGAAATGGAACAACGAAATCGAACAACGAAATCGAACAACGAAATCGAATAACGAATCGAACAACGAAATCGAACAACGAAATCGAACAACGAAATCGAACAACGAAATCGAACAACGAAATCGAACAACGAAATCGAACAACGAAATCGAACAACGAAATCGAACAACGAAATCGAACAACGAAATCGAACAACGAAGTCGAACAACGAAATCGAACAACGAATTCGAACAACGAATTCTAACAACGAATTCGAACAACGAAATCGAACAACGAAATCGAACAACGAAATCGAACAACGAAATCGAACTTCGAAATCGAACAACGAAATCGAACAACGAAATCGCACAACGAAATCGAACAACGAAATCGAACAACGAAATCGAACAACGAAATCGAACAACGAAATCGAACAACGAACAACGAAATCTAACAACGAACAACGAAATCTAACAACGAACAACGAAATCTAACAACGAAATCGAACAACGAAATCGAACAACGAAATCGAACAACGAAATCGAACAACGAAATCGAACAACGAAATCGAACAACGAAATCGAACAACGAAATCGAACAACGAAATCGAACAACGAAATCGAACAACGAATTCGAACAACGAATTCGAACAACGAATTCGAACAACGAAATCGAACAACGAATTCGAACAACGAATTCGAACCACGAAATCGAACAAAGAACAACGAAATCTAACAACGAACAACGAAATCTAACAACGAACAACGAAATCTAACAACGAAATCGAACAACGAAATCTAACAACGAAATCGAACAACGAAATCTAACAACGAACAACGAAATCTAACAACGAAATCGAACAACGAAATCGAACAACGAAATCGAACAACGAAATGGAACAACGAAATCGAACAACGAAATCGAACAACGAAATCGAATAACGAATCGAACAACGAAATCGAACAACGAAATCGAACAACGAAATCGAACAACGAAATCGAACTTCGAAATCGAACAACGAAATCGAACAACGAATTCGAACCACGAAATCGAACCACGAAATCGAACAACGAAATCGAACAACGAAATCGAACAACGAAATCGAACAACGAAATCGAACTTCGAAATCGAACAACGAAATCGCACAACGAAATCGAACAACGAAATCGAACAACGAAATCGAACAACGAAATCGAACAACGAAATCGAATAACGAATCGAACAACGAAATCGAACAACGAAATCGAACAACGAAATCGAACAACGAAATCGAACAACGAAATCGAACAACGAAATCGAACAACGAAATCGAACAACGAAATCGAACAACGAAGTCGAACAACGAAGTCGAACAACGAAATCGAACAACGAATTCGAACAACGAATTCGAACAACGAATTCTAACAACGAATTCGAACAACGAAATCGAACAACGAAATCGAACAACGAAATCGAACAACGAAATCGAACAACGAAATCGAACAACGAAATCGAACAACGAAATCGCACAACGAAATCGAACAACGAAATCGAACAACGAAATCGAACAACGAAATCGAACAACGAAATCGAACAACGAAATCGAACAACGAAATCGAATAACGAATCGAACAACGAAATCGAACAACGAAATCGAACAACGAAATCGAACAACGAAATCGAACAACGAAATCGAACAACGAAATCGAACAACGAAATCGAACAACGAAATCGAACAACGAAGTCGAACAACGAAGTCGAACAACGAAATCGAACAACGAATTCGAACAACGAATTCTAACAACGAATTCGAACAACGAAATCGAACAACGAAATCGAACAACGAAATCGAACAACGAAATCGAACTTCGAAATCGAACAACGAAATCGAACAACGAAATCGCACAACGAAATCGAACAACGAAATCGAACAACGAAATCGAACAACGAAATCGAACAACGAAATCGAACAACGAACAACGAAATCTAACAACGAACAACGAAATCTAACAACGAACAACGAAATCTAACAACCAACAACGAAATCTAACAACGAAATCGAACAACGAAATCGAACAACGAACAACGAAATCTAACAACGAACAACGAAATCTAACAACGAACAACGAAATCTAACAACCAACAACGAAATCTAACAACGAAATCTAACAACGAAATCGAACAACGAAATCTAACAACGAACAACGAAATCTAACAACGAAATCGAACAACGAAATCGAACAACGAAATCGAACAACGAAATGGAACAACGAAATCGAACAACGAAATCGAACAACGAAATCGAATAACGAATCGAACAACGAAATCGAACAACGAAATCGAACAACGAAATCGAACAGCGAAATCGAACAACGAAATCGAACAACGAATTCGAACCACGAAATCGAACAAAGAACAACGAAATCTAACAACGAACAACGAACAACGAAATCTAACAACGAACAACGAAATCGAACAACGAAATCGAACAACGAAATCGAACAACGAAATCGAACAACGAAATGGAACAACGAAATCGAACAACGAAATCGAACAACGAAATCGAATAACGAATCGAACAACGAAATCGAACAACGAAATCGAACAACGAAATCGAACAACGAAATCGAACAACGAAATCGAACAACGAAATCGAACAACGAAATCGAACAACGAAATCGAACAACGAAATCGAACAACGAAATCGAACAACGAAGTCGAACAACGAAATCGAACAACGAATTCGAACAACGAATTCTAACAACGAATTCGAACAACGAAATCGAACAACGAAATCGAACAACGAAATCGAACAACGAAATCGAACTTCGAAATCGAACAACGAAATCGAACAACGAAATCGCACAACGAAATCGAACAACGAAATCGAACAACGAAATCGAACAACGAAATCGAACAACGAAATCGAACAACGAAATCGAACAACGAACAACGAAATCTAACAACGAACAACGAAATCTAACAACGAACAACGAAATCTAACAACCAACAACGAAATCTAACAACGAAATCGAACAACGAATTCGAACAACGAATTCGAACCACGAAATCGAACAAAGAACAACGAAATCTAACAACGAACAACGAAATCTAACAACGAACAACGAAATCTAACAACGAAATCGAACAACGAAATCGAACAACGAAATCTAACAACGAACAACCAAATCTAACAACGAAATCGAACAACGAAATCGAACAACGAAATCGAACAACGAAATCGAACAACGAAATCGAACAACGAAATCGAACAACGAAATCGAACAACGAAATCGAACAACGAAAACGAACAACGAAATCGAACAACGAAATCGAACAACGAAATCGAACAACGAAATCGAACAACGAATTCGAACAACGAATTCGAACAACGAATTCGAACAACGAAATCGAACAACGAATTCGAACAACGAATTCGAACCACGAAATCGAACAAAGAACAACGAAATCTAACAACGAACAACGAAATCTAACAACGAACAACGAAATCTAACAACGAAATCTAACAACGAAATCGAACAACGAAATCTAACAACGAACAACGAAATCTAACAACGAAATCGAACAACGAAATCGAACAACGAAATCGAACAACGAAATGGAACAACGAAATCGAACAACGAAATCGAACAACGAAATCGAATAACGAATCGAACAACGAAATCGAACAACGAAATCGAACAACGAAATCGAACAGCGAAATCGAACAACGAAATCGAACAACGAATTCGAACCACGAAATCGAACAAAGAACAACGAAATCTAACAACGAACAACGAACAACGAAATCTAACAACGAACAACGAAATCGAACAACGAAATCGAACAACGAAATGGAACAACGAAATCGAACAACGAAATCGAACAACGAAATCGAATAACGAATCGAACAACGAAATCGAACAACGAAATCGAACAACGAAATCGAACAACGAAATCGAACAACGAAATCGAACAACGAAATCGAACAACGAAATCGAACAACGAAATCGAACAACGAAATCGAACAACGAAATCGAACAACGAAGTCGAACAACGAAATCGAACAACGAATTCGAACAACGAATTCTAACAACGAATTCGAACAACGAAATCGAACAACGAAATCGAACAACGAAATCGAACAACGAAATCGAACTTCGAAATCGAACAACGAAATCGAACAACGAAATCGCACAACGAAATCGAACAACGAAATCGAACAACGAAATCGAACAACGAAATCGAACAACGAAATCGAACAACGAACAACGAAATCTAACAACGAACAACGAAATCTAACAACGAACAACGAAATCTAACAACGAAATCGAACAACGAAATCGAACAACGAAATCGAACAACGAAATCGAACAACGAAATCGAACAACGAAATCGAACAACGAAATCGAACAACGAAATCGAACAACGAAATCGAACAACGAAATCGAACAACGAATTCGAACAACGAATTCGAACAACGAATTCGAACAACGAAATCGAACAACGAATTCGAACCACGAAATCGAACAAAGAACAACGAAATCTAACAACGAACAACGAAATCTAACAACGAACAACGAAATCTAACAACGAAATCGAACAACGAAATCTAACAACGAAATCGAACAACGAAATCTAACAACGAACAACGAAATCTAACAACGAAATCGAACAACGAAATCGAACAACGAAATGGAACAACGAAATCGAACAACGAAATCGAACAACGAAATCGAACAACGAAATCGAATAACGAATCGAACAACGAAATCGAACAACGAAATCGAACAACGAAATCGAACAACGAAATCGAACTTCGAAATCGAACAACGAAATCGAACAACGAATTCGAACCACGAAATCGAACCACGAAATCGAACAACGAAATCGAACAACGAAATCGAACAACGAAATCGAACAACGAAATCGAACTTCGAAATCGAACAACGAAATCGCACAACGAAATCGAACAACGAAATCGAACAACGAAATCGAACAACGAAATCGAACAACGAAATCGAACAACGAAATCGAACAACGAAATCGAACAACGAAATCGAACAACGAATTCGAACAAAGAACAACGAAATCTAACAACGAACAACGAAATCTAACAACGAACAACGAAATCTAACAACGAACAACGAAATCTAACAACGAAATCGAACAACGAAATCGAACAACGAAATCGAACAACGAAATCGAACAACGAAATCTAACAACGAACAACGAAATCTAACAACGAAATCGAACAACGAAATCGAACAACGAAATCGAACAACGAAATCGAACAACGAAATCGAACAACGAAATCGAACAACGAAATGGAACAACGAAATCGAACAACGAAATCGAACAACGAAATCGAACAACGAAATGGAACAACGAAATCGAACAACGAAATCGAACAACGAAATCGAACAACGAAATCGAACAACGAAATCGAACGAAATCGAACAACGAAATCGAACAACGAATTCGAACCACGAATTCGAACAACGAAATCGAACAACGAATTCGAACAACGAAATCGAACAACGAAATCGAACAACGAAATGGAACAACGAAATCGAACAACAAAATCGAACAACGAAATCGAACAACGAAATCGAACAACGAAATCGAACAACGAAATCGAACAACGAAATCGAACAACGAAATCGAACAACGAAATCGAACAACGAAATCGAACAACGAAATCGAACAACGAAATCGAACAACGAAATCGAACAACGAAATCGAACAACGAAATCGAACAACGAAATCGAACAACGAAATCGAACAACGAATTCGAACCACGAAATCGAACAACGAAATCGAACAACGAATTCGAACAACGAATTCGAACAACGAAATCGAACAACGAAATCGAACAACGAAATCGAACAACGAAATCGAACTTCGAAATCGAACAACGAAATCGAACAACGAAATCGCACAACGAAATCGAACAACGAAATCGAACAACGAAATCGAACAACGAAATCGAACAACGAAATCGAACAACGAAATCGAACAACGAAATCGAACAACGAAATCGAACAACGAAATCGAACAACGAACAACGAAATCTAACAACGAACAACGAAATCTAACAACGAACAACGAAATCTAACAACGAACAACGAAATCTAACAACGAAATCGAACAACGAAATCGAACAACGAAATCGAACAACGAAATCGAACAACGAAATCGAACAACGAAATCTAACAACGAACAACGAAATCTAACAACGAAATCTAACAACGAACAACAAATTCTAACAACGAAATCGAACAACGAAATCGAACAACGAAACCGAACAACGAAATCGAACAACGAAATCGAACAACGAAATCGAACAACGAAATCGAACAACGAAATCGAACAACGAAATCGAACAACGAAATCGAACAACGAAATCGAACAACGAAATCGAACAACGAATTCGAACAACGAATTCGAACAACGAATTCGAACAACGAAATCGAACAACGAAATCGAACAACGAAATCGAACAACGAAATCGAACAACGAAATCGAACAACGAAATCGAACAACGAAATCGAACAACGAAATCGAACAACGAAATCGAACAACGAAATCGAACAACGAAATCGAACAACGAAATCGAACAACGAATTCGAACCACGAAATCGAACAAAGAACAACGAAATCTAACAACGAACAACGAAATCTAACAATGAACAACGAAATCTAACAACGAACAACGAAATCTAACAACGAAATCGAACAACGAAATCGAACAACGAAATCGAACAACGAAATCGAACAACGAAATCGAACAACGAAATCGAACAACGAAATGGAACAACGAAATCGAACAACGAAATCGAACAACGAAATCGAACAACGAAATGGAACAACGAAATCGAACAACGAAATCGAACAACGAAATCGAACAACGAAATCGAACAACGAAATCGAACAACGAAATCGAACAACGAAATCGAACAACGAATTCGAACAACGAATTCGAACCACGAAATCGAACAACGAAATCGAACAACGAATTCGAACAACGAAATCGAACAACGAAATCGAACAACGAAATGGAACAACGAAATCGAACAACAAAATCGAACAACGAAATCGAACAACGAAATCGAACAACGAAATCGAACAACGAAATCGAACAACGAAATCGAACAACGAAATCGAACAACGAAATCGAACAACGAAATCGAACAACGAAATCGAACAACGAAATCGAACAACGAAATCGAACAACGAAATCGAACAACGAAATCGAACAACGAAATCGAACAACGAAATCGAACAACGAAATCGAACAACGAAATCGAACAACGAATTCGAACCACGAAATCGAACAACGAATTCGAACAACGAATTCGAACAACGAAATCGAACAACGAAATCGAACAACGAAATCGAACAACGAAATCGAACTTCGAAATCGAACAACGAAATCGAACAACGAAATCGCACAACGAAATCGAACAACGAAATCGAACAACGAAATCGAACAACGAAATCGAACAACGAAATCGAACAACGAAATCGAACAACGAAATCGAACAACGAAATCGAACAACGAAATCGAACAACGAACAACGAAATCTAACAACGAACAACGAAATCTAACAACGAACAACGAAATCTAACAACGAACAACGAAATCTAACAACGAAATCGAACAACGAAATCGAACAACGAAATCGAACAACGAAATCGAACAACGAAATCGAACAACGAAATCTAACAACGAACAACGAAATCTAACAACGAAATCTAACAACGAACAACAAATTCTAACAACGAAATCGAACAACGAAATCGAACAACGAAACCGAACAACGAAATCGAACAACGAAATCGAACAACGAAATCGAACAACGAAATCGAACAACGAAATCGAACAACGAAATCGAACAACGAAATCGAACAACGAAATCGAACAACGAAATCGAACAACGAATTCGAACAACGAATTCGAACAACGAATTCGAACAACGAAATCGAACAACGAAATCGAACAACGAAATCGAACAACGAAATCGAACAACGAAATCGAACAACGAAATCGAACAACGAAATCGAACAACGAAATCGAACAACGAAATCGAACAACGAAATCGAACAACGAAATCGAACAACGAATTCGAACCACGAAATCGAACAAAGAACAACGAAATCTAACAACGAACAACGAAATCTAACAATGAACAACGAAATCTAACAACGAACAACGAAATCGAACAACGAAATCGAACAACGAAATGGAACAACGAAATCGAACAACGAAATCGAATAACGAATCGAACAACGAAATCGAACAACGAAATCTAACAACGAAATCGAACAACGAAATCGAACAACGAAATCGAACAACGAAATCGAACAACGAAATCGAACAACGAAATCGAACAACGAAATCGAACAACGAAAACGAACAACGAAATCGAACAACGAAATCGAACAACGAAATCGAACAACGAAATCGAACAACGAAATCGAACAACGAATTCGAACAACGAATTCGAACAACGAAATCGAACAACGAATTCGAACAACGAATTCGAACCACGAAATCGAACAAAGAACAAAGAAATCTAACAACGAACAACGAAATCTAACAACGAACAACGAAATCTAACAACGAAATCTAACAACGAAATCGAACAACGAAATCTAACAACGAACAACGAAATCTAACAACGAAATCGAACAACGAAATCGAACAACGAAATCGAACAACGAAATGGAACAACGAAATCGAACAACGAAATCGAACAACGAAATCGAATAACGAATCGAACAACGAAATCGAACAACGAAATCGAACAACGAAATCGAACAGCGAAATCGAACTTCGAAATCGAACAACGAAATCGAACAACGAATTCGAACCACGAAATCGAACAAAGAACAACGAAATCTAACAACGAACAACGAACAACGAAATCTAACAACGAACAACGAAATCGAACAACGAAATCGAACAACGAAATCGAACAACGAAATCGAACATCGAAATCGAACAACGAAATGGAACAACGAAATCGAACAACGAAATCGAACAACGAAATCTAACAACGAACAACGAAATCTAACAACGAAATCTAACAACGAACAACGAAATCTAACAACGAAATCGAACAACGAAATCGAACAACGAAATCGAACAACGAAATCGAACAACGAAATCGAACAACGAAATCGAACAACGAAATCGAACAACGAAATCGAACAACGAAATCGAACAACGAAATCGAACAACGAAATCGAACAACGAAATCGAACAACAAAATCGAACAACGAAATCGAACAACGAAATCGAACAACGAAATCGAACAACGAAATCGAACAACGAATTCGAACAACGAATTCGAACCACGAAATCGAATAAAGCACAACGAAATCTAACAACGAACAACGAAATCTAACAACGAACAACGAAATCTAACAACGAACAACGAAATCTAACAACGAAATCGAACAACGAAATCGAACAACGAAATCGAACAACGAAATCGAATAACGAAATCGAACAACGAAATCGAACAACGAAATCGAACAACGAAATCGAACAACGAAATCGAACAACGAAATCGAACAACGAATTCGAACAACGAATTCGAACAACGAATTCGAACAACGAAATCGAACAACGAATTCGAACAACGAATTCGAACCACGAAATCGAACAAAGAACAACGAAATCTAACAACGAACAACGAAATCGAACAACGAAATCGAATAACGAATCGAACAACGAAATCGAACAACGAAATCGAACAACGAAATCGAACAACGAAATCGAACTTCGAAATCGAACAACGAAATCGAACAACGAATTCGAACCACGAAATCGAACCACGAAATCGAACAACGAAATCGAACAACGAAATCGAACAACGAAATCGAACAACGAAATCGAACTTCGAAATCGAACAACGAAATCGCACAACGAAATCGAACAACGAAATCGAACAACGAAATCGAACAACGAAATCGAACAACGAAATCGAACAACGAAATCGAACAACGAAATCGAACAACGAAATCGAACAACGAATTCGAACAAAGAACAACGAAATCTAACAACGAACAACGAAATCTAACAACGAACAACGAAATCTAACAACGAACAACGAAATCTAACAACGAAATCGAACAACGAAATCGAACAACGAAATCGAACAACGAAATCGAACAACGAAATCTAACAACGAACAACGAAATCTAACAACGAAATCGAACAACGAAATCGAACAACGAAATCGAACAACGAAATCGAACAACGAAATCGAACAACGAAATCGAACAACGAAATGGAACAACGAAATCGAACAACGAAATCGAACAACGAAATCGAACAACGAAATGGAACAACGAAATCGAACAACGAAATCGAACAACGAAATCGAACAACGAAATCGAACAACGAAATCGAACAACGAAATCGAACAACGAAATCGAACAACGAATTCGAACAACGAATTCGAACCACGAAATCGAACAACGAAATCGAACAACGAATTCGAACAACGAAATCGAACAACGAAATCGAACAACGAAATGGAACAACGAAATCGAACAACAAAATCGAACAACGAAATCGAACAACGAAATCGAACAACGAAATCGAACAACGAAATCGAACAACGAAATCGAACAACGAAATCGAACAACGAAATCGAACAACGAAATCGAACAACGAAATCGAACAACGAAATCGAACAACGAAATCGAACAACGAAATCGAACAACGAAATCGAACAACGAAATCGAACAACGAAATCGAACAACGAAATCGAACAACGAATTCGAACCACGAAATCGAACAACGAAATCGAACAACGAATTCGAACAACGAATTCGAACAACGAAATCGAACAACGAAATCGAACAACGAAATCGAACAACGAAATCGAACTTCGAAATCGAACAACGAAATCGAACAACGAAATCGCACAACGAAATCGAACAACGAAATCGAACAACGAAATCGAACAACGAAATCGAACAACGAAATCGAACAACGAAATCGAACAACGAAATCGAACAACGAAATCGAACAACGAACAACGAAATCTAACAACGAACAACGAAATCTAACAACGAACAACGAAATCTAACAACGAACAACGAAATCTAACAACGAAATCGAACAACGAAATCGAACAACGAAATCGAACAACGAAATCGAACAACGAAATCGAACAACGAAATCTAACAACGAACAACGAAATCTAACAACGAAATCTAACAACGAACAACAAATTCTAACAACGAAATCGAACAACGAAATCGAACAACGAAACCGAACAACGAAATCGAACAACGAAATCGAACAACGAAATCGAACAACGAAATCGAACAACGAAATCGAACAACGAAATCGAACAACGAAATCGAACAACGAAATCGAACAACGAAATCGAACAACGAATTCGAACAACGAATTCGAACAACGAATTCGAACAACGAAATCGAACAACGAAATCGAACAACGAAATCGAACAACGAAATCGAACAACGAAATCGAACAACGAAATCGAACAACGAAATCGAACAACGAAATCGAACAACGAAATCGAACAACGAAATCGAACTTCGAAATCGAACAACGAAATCGAACAACGAATTCGAACCACGAAATCGAACAAAGAACAACGAAATCTAACAACGAACAACGAAATCTAACAATGAACAACGAAATCTAACAACGAACAACGAAATCGAACAACGAAATCGAACAACGAAATGGAACAACGAAATCGAACAACGAAATCGAATAACGAATCGAACAACGAAATCGAACAACGAAATCTAACAACGAAATCGAACAACGAAATCGAACAACGAAATCGAACAACGAAATCGAACAACGAAATCGAACAACGAAATCGAACAACGAAATCGAACAACGAAAACGAACAACGAAATCGAACAACGAAATCGAACAACGAAATCGAACAACGAAATCGAACAACGAAATCGAACAACGAATTCGAACAACGAATTCGAACAACGAAATCGAACAACGAATTCGAACAACGAATTCGAACCACGAAATCGAACAAAGAACAACGAAATCTAACAACGAACAACGAAATCTAACAACGAACAACGAAATCTAACAACGAAATCTAACAACGAAATCGAACAACGAAATCTAACAACGAACAACGAAATCTAACAACGAAATCGAACAACGAAATCGAACAACGAAATCGAACAACGAAATGGAACAACGAAATCGAACAACGAAATCGAACAACGAAATCGAATAACGAATCGAACAACGAAATCGAACAACGAAATCGAACAACGAAATCGAACAGCGAAATCGAACTTCGAAATCGAACAACGAAATCGAACAACGAACAACGAAATCTAACAACGAACAACGAAATCTAACAACGAACAACGAAATCTAACAACCAACAACGAAATCTAACAACGAAATCGAACAACGAATTCGAACAACGAAATCGAACAACGAATTCGAACCACGAAATCGAACAAAGAACAACGAAATCTAACAACGAACAACGAAATCTAACAACGAACAACGAAATCTAACAACCAACAACGAAATCTAACAACGAAATCTAACAACGAAATCGAACAACGAAATCTAACAACGAACAACGAAATCTAACAACGAAATCGAACAACGAAATCGAACAACGAAATCGAACAACGAAATGGAACAACGAAATCGAACAACGAAATCGAACAACGAAATCGAATAACGAATCGAACAACGAAATCGAACAACGAAATCGAACAACGAAATCGAACAGCGAAATCGAACAACGAAATCGAACAACGAATTCGAACCACGAAATCGAACAAAGAACAACGAAATCTAACAACGAACAACGAACAACGAAATCTAACAACGAACAACGAAATCGAACAACGAAATCGAACAACGAAATCGAACAACGAAATCGAACAACGAAATCGAACAACGAAATGGAACAACGAAATCGAACAACGAAATCGAACAACGAAATCGAATAACGAATCGAACAACGAAATCGAACAACGAAATCGAACAACGAAATCGAACAACGAAATCGAACAACGAAATCGAACAACGAAATCGAACAACGAAATCGAACAACGAAATCGAACAACGAAATCGAACAACGAAATCGAACAACGAAGTCGAACAACGAAATCGAACAACGAATTCGAACAACGAATTCTAACAACGAATTCGAACAACGAAATCGAACAACGAAATCGAACAACGAAATCGAACAACGAAATCGAACTTCGAAATCGAACAACGAAATCGAACAACGAAATCGCACAACGAAATCGAACAACGAAATCGAACAACGAAATCGAACAACGAAATCGAACAACGAAATCGAACAACGAAATCGAACAACGAACAACGAAATCTAACAACGAACAACGAAATCTAACAACGAACAACGAAATCTAACAACCAACAACGAAATCTAACAACGAAATCGAACAACGAATTCGAACAACGAATTCGAACCACGAAATCGAACAAAGAACAACGAAATCTAACAACGAACAACGAAATCTAACAACGAACAACGAAATCTAACAACGAAATCGAACAACGAAATCGAACAACGAAATCTAACAACGAACAACCAAATCTAACAACGAAATCGAACAACGAAATCGAACAACGAAATCGAACAACGAAATCGAACAACGAAATCGAACAACGAAATCGAACAACGAAATCGAACAACGAAATCGAACAACGAAAACGAACAACGAAATCGAACAACGAAATCGAACAACGAAATCGAACAACGAAATCGAACAACGAATTCGAACAACGAATTCGAACAACGAATTCGAACAACGAAATCGAACAACGAATTCGAACAACGAATTCGAACCACGAAATCGAACAAAGAACAACGAAATCTAACAACGAACAACGAAATCTAACAACGAACAACGAAATCTAACAACGAAATCTAACAACGAAATCGAACAACGAAATCTAACAACGAACAACGAAATCTAACAACGAAATCGAACAACGAAATCGAACAACGAAATCGAACAACGAAATGGAACAACGAAATCGAACAACGAAATCGAACAACGAAATCGAATAACGAATCGAACAACGAAATCGAACAACGAAATCGAACAACGAAATCGAACAGCGAAATCGAACAACGAAATCGAACAACGAATTCGAACCACGAAATCGAACAAAGAACAACGAAATCTAACAACGAACAACGAACAACGAAATCTAACAACGAACAACGAAATCGAACAACGAAATCGAACAACGAAATGGAACAACGAAATCGAACAACGAAATCGAACAACGAAATCGAATAACGAATCGAACAACGAAATCGAACAACGAAATCGAACAACGAAATCGAACAACGAAATCGAACAACGAAATCGAACAACGAAATCGAACAACGAAATCGAACAACGAAATCGAACAACGAAATCGAACAACGAATTCGAACAACGAATTCGAACAACGAAATCGAACAACGAAATCGAACAACGAAATCGAACAACGAAATCGAACAACGAAATCGAACAACGAAATCGAACAACGAAATCGAACAACGAAATCGAACAACGAAATCGAACAACGAAATCGAACAACGAAATCGAACAACGAAGTCGAACAACGAAATCGAACAACGAATTCGAACAACGAATTCTAACAACGAATTCGAACAACGAAATCGAACAACGAAATCGAACAACGAAATCGAACAACGAAATCGAACTTCGAAATCGAACAACGAAATCGAACAACGAAATCGCACAACGAAATCGAACAACGAAATCGAACAACGAAATCGAACAACGAAATCGAACAACGAAATCGAACAACGAAATCGAACAACGAACAACGAAATCTAACAACGAACAACGAAATCTAACAACGAACAACGAAATCTAACAACCAACAACGAAATCTAACAACGAAATCGAACAACGAATTCGAACAACGAATTCGAACCACGAAATCGAACAAAGAACAACGAAATCTAACAACGAACAACGAAATCTAACAACGAACAACGAAATCTAACAACGAAATCGAACAACGAAATCGAACAACGAAATCTAACAACGAACAACCAAATCTAACAACGAAATCGAACAACGAAATCGAACAACGAAATCGAACAACGAAATCGAACAACGAAATCGAACAACGAAATCGAACAACGAAATCGAACAACGAAATCGAACAACGAAAACGAACAACGAAATCGAACAACGAAATCGAACAACGAAATCGAACAACGAAATCGAACAACGAATTCGAACAACGAATTCGAACAACGAATTCGAACAACGAAATCGAACAACGAATTCGAACAACGAATTCGAACCACGAAATCGAACAAAGAACAACGAAATCTAACAACGAACAACGAAATCTAACAACGAACAACGAAATCTAACAACGAAATCTAACAACGAAATCGAACAACGAAATCTAACAACGAACAACGAAATCTAACAACGAAATCGAACAACGAAATCGAACAACGAAATCGAACAACGAAATGGAACAACGAAATCGAACAACGAAATCGAACAACGAAATCGAATAACGAATCGAACAACGAAATCGAACAACGAAATCGAACAACGAAATCGAACAGCGAAATCGAACAACGAAATCGAACAACGAATTCGAACCACGAAATCGAACAAAGAACAACGAAATCTAACAACGAACAACGAACAACGAAATCTAACAACGAACAACGAAATCGAACAACGAAATCGAACAACGAAATGGAACAACGAAATCGAACAACGAAATCGAACAACGAAATCGAATAACGAATCGAACAACGAAATCGAACAACGAAATCGAACAACGAAATCGAACAACGAAATCGAACAACGAAATCGAACAACGAAATCGAACAACGAAATCGAACAACGAAATCGAACAACGAAATCGAACAACGAATTCGAACAACGAATTCGAACAACGAAATCGAACAACGAAATCGAACAACGAAATCGAACAACGAAATCGAACAACGAAATCGAACAACGAAATCGAACAACGAAATCGAACAACGAAATCGAACAACGAAATCGAACAACGAAATCGAACAACGAAATCGAACAACGAATTCGAACCACGAAATCGAACAAAGAACAACGAAATCTAACAACGAACAACGAAATCTAACAATGAACAACGAAATCTAACAACGAACAACGAAATCGAACAACGAAATCGAACAACGAAATGGAACAACGAACAACGAAATCTAACAACGAACAACGAAATCTAACAACGAACAACGAAATCTAACAACGAACAACGAAATCTAACAACGAACAACGAAATCTAACAACGAAATCGAACAACGAAATCGAACAACGAAATCGAACAACGAAATCGAACAACGAAATCTAACAACGAACAACGAAATCTAACAACGAAATCGAACAACGAAATCGAACAACGAAATCGAACAACGAAATCGAACAACGAAATCGAACAACGAAATCGAACAACGAAATGGAACAACGAAATCGAACAACGAAATCGAACAACGAAATCGAACAACGAAATGGAACAACGAAATCGAACAACGAAATCGAACAACGAAATCGAACAACGAAATCGAACAACGAAATCGAACAACGAAATCGAACAACGAAATCGAACAACGAATTCGAACAACGAATTCGAACCACGAAATCGAACAACGAAATCGAACAACGAATTCGAACAACGAAATCGAACAACGAAATCGAACAACGAAATGGAACAACGAAATCGAACAACAAAATCGAACAACGAAATCGAACAACGAAATCGAACAACGAAATCGAACAACGAAATCGAACAACGAAATCGAACAACGAAATCGAACAACGAAATCGAACAACGAAATCGAACAACGAAATCGAACAACGAAATCGAACAACGAAATCGAACAACGAAATCGAACAACGAAATCGAACAACGAAATCGAACAACGAAATCGAACAACGAAATCGAACAACGAATTCGAACCACGAAATCGAACAACGAAATCGAACAACGAATTCGAACAACGAATTCGAACAACGAAATCGAACAACGAAATCGAACAACGAAATCGAACAACGAAATCGAACTTCGAAATCGAACAACGAAATCGAACAACGAAATCGCACAACGAAATCGAACAACGAAATCGAACAACGAAATCGAACAACGAAATCGAACAACGAAATCGAACAACGAAATCGAACAACGAAATCGAACAACGAAATCGAACAACGAACAACGAAATCTAACAACGAACAACGAAATCTAACAACGAACAACGAAATCTAACAACGAACAACGAAATCTAACAACGAAATCGAACAACGAAATCGAACAACGAAATCGAACAACGAAATCGAACAACGAAATCGAACAACGAAATCTAACAACGAACAACGAAATCTAACAACGAAATCTAACAACGAACAACAAATTCTAACAACGAAATCGAACAACGAAATCGAACAACGAAACCGAACAACGAAATCGAACAACGAAATCGAACAACGAAATCGAACAACGAAATCGAACAACGAAATCGAACAACGAAATCGAACAACGAAATCGAACAACGAAATCGAACAACGAAATCGAACAACGAATTCGAACAACGAATTCGAACAACGAATTCGAACAACGAAATCGAACAACGAAATCGAACAACGAAATCGAACAACGAAATCGAACAACGAAATCGAACAACGAAATCGAACAACGAAATCGAACAACGAAATCGAACAACGAAATCGAACAACGAAATCGAACTTCGAAATCGAACAACGAAATCGAACAACGAATTCGAACCACGAAATCGAACAAAGAACAACGAAATCTAACAACGAACAACGAAATCTAACAATGAACAACGAAATCTAACAACGAACAACGAAATCGAACAACGAAATCGAACAACGAAATGGAACAACGAAATCGAACAACGAAATCGAATAACGAATCGAACAACGAAATCGAACAACGAAATCTAACAACGAAATCGAACAACGAAATCGAACAACGAAATCGAACAACGAAATCGAACAACGAAATCGAACAACGAAATCGAACAACGAAATCGAACAACGAAAACGAACAACGAAATCGAACAACGAAATCGAACAACGAAATCGAACAACGAAATCGAACAACGAAATCGAACAACGAATTCGAACAACGAATTCGAACAACGAAATCGAACAACGAATTCGAACAACGAATTCGAACCACGAAATCGAACAAAGAACAACGAAATCTAACAACGAACAACGAAATCTAACAACGAACAACGAAATCTAACAACGAAATCTAACAACGAAATCGAACAACGAAATCTAACAACGAACAACGAAATCTAACAACGAAATCGAACAACGAAATCGAACAACGAAATCGAACAACGAAATGGAACAACGAAATCGAACAACGAAATCGAACAACGAAATCGAATAACGAATCGAACAACGAAATCGAACAACGAAATCGAACAACGAAATCGAACAGCGAAATCGAACTTCGAAATCGAACAACGAAATCGAACAACGAACAACGAAATCTAACAACGAACAACGAAATCTAACAACGAACAACGAAATCTAACAACCAACAACGAAATCTAACAACGAAATCGAACAACGAATTCGAACAACGAAATCGAACAACGAATTCGAACCACGAAATCGAACAAAGAACAACGAAATCTAACAACGAACAACGAAATCTAACAACGAACAACGAAATCTAACAACCAACAACGAAATCTAACAACGAAATCTAACAACGAAATCGAACAACGAAATCTAACAACGAACAACGAAATCTAACAACGAAATCGAACAACGAAATCGAACAACGAAATCGAACAACGAAATGGAACAACGAAATCGAACAACGAAATCGAACAACGAAATCGAATAACGAATCGAACAACGAAATCGAACAACGAAATCGAACAACGAAATCGAACAGCGAAATCGAACAACGAAATCGAACAACGAATTCGAACCACGAAATCGAACAAAGAACAACGAAATCTAACAACGAACAACGAACAACGAAATCTAACAACGAACAACGAAATCGAACAACGAAATCGAACAACGAAATCGAACAACGAAATCGAACAACGAAATCGAACAACGAAATGGAACAACGAAATCGAACAACGAAATCGAACAACGAAATCGAATAACGAATCGAACAACGAAATCGAACAACGAAATCGAACAACGAAATCGAACAACGAAATCGAACAACGAAATCGAACAACGAAATCGAACAACGAAATCGAACAACGAAATCGAACAACGAAATCGAACAACGAAATCGAACAACGAAGTCGAACAACGAAATCGAACAACGAATTCGAACAACGAATTCTAACAACGAATTCGAACAACGAAATCGAACAACGAAATCGAACAACGAAATCGAACAACGAAATCGAACTTCGAAATCGAACAACGAAATCGAACAACGAAATCGCACAACGAAATCGAACAACGAAATCGAACAACGAAATCGAACAACGAAATCGAACAACGAAATCGAACAACGAAATCGAACAACGAACAACGAAATCTAACAACGAACAACGAAATCTAACAACGAACAACGAAATCTAACAACCAACAACGAAATCTAACAACGAAATCGAACAACGAATTCGAACAACGAATTCGAACCACGAAATCGAACAAAGAACAACGAAATCTAACAACGAACAACGAAATCTAACAACGAACAACGAAATCTAACAACGAAATCGAACAACGAAATCGAACAACGAAATCTAACAACGAACAACCAAATCTAACAACGAAATCGAACAACGAAATCGAACAACGAAATCGAACAACGAAATCGAACAACGAAATCGAACAACGAAATCGAACAACGAAATCGAACAACGAAATCGAACAACGAAAACGAACAACGAAATCGAACAACGAAATCGAACAACGAAATCGAACAACGAAATCGAACAACGAATTCGAACAACGAATTCGAACAACGAATTCGAACAACGAAATCGAACAACGAATTCGAACAACGAATTCGAACCACGAAATCGAACAAAGAACAACGAAATCTAACAACGAACAACGAAATCTAACAACGAACAACGAAATCTAACAACGAAATCTAACAACGAAATCGAACAACGAAATCTAACAACGAACAACGAAATCTAACAACGAAATCGAACAACGAAATCGAACAACGAAATCGAACAACGAAATGGAACAACGAAATCGAACAACGAAATCGAACAACGAAATCGAATAACGAATCGAACAACGAAATCGAACAACGAAATCGAACAACGAAATCGAACAGCGAAATCGAACAACGAAATCGAACAACGAATTCGAACCACGAAATCGAACAAAGAACAACGAAATCTAACAACGAACAACGAACAACGAAATCTAACAACGAACAACGAAATCGAACAACGAAATCGAACAACGAAATGGAACAACGAAATCGAACAACGAAATCGAACAACGAAATCGAATAACGAATCGAACAACGAAATCGAACAACGAAATCGAACAACGAAATCGAACAACGAAATCGAACAACGAAATCGAACAACGAAATCGAACAACGAAATCGAACAACGAAATCGAACAACGAAATCGAACAACGAAATCGAACAACGAAGTCGAACAACGAAATCGAACAACGAATTCGAACAACGAATTCTAACAACGAATTCGAACAACGAAATCGAACAACGAAATCGAACAACGAAATCGAACAACGAAATCGAACTTCGAAATCGAACAACGAAATCGAACAACGAAATCGCACAACGAAATCGAACAACGAAATCGAACAACGAAATCGAACAACGAAATCGAACAACGAAATCGAACAACGAACAACGAAATCTAACAACGAACAACGAAATCTAACAACGAACAACGAAATCTAACAACGAAATCGAACAACGAAATCGAACAACGAAATCGAACAACGAAATCGAACAACGAAATCGAACAACGAAATCGAACAACGAAATCGAACAACGAAATCGAACAACGAAATCGAACAACGAAATCGAACAACGAATTCGAACAACGAATTCGAACAACGAATTCGAACAACGAAATCGAACAACGAATTCGAACCACGAAATCGAACAAAGAACAACGAAATCTAACAACGAACAACGAAATCTAACAACGAACAACGAAATCTAACAACGAAATCGAACAACGAAATCTAACAACGAAATCGAACAACGAAATCTAACAACGAACAACGAAATCTAACAACGAAATCGAACAACGAAATCGAACAACGAAATCGAACAACGAAATGGAACAACGAAATCGAACAACGAAATCGAACAACGAAATCGAACAACGAAATCGAATAACGAATCGAACAACGAAATCGAACAACGAAATCGAACAACGAAATCGAACAACGAAATCGAACTTCGAAATCGAACAACGAAATCGAACAACGAATTCGAACCACGAAATCGAACCACGAAATCGAACAACGAAATCGAACAACGAAATCGAACAACGAAATCGAACAACGAAATCGAACTTCGAAATCGAACAACGAAATCGCACAACGAAATCGAACAACGAAATCGAACAACGAAATCGAACAACGAAATCGAACAACGAAATCGAACAACGAAATCGAACAACGAAATCGAACAACGAAATCGAACAACGAATTCGAACAAAGAACAACGAAATCTAACAACGAACAACGAAATCTAACAACGAACAACGAAATATAACAACGAACAACGAAATCTAACAACGAAATCGAACAACGAAATCGAACAACGAAATCGAACAACGAAATCGAACAACGAAATCTAACAACGAACAACGAAATCTAACAACGAAATCGAACAACGAAATCGAACAACGAAATCGAACAACGAAATCGAACAACGAAATCGAACAACGAAATCGAACAACGAAATGGAACAACGAAATCGAACAACGAAATCGAACAACGAAATCGAACAACGAAATGGAACAACGAAATCGAACAACGAAATCGAACAACGAAATCGAACAACGAAATCGAACAACGAAATCGAACAACGAAATCGAACAACGAAATCGAACAACGAATTCGAACAACGAATTCGAACCACGAAATCGAACAACGAAATCGAACAACGAATTCGAACAACGAAATCGAACAACGAAATCGAACAACGAAATGGAACAACGAAATCGAACAACAAAATCGAACAACGAAATCGAACAACGAAATCGAACAACGAAATCGAACAACGAAATCGAACAACGAAATCGAACAACGAAATCGAACAACGAAATCGAACAACGAAATCGAACAACGAAATCGAACAACGAAATCGAACAACGAAATCGAACAACGAAATCGAACAACGAAATCGAACAACGAAATCGAACAACGAAATCGAACAACGAAATCGAACAACGAATTCGAACCACGAAATCGAACAACGAAATCGAACAACGAATTCGAACAACGAATTCGAACAACGAAATCGAACAACGAAATCGAACAACGAAATCGAACAACGAAATCGAACTTCGAAATCGAACAACGAAATCGAACAACGAAATCGCACAACGAAATCGAACAACGAAATCGAACAACGAAATCGAACAACGAAATCGAACAACGAAATCGAACAACGAAATCGAACAACGAAATCGAACAACGAAATCGAACAACGAAATCGAACAACGAACAACGAAATCTAACAACGAACAACGAAATCTAACAACGAACAACGAAATCTAACAACGAACAACGAAATCTAACAACGAAATCGAACAACGAAATCGAACAACGAAATCGAACAACGAAATCGAACAACGAAATCGAACAACGAAATCTAACAACGAACAACGAAATCTAACAACGAAATCTAACAACGAACAACAAATTCTAACAACGAAATCGAACAACGAAATCGAACAACGAAACCGAACAACGAAATCGAACAACGAAATCGAACAACGAAATCGAACAACGAAATCGAACAACGAAATCGAACAACGAAATCGAACAACGAAATCGAACAACGAAATCGAACAACGAAATCGAACAACGAATTCGAACAACGAATTCGAACAACGAATTCGAACAACGAAATCGAACAACGAAATCGAACAACGAAATCGAACAACGAAATCGAACAACGAAATCGAACAACGAAATCGAACAACGAAATCGAACAACGAAATCGAACAACGAAATCGAACAACGAAATCGAACTTCGAAATCGAACAACGAAATCGAACAACGAATTCGAACCACGAAATCGAACAAAGAACAACGAAATCTAACAACGAACAACGAAATCTAACAATGAACAACGAAATCTAACAACGAACAACGAAATCGAACAACGAAATCGAACAACGAAATGGAACAACGAAATCGAACAACGAAATCGAATAACGAATCGAACAACGAAATCGAACAACGAAATCTAACAACGAAATCGAACAACGAAATCGAACAACGAAATCGAACAACGAAATCGAACAACGAAATCGAACAACGAAATCGAACAACGAAATCGAACAACGAAAACGAACAACGAAATCGAACAACGAAATCGAACAACGAAATCGAACAACGAAATCGAACAACGAAATCGAACAACGAATTCGAACAACGAATTCGAACAACGAAATCGAACAACGAATTCGAACAACGAATTCGAACCACGAAATCGAACAAAGAACAACGAAATCTAACAACGAACAACGAAATCTAACAACGAACAACGAAATCTAACAACGAAATCTAACAACGAAATCGAACAACGAAATCTAACAACGAACAACGAAATCTAACAACGAAATCGAACAACGAAATCGAACAACGAAATCGAACAACGAAATGGAACAACGAAATCGAACAACGAAATCGAACAACGAAATCGAATAACGAATCGAACAACGAAATCGAACAACGAAATCGAACAACGAAATCGAACAGCGAAATCGAACTTCGAAATCGAACAACGAAATCGAACAACGAATTCGAACCACGAAATCGAACAAAGAACAACGAAATCTAACAACGAACAACGAACAACGAAATCTAACAACGAACAACGAAATCGAACAACGAAATCGAACAACGAAATCGAACAACGAAATCGAACATCGAAATCGAACAACGAAATGGAACAACGAAATCGAACAACGAAATCGAACAACGAAATCTAACAACGAACAACGAAATCTAACAACGAAATCTAACAACGAACAACGAAATCTAACAACGAAATCGAACAACGAAATCGAACAACGAAATCGAACAACGAAATCGAACAACGAAATCGAACAACGAAATCGAACAACGAAATCGAACAACGAAATCGAACAACGAAATCGAACAACGAAATCGAACAACGAAATCGAACAACGAAATCGAACAACGAAATCGAACAACAAAATCGAACAACGAAATCGAACAACGAAATCGAACAACGAAATCGAACAACGAAATCGAACAACGAATTCGAACAACGAATTCGAACCACGAAATCGAATAAAGCACAACGAAATCTAACAACGAACAACGAAATCTAACAACGAACAACGAAATCTAACAACGAACAACGAAATCTAACAACGAAATCGAACAACGAAATCGAACAACGAAATCGAACAACGAAATCGAACAACGAAATCGAACAACGAAATCGAACAACGAAATCGAACAACGAAATCGAACAACGAAATCGAACAACGAAATCGAACAACGAATTCGAACAACGAATTCGAACAACGAATTCGAACAACGAAATCGAACAACGAATTCGAACAACGAATTCGAACCACGAAATCGAACAAAGAACAACGAAATCTAACAACGAACAACGAAATCTAACAACGAACAACGAAATCTAACAACGAACAACGAAATCTAACAACGAAATCGAACAACGAAATCTAACAACGAAATCGAACAACGAAATCTAACAACGAACAACGAAATCTAACAACGAAATCGAACAACGAAATCGAACAACGAAATCGAACAACGAAATGGAACAACGAAATCGAACAACGAAATCGAACAACGAAATCGAATAACGAATCGAACAACGAAATCGAACAACGAAATCGAACAACGAAATCGAACAACGAAATCGAACTTCGAAATCGAACAACGAAATCGAACAACGAATTCGAACAACGAAATCGAACAACGAATCGAACAACGAAATCGAACAACGAAATCGAACAACGAATTCGAACAACGAATTCGAACCCCGAAATCGAACAAAGAACAACGAAATCTAACAACGAACAACGAAATCTAACAACGAACAACGAAATCTAACAACGAACAACGAAATCTAACAACGAAATCGAACAACGAAATCTAACAACGAAATCGAACAACGAAATCGAACAACGAAATCGAACAACGAAATCGAACAACGAAATCTAACAACGAACAACGAAATCTAACAACGAAATCGAACAACGAAATCGAACAACGAAATCGAACAACGAAATCGAACAACGAAATCGAACAACGAAATGGAACAACGAAATCGAACAACGAAATCGAACAACGAAATCGAACAACGAAATGGAACAACGAAATCGAACAACGAAATCGAACAACGAAATCGAACAACGAAATCGAACAACGAAATCGAACAACGAAATCGAACAACGAATTCGAACAACGAATTCGAACCACGAAATCGAACAACGAAATCGAACAACGAAATCGAACAACGAAATGGAACAACGAAATCGAACAACAAAATCGAACAACGAAATCGAACAACGAAATCGAACAACGAAATCGAACAACGAAATCGAACAACGAAATCGAACAACGAAATCGAACAACGAAATCGAACAACGAAATCGAACAACGAAATCGAACAACGAAATCGAACAACGAAATCGAACAACGAATTCGAACCACGAAATCGAACAACGAAATCGAACAACGAATTCGAAAAACGAATTCGAACAACGAAATCGAACAACGAAATCGAACAACGAAATCGAACTTCGAAATCGAACAACGAAATCGAACAACGAAATCGCACAACGAAATCGAACAACGAAATCGAACAACGAAATCGAACAACGAAATCGAACAACGAAATCGAACAACGAAATCGAACAACGAAATCGAACAACGAAATCGAACAACGAACAACGAAATCTAACAACGAACAACGAAATCTAACAACGAACCACGAAATCTAACAACGAACAACGAAATCTAACAACGAAATCGAACAACGAAATCGAACAACGAAATCGAACAACGAAATCTAACAACGAAATCTAACAACGAACAACGAAATCTAACAACGAACAACGAAATCTAACAACGAAATCGAACAACGAAATCGAACAACGAAATCGAACAACGAAATCGAACAACGAAATCGAACAACGAAATCGAACAACGAAATCGAACAACGAAGTCGAACAACGAAATCGAACAACGAAATCGAACAACGAAATCGAACAACGAATTCGAACAACGAATTCGAACAACGAATTCGAACAACGAAATCGAACAACGAAATCGAACAACGAAATCGAATAACGAAATCGAACAACGAAATCGAACAACGAAATCGAACAACGAAATCGAACAACGAAATCGAACAACGAAATCGAACTTCGAAATCGAACAACGAAATCGAACAACGAATTCGAACCACGAAATCGAACAAAGAACAACGAAATCTAACAACGAACAACGAAATCTAACAATGAACAACGAAATCTAACAACGAACAACGAAATCGAACAACGAAATCGAACAACGAAATGGAACAACGAAATCGAACAACGAAATCGAATAACGAATCGAACAACGAAATCGAACAACGAAATCGAACAACGAAATCGAATAACGAAATCGAACAACGAAATCGAACAACGAAATCGAACAACGAAATCGAACAACGAAATCGAACAACGAAATCGAACAACGAAAACGAACAACGAAATCGAACAACGAAATCGAACAACGAAATCGAACAACGAAATCGAACAACGAATTCGAACAACGAATTCGAACAACGAATTCGAACAACGAAATCGAACAACGAATTCGAACAACGAATTCGAACCACGAAATCGAACAAAGAACAACGAAATCTAACAACGAACAACGAAATCTAACAACGAACAACGAAATCTAACAACGAAATGGAACAACGAAATCGAACAACGAAATCGAACAACGAAATCGAATAACGAATCGAACAACGAAATCGAACAACGAAATCGAACAACGAAATCGAACAGCGAAATCGAACTTCGAAATCGAACAACGAAATCGAACAACGAATTCGATCCACGAAATCGAACAAAGAACAACGAAATCTAACAACGAACAACGAACAACGAAATCTAACAACGAACAACGAACAACGAAATCTAACAACGAACAACGAAATCGAACAACGAAATCGAACAACGAAATCGAACAACGAAATCGAACAACGAAATCGAACAACGAAATGGAACAACGAAATCGAACAACGAAATCGAACAACGAAATCGAACAACGAAATCGAACAACGAAATCGAACAACGAAATCGAACAACGAAATCGAACAACGAAATCGAACAACGAAATCGAACAACGAAATCGAACAACGAATTCGAACAACGAATTCGAACAACGAATTCGAACAACGAAATCGAACAACGAATTCGAACAACGAATTCGAACCACGAAATCGAACAACGAAATCGAATAACGAAATCGAACAACGAAATCGAACAACGAAATCGAACAACGAAATCGAACAACGAAATCGAACAACGAAATCGAACAACGAAATCGAACAACGAAATCGAACAACGAAATCGAACAACGAATTCGAACCACGAAATCGAACAAAGAACAACGAAATCTAACAACGAACAACGAAATCTAACAATGAACAACGAAATCTAACAACGAAATCGAACAACAAAATCGAACAACGAAATCGAACAACGAAATCGAACAACGAAATCGAACAACGAATTCGAACCACGAAATCGAACAACGAAATCGAACTACGAATTCGAACAACGAATTCGAACAACGAAATCGAACAACGAAATCGAACAACGAAATCGAACAACGAAATCGAACTTCGAAATCGAACAACGAAATCGAACGAAATCGCACAACGAAATCGAACAACGAAATCGAACAACGAAATCGAACAACGAAATCGAACAACGAAATCGAACAACGAAATCGAACAACGAAATCGAACAACGAAATCGAACAACGAAATCGAACAACGAAATCGAACAACGAACAACGAAATCTAACAACGAACAACGAAATCTAACAACGAACAACGAAATCTAACAACGAACAACGAAATCTAACAACGAAATCGAACAACGAAATCGAACAACGAAATCGAACAACGAAATCGAACAACGAAATCTAACAACGAACAACGAAATCTAACAACGAACAACGAAATCTAACAACGAAATCGAACAACGAAATCGAACAACGAAATCGAACAACGAAATCGAACAACGAAATCGAACAACGAAATCGAACAACGAAATCGAACAACGAAATCGAACAACGAAGTCGAACAACGAAATCGAACAACGAAATCGAACAACGAAATCGAACAACGAAATCGAACAACGAAATCGAACAACGAATTCGAACAACGAATTCGAACAACGAATTCGAACAACGAAATCGAACAACGAAATCGAACAACGAAATCGAATAACGAAATCGAACAACGAAATCGAACAACGAAATCGAACAACGAAATCGAACAACGAAATCGAACAACGAAATCGAACTTCGAAATCGAACAACGAAATCGAACAACGAATTCGAACCACGAAATCGAACAAAGAACAACGAAATCTAACAACGAACAACGAAATCTAACAATGAACAACGAAATCTAACAACGAACAACGAAATCGAACAACGAAATCGAACAACGAAATCGAACAACGAAATCGAACAACGAAATCGAATAACGAATCGAACAACGAAATCGAACAACGAAATCGAACAACGAAATCGAACAACGAAATCGAACAACGAAATCGAACAACGAAATCGAACAACGAAATCGAACAACGAAATCGAACAACGAAATCGAACAACGAAAACGAACAACGAAATCGAACAACGAAATCGAACAACGAAATCGAACAACGAAATCGAACAACGAATTCGAACAACGAATTCGAACAACGAATTCGAACAACGAAATCGAACAACGAATTCGAACAACGAATTCGAACCACGAAATCGAACAAAGAACAACGAAATCTAACAACGAACAACGAAATCTAACAACGAACAACGAAATCTAACAACGAAATCTAACAACGAAATCGAACAACGAAATCTAACAACGAACAACGAAATCTAACAACGAAATCGAACAACGAAATCGAACAACGAAATCGAACAACGAAATGGAACAACGAAATCGAACAACGAAATCGAATAACGAATCGAACAACGAAATCGAACAACGAAATCGAACAACGAAATCGAACAGCGAAATCGAACTTCGAAATCGAACAACGAAATCGAACAACGAATTCGAACCACGAAATCGAACAAAGAACAACGAAATCTAACAACGAACAACGAACAACGAAATCTAACAACGAACAACGAACAACGAAATCTAACAACGAACAACGAAATCGAACAACGAAATCGAACAACGAAATCGAACAACGAAATCGAACAACGAAATGGAACAACGATCGAACAACGAAATCGAACAACGAAATCTAACAACGAACAACGAAATCTAACAACGAAATCTAACAACGAACAACGAAATCTAACAACGAAATCGAACAACGAAATCGAACAACGAAATCGAACAACGAACAACGAAATCTAACAACGAACAACGAAATCTAACAACGAACAACGAAATCTAACAACGAACAACGAAATCTAACAACGAAATCGAACAACGAAATCGAACAACGAAATCGAACAACGAAATCTAACAACGAACAACGAAATCTAACAACGAACAACGAAATCTAACAACGAAATCGAACAACGAAATCGAACAACGAAATCGAACAACGAAATCGAACAACGAAATCGAACAACGAAATCGAACAACGAAATCGAACAACGAAATCGAACAACGAAGTCGAACAACGAAATCGAACAACGAAATCGAACAACGAAATCGAACAACGAAATCGAACAACGAAATCGAACAACGAATTCGAACAACGAATTCGAACAACGAAATCGAACAACGAAATCGAACAACGAAATCGAACAACGAAATCGAACAACGAAATCGAACAACGAAATCGAACAACGAAATCGAACAACGAAATCGAACAACGAAATCGAACTTCGAAATCGAACAACGAAATCGAACAACGAATTCGAACCACGAAATCGAACAAAGAACAACGAAATCTAACAACGAACAACGAAATCTAACAATGAACAACGAAATCTAACAACGAACAACGAAATCGAACAACGAAATCGAACAACGAAATGGAACAACGAAATCGAACAACGAAATCGAATAACGAATCGAACAACGAAATCGAACAACGAAATCGAACAACGAAATCGAACAACGAAATCGAACAACGAAATCGAACAACGAAATCGAACAACGAAATCGAACAACGAAATCGAACAACGAAATCGAACAACGAAAACGAACAACGAAATCGAACAACGAAATCGAACAACGAAATCGAACAACGAAATCGAACAACGAATTCGAACAACGAATTCGAACAACGAATTCGAACAACGAAATCGAACAACGAATTCGAACAACGAATTCGAACCACGAAATCGAACAAAGAACAACGAAATCTAACAACGAACAACGAAATCTAACAACGAACAACGAAATCTAACAACGAAATGGAACAACGAAATCGAACAACGAAATCGAACAACGAAATCGAATAACGAATCGAACAACGAAATCGAACAACGAAATCGAACAACGAAATCGAACAGCGAAATCGAACTTCGAAATCGAACAACGAAATCGAACAACGAATTCGAACCACGAAATCGAACAAAGAACAACGAAATCTAACAACGAACAACGAACAACGAAATCTAACAACGAACAACGAACAACGAAATCTAACAACGAACAACGAAATCGAACAACGAAATCGAACAACGAAATCGAACAACGAAATCGAACAACGAAATCGAACAACGAAATCGAACAACGAAATGGAACAACGAAATCGAACAACGAAATCGAACAACGAAATCGAACAACGAAATCGAACAACGAAATCGAACAACGAAATCGAACAACGAAATCGAACAACGAAATCGAACAACGAAATCGAACAACGAAATCGAACAACGAATTCGAACAACGAATTCGAACAACGAATTCGAACAACGAAATCGAACAACGAATTCGAACAACGAATTCGAACCACGAAATCGAACAACGAAATCGAATAACGAAATCGAACAACGAAATCGAACAACGAAATCGAACAACGAAATCGAACTTCGAAATCGAACAACGAAATCGAACAACGAATTCGAACCACGAAATCGAACAAAGAACAACGAAATCTAACAACGAACAACGAAATCTAACAATGAACAACGAAATCTAACAACGAAATCGAACAACAAAATCGAACAACGAAATCGAACAACGAAATCGAACAACGAAATCGAACAACGAATTCGAACCACGAAATCGAACAACGAAATCGAACAACGAATTCGAACAACGAATTCGAACAACGAAATCGAACAACGAAATCGAACAACGAAATCGAACAACGAAATCGAACTTCGAAATCGAACAACGAAATCGAACAACGAAATCGCACAACGAAATCGAACAACGAAATCGAACAACGAAATCGAACAACGAAATCGAACAACGAAATCGAACAACGAAATCGAACAACGAAATCGAACAACGAAATCGAACAACGAAATCGAACAACGAAATCGAACAACGAACAACGAAATCTAACAACGAACAACGAAATCTAACAACGAACAACGAAATCTAACAACGAACAACGAAATCTAACAACGAAATCGAACAACGAAATCGAACAACGAAATCGAACAACGAAATCGAACAACGAAATCGAACAACGAAATCTAACAACGAACAACGAAATCTAACAACGAACAACGAAATCTAACAACGAACAACGAAATCTAACAACGAAATCGAACAACGAAATCGAACAACGAAATCGAACAACGAAATCGAACAACGAAATCGAACAACGAAGTCGAACAACGAAATCGAACAACGAAATCGAACAACGAAATCGAACAACGAAATCGAACAACGAAATCGAACAACGAATTCGAACAACGAATTCGAACAACGAATTCGAACAACGAAATCGAACAACGAAATCGAACAACGAAATCGAATAACGAAATCGAACAACGAAATCGAACAACGAAATCGAACAACGAAATCGAACAACGAAATCGAACAACGAAATCGAACAACGAAATCGAACTTCGAAATCGAACAACGAAATCGAACAACGAATTCGAACCACGAAATCGAACAAAGAACAACGAAATCTAACAACGAACAACGAAATCTAACAATGAACAACGAAATCTAACAACGAACAACGAAATCGAACAACGAAATCGAACAACGAAATGGAACAACGAAATCGAACAACGAAATCGAATAACGAATCGAACAACGAAATCGAACAACGAAATCGAACAACGAAATCGAACAACGAAATCGAACAACGAAATCGAACAACGAAATCGAACAACGAAATCGAACAACGAAATCGAACAACGAAATCGAACAACGAAAACGAACAACGAAATCGAACAACGAAATCGAACAACGAAATCGAACAACGAAATCGAACAACGAATTCGAACAACGAATTCGAACAACGAATTCGAACAACGAAATCGAACAACGAATTCGAACAACGAATTCGAACCACGAAATCGAACAAAGAACAACGAAATCTAACAACGAACAACGAAATCTAACAACGAACAACGAAATCTAACAACGAAATCTAACAACGAAATCGAACAACGAAATCTAACAACGAACAACGAAATCTAACAACGAAATCGAACAACGAAATCGAACAACGAAATCGAACAACGAAATGGAACAACGAAATCGAACAACGAAATCGAATAACGAATCGAACAACGAAATCGAACAACGAAATCGAACAACGAAATCGAACAGCGAAATCGAACTTCGAAATCGAACAACGAATTCGAACCACGAAATCGAACAAAGAACAACGAAATCTAACAACGAACAACGAACAACGAAATCTAACAACGAACAACGAACAACGAAATCTAACAACGAACAACGAAATCGAACAACGAAATCGAACAACGAAATCGAACAACGAAATCGAACAACGAAATGGAACAACGAAATCGAACAACGAAATCGAACAACGAAATCTAACAACGAACAACGAAATCTAACAACGAAATCTAACAACGAACAACGAAATCTAACAACGAAATCGAACAACGAAATCGAACAACGAAATCGAACAACGAAATCGAACAACGAAATCGAACAACGAAATCGAACAACGAAATCGAACAACGAAATCGAACAACGAAATCGAACAACGAAATCGAACAACGAAATCGAACAACGAAATCTAACAACGAACAACGAAATCTAACAACGAACAACGAAATCTAACAACGAACAACGAAATCTAACAACGAAATCGAACAACGAAATCGAACAACGAAATCGAACAACGAAATCGAACAACGAAATCGAACAACGAAGTCGAACAACGAAATCGAACAACGAAATCGAACAACGAAATCGAACAACGAAATCGAACAACGAAATCGAACAACGAATTCGAACAACGAATTCGAACAACGAATTCGAACAACGAAATCGAACAACGAAATCGAACAACGAAATCGAATAACGAAATCGAACAACGAAATCGAACAACGAAATCGAACAACGAAATCGAACAACGAAATCGAACAACGAAATCGAACAACGAAATCGAACTTCGAAATCGAACAACGAAATCGAACAACGAATTCGAACCACGAAATCGAACAAAGAACAACGAAATCTAACAACGAACAACGAAATCTAACAATGAACAACGAAATCTAACAACGAACAACGAAATCGAACAACGAAATCGAACAACGAAATGGAACAACGAAATCGAACAACGAAATCGAATAACGAATCGAACAACGAAATCGAACAACGAAATCGAACAACGAAATCGAACAACGAAATCGAACAACGAAATCGAACAACGAAATCGAACAACGAAATCGAACAACGAAATCGAACAACGAAATCGAACAACGAAAACGAACAACGAAATCGAACAACGAAATCGAACAACGAAATCGAACAACGAAATCGAACAACGAATTCGAACAACGAATTCGAACAACGAATTCGAACAACGAAATCGAACAACGAATTCGAACAACGAATTCGAACCACGAAATCGAACAAAGAACAACGAAATCTAACAACGAACAACGAAATCTAACAACGAACAACGAAATCTAACAACGAAATCTAACAACGAAATCGAACAACGAAATCTAACAACGAACAACGAAATCTAACAACGAAATCGAACAACGAAATCGAACAACGAAATCGAACAACGAAATGGAACAACGAAATCGAACAACGAAATCGAATAACGAATCGAACAACGAAATCGAACAACGAAATCGAACAACGAAATCGAACAGCGAAATCGAACTTCGAAATCGAACAACGAATTCGAACCACGAAATCGAACAAAGAACAACGAAATCTAACAACGAACAACGAACAACGAAATCTAACAACGAACAACGAAATCGAACAACGAAATCGAACAACGAAATCGAACAACGAAATCGAACAACGAAATGGAACAACGAAATCGAACAACGAAATCGAACAACGAAATCTAACAACGAACAACGAAATCTAACAACGAAATCTAACAACGAACAACGAAATCTAACAACGAAATCGAACAACGAAATCGAACAACGAAATCGAACAACGAAATCGAACAACGAAATCGAACAACGAAATCGAACAACGAAATCGAACAACGAAATCGAACAACGAAATCGAACAACGAATTCGAACAACGAATTCGAACAACGAATTCGAACAACGAAATCGAACAACGAATTCGAACAACGAATTCGAACCACGAAATCGAACAACGAAATCGAATAACGAAATCGAACAACGAAATCGAACAACGAAATCGAACAACGAAATCGAACAACGAAATCGAACAACGAAATCGAACAACGAAATCGAACAACGAAATCGAACTTCGAAATCGAACAACGAAATCGAACAACGAATTCGAACCACGAAATCGAACAAAGAATAACGAAATCTAACAACGAACAACGAAATCTAACAATGAACAACGAAATCTAACAACGAAATCGAACAACGAAATCGAACAACGAAATCGAACAACGAAATCTAACAACGAACAACGAAATCTAACAACGAAATCTAACAACGAACAACGAAATCTAACAACGAAATCGAACAACGAAATCGAACAACGAAATCGAACAACGAAATCGAACAACGAAATCGAACAACGAAATCGAACAACGAAATCGAACAACGAAATCGAACAACGAAATCGAACAACGAAATCGAACAACGAATTCGAACAACGAATTCGAACAACGAAATCGAACAACGAAATCGAACAACGAAATCGAACAACGAAATCGAATAACGAAATCGAACAACGAAATCGAACAACGAAATCGAACAACGAAATCGAACAACGAAATCGAACAACGAAATCGAACAACGAAATCGAACAACGAAATCGAACTTCGAAATCGAACAACGAAATCGAACAACGAATTCGAACCACGAAATCGAACAAAGAACAACGAAATCTAACAACGAACAACGAAATCTAACAATGAACAACGAAATCTAACAACGAACAACGAAATCGAACAACGAAATCGAACAACGAAATGGAACAACGAAATCGAACAACGAAATCGAATAACGAATCGAACAACGAAATCGAACAACGAAATCGAACAACGAAATCGAACAACGAAATCGAACAACGAAATCGAACAACGAAATCGAACAACGAAATCGAACAACGAAATCGAACAACGAAATCGAACAACGAAAACGAACAACGAAATCGAACAACGAAATCGAACAACGAAATCGAACAACGAAATCGAACAACGAATTCGAACAACGAATTCGAACAACGAATTCGAACAACGAAATCGAACAACGAATTCGAACAACGAATTCGAACCACGAAATCGAACAAAGAACAACGAAATCTAACAACGAGCAACGAAATCTAACAACGAACAACGAAATCTAACAACGAAATCTAACAACGAAATCGAACAACGAAATCTAACAACGAACAACGAAATCTAACAACGAAATCGAACAACGAAATCGAACAACGAAATCGAACAACGAATTCGAACAACGAATTCGAACAACGAATTCGAACAACGAAATCGAACAACGAATTCGAACAACGAATTCGAACCACGAAATCGAACAAAGAACAACGAAATCTAACAACGAACAACGAAATCTAACAACGAACAACGAAATCTAACAACGAAATCTAACAACGAAATCGAACAACGAAATCTAACAACGAACAACGAAATCTAACAACGAAATCGAACAACGAAATCGAACAACGAAATCGAACAACGAAATGGAACAACGAAATCGAACAACGAAATCGAATAACGAATCGAACAACGAAATCGAACAACGAAATCGAACAACGAAATCGAACAGCGAAATCGAACTTCGAAATCGAACAACGAAATCGAACAACGAATTCGAACCACGAAATCGAACAAAGAACAACGAAATCTAACAACGAACAACGAACAACGAAATCTAACAACGAACAACGAACAACGAAATCTAACAACGAACAACGAAATCGAACAACGAAATCGAACAACGAAATTGAACAACGAAATCGAACAACGAAATGGAACAACGAAATCGAACAACGAAATCGAACAACGAAATCTAACAACGAACAACGAAATCTAACAACGAAATCTAACAACGAACAACGAAATCTAACAACGAAATCGAACAACGAAATCGAACAACGAAATCGAACAATGAAATCGAACAACGAAATCGAACAACGAAATCGAACAACGAAATCGAACAACGAAATCGAACAACGAAATCGAACAACGAATTCGAACAACGAATTCGAACAACGAATTCGAACAACGAAATCGAACAACGAATTCGAACAACGAATTCGAACCACGAAATCGAACAACGAAATCGAATAACGAAATCGAACAACGAAATCGAACAACGAAATCGAACAACGAAATCGAACAACGAAATCGAACAACGAAATCGAACAACGAAATCGAACAACGAAATCGAACTTCGAAATCGAACAACGAAATCGAACAACGAATTCGAACCACGAAATCGAACAAAGAATAACGAAATCTAACAACGAACAACGAAATCTAACAATGAACAACGAAATCTAACAACGAAATCGAACAACGAAATCGAACAACGAAATCGAACAACGAAATCGAACAACGAAATCGAACAACGAAATCGAACAACGAAATCGAACAACGAAATCGAACAACGAAATCGAACAACGAAATCGAACAACGAATTCGAACAACGAATTCGAACAACGAAATCGAACAACGAAATCGAACAACGAAATCGAACAACGAAATCGAATAACGAAATCGAACAACGAAATCGAACAACGAAATCGAACAACGAAATCGAACAACGAAATCGAACAACGAAATCGAACAACGAAATCGAACAACGAAATCGAACTTCGAAATCGAACAACGAAATCGAACAACGAATTCGAACCACGAAATCGAACAAAGAACAACGAAATCTAACAACGAACAACGAAATCTAACAATCAACAACGAAATCTAACAACGAACAACGAAATCGAACAACGAAATCGAACAACGAAATGGAACAACGAAATCGAACAACGAAATCGAATAACGAATCGAACAACGAAATCGAACAACGAAATCGAACAACGAAATCGAACAACGAAATCGAACAACGAAATCGAACAACGAAATCGAACAACGAAATCGAACAACGAAATCGAACAACGAAATCGAACAACGAAAACGAACAACGAAATCGAACAACGAAATCGAACAACGAAATCGAACAACGAAATCGAACAACGAATTCGAACAACGAATTCGAACAACGAATTCGAACAACGAAATCGAACAACGAATTCGAACAACGAATTCGAACCACGAAATCGAACAAAGAACAACGAAATCTAACAACGAACAACGAAATCTAACAACGAACAACGAAATCTAACAACGAAATCTAACAACGAAATCGAACAACGAAATCTAACAACGAACAACGAAATCTAACAACGAAATCGAACAACGAAATCGAACAACGAAATCGAACAACGAAATGGAACAACGAAATCGAACAACGAAATCGAACAACGAAATCGAACAACGAAATCGAACAACGAAATCGAACAACGAACAACGAAATCTAACAACGAACAACGAAATCTAACAACGAACAACGAAATCTAACAACGAACAACGAAATCTAACAACGAAATCGAACAACGAAATCTAACAACGAAATCGAATAACGAAATCGAACAACGAAATCGAACAACGAAATCGAACAACGAAATCGAACAACGAAATCGAATAACGAAATCGAACAACGAAATCGAACAACGAAATCGAACAACGAAATCGAACAACGAAATCGAACAACGAAATCGAACAACGAACAACGAAATCTAACAACGAACAACGAAATCTAACAACGAACAACGAAATCTAACAACGAACAACGAAATCTAACAACGAAATCGAACAACGAAATCGAACAACGAAATCTAACAACGAACAACGAAATCTAACAACGAACAACGAAATCTAACAACGAAATCGAACAACGAAATCGAACAACGAAATCGAACAACGAAATCGAACAACGAATTCGAACAACGAATTCGAACAACGAATTCGAACAACGAAATCGAACAACGAATTCGAACAACGAATTCGAACCACGAAATCGAACAAAGAACAACGAAATCTAACAACGAACAACGAAATCTAACAACGAACAACGAAATCTAACAACGAAATCTAACAACGAAATCGAACAACGAAATCTAACAACGAACAACGAAATCTAACAACGAAATCGAACAACGAAATCGAACAACGAAATCGAACAACGAAATGGAACAACGAAATCGAACAACGAAATCGAATAACGAATCGAACAACGAAATCGAACAACGAAATCGAACAACGAAATCGAACAGCGAAATCGAACTTCGAAATCGAACAACGAAATCGAACAACGAATTCGAACCACGAAATCGAACAAAGAACAACGAAATCTAACAACGAACAACGAACAACGAAATCTAACAACGAACAACGAACAACGAAATCTAACAACGAACAACGAAATCGAACAACGAAATCGAACAACGAAATCGAACAACGAAATCGAACAACGAAATGGAACAACGAAATCGAACAACGAAATCGAACAACGAAATCTAACAACGAACAACGAAATCTAACAACGAAATCTAACAACGAACAACGAAATCTAACAACGAAATCGAACAACGAAATCGAACAACGAAATCGAACAACGAAATCGAACAACGAAATCGAACAACGAAATCGAACAACGATCTCGAACAACGAAATCGAACAACGAAATCGAACAACGAATTCGAACAACGAATTCGAACAACGAATTCGAACAACGAAATCGAACAACGAATTCGAACAACGAATTCGAACCACGAAATCGAACAACGAAATCGAATAACGAAATCGAACAACGAAATCGAACAACGAAATCGAACAACGAAATCGAACAACGAAATCGAACAACGAAATCGAACAACGAAATCGAACAACGAAATCGAACTTCGAAATCGAACAACGAAATCGAACAACGAATTCGAACCACGAAATCGAACAAAGAATAACGAAATCTAACAACGAACAACGAAATCTAACAATGAACAACGAAATCTAACAACGAAATCGAACAACGAAATCGAACAACGAAATCGAACAACGAAATCGAACAACGAAATCGAACAACGAAATCGAACAACGAAATCGAACAACGAAATCGAACAACGAAATCGAACAACGAATTCGAACAACGAATTCGAACAACGAAATCGAACAACGAAATCGAACAACGAAATCGAACAACGAAATCGAATAACGAAATCGAACAACGAAATCGAACAACGAAATCGAACAACGAAATCGAACAACGAAATCGAACAACGAAATCGAACAACGAAATCGAACAACGAAATCGAACTTCGAAATCGAACAACGAAATCGAACAACGAATTCGAACCACGAAATCGAACAAAGAACAACGAAATCTAACAACGAACAACGAAATCTAACAATGAACAACGAAATCTAACAACGAACAACGAAATCGAACAACGAAATCGAACAACGAAATGGAACAACGAAATCGAACAACGAAATCGAATAACGAATCGAACAACGAAATCGAACAACGAAATCGAACAACGAAATCGAACAACGAAATCGAACAACGAAATCGAACAACGAAATCGAACAACGAAATCGAACAACGAAATCGAACAACGAAATCGAACAACGAAAACGAACAACGAAATCGAACAACGAAATCGAACAACGAAATCGAACAACGAAATCGAACAACGAATTCGAACAACGAATTCGAACAACGAATTCGAACAACGAAATCGAACAACGAATTCGAACAACGAATTCGAACCACGAAATCGAACAAAGAACAACGAAATCTAACAACGAACAACGAAATCTAACAACGAACAACGAAATCTAACAACGAAATCTAACAACGAAATCGAACAACGAAATCTAACAACGAACAACGAAATCTAACAACGAAATCGAACAACGAAATCGAACAACGAAATGGAACAACGAAATCGAACAACGAAATCGAACAACGAAATCGAACAACGAAATCGAACAACGAAATCGAACAAAGAACAACGAAATCTAACAACGAACAACGAAATCTAACAACGAACAACGAAATCTAACAACGAACAACGAAATCTAACAACGAAATCGAACAACGAAATCTAACAACGAAATCGAATAACGAAATCGAACAACGAAATCGAACAACGAAATCGAACAACGAAATCGAACAACGAAATCGAATAACGAAATCGAACAACGAAATCGAACAACGAAATCGAACAACGAAATCGAACAACGAAATCGAACAACGAAATCGAACAACGAACAACGAAATCTAACAACGAACAACGAAATCTAACAACGAACAACGAAATCTAACAACGAACAACGAAATCTAACAACGAAATCGAACAACGAAATCGAACAACGAAATCGAACAACGAAATCGAACAACGAAATCTAACAACGAACAACGAAATCTAACAACGAACAACGAAATCTAACAACGAAATCGAACAACGAAATCGAACAACGAAATCGAACAACGAAATCGAACAACGAAATCGAACAACGAAATCGAACAACGAAATCGAACAACGAAATCGAACAACGAAGTCGAACAACGAAATCGAACAACGAAATCGAACAACGAAATCGAACAACGAAATCGAACAACGAAATCGAACAACGAATTCGAACAACGAATTCGAACAACGAATTCGAACAACGAAATCGAACAACGAAATCGAACAACGAAATCGAATAACGAAATCGAACAACGAAATCGAACAACGAAATCGAACAACGAAATCGAACAACGAAATCGAACAACGAAATCGAACAACGAAATCGAACTTCGAAATCGAACAACGAAATCGAACAACGAAATCGAACAACGAATTCGAACAACGAATTCGAACAACGAAATCGAACAAAGAACAACGAAATCTAACAACGAACAACGAACAACGAAATCTAACAACGAACAACGAAATCGAACAACGAAATCGAACAACGAAATCGAACAACGAAATCGAACAACGAAATGGAACAACGAAATCGAACAACGAAATCGAACAACGAATTCGAACAACGAAATCGAACAACGAAATGGAACAACGAAATCGAACAACGAAATCGAACAACGAAATCGAATAACGAATCGAACAACGAAATCGAACAACGAAATCGAACAACGAAATCGAACAACGAAATCGAACAACGAAATCGAACAACGAATTCGAACAACGAAATCGAACAACGAAATCGAACAACGAAATCGAACAACGAAATCGAACAACGAAATCGAACAACGAATTCGAACAACGAATTCGAACAACGAAATCGAACAACGAAATCGAACAACGAAATCGAACAACGAAATCGAACAACGAAATCGAACAACGAAATCGAACTTCGAAATCGAACAACGAAATCGAACAACGAATTCGAACCACGAAATCGAACAAAGAATAACGAAATCTAACAACGAACAACGAAATCTAACAATGAACAACGAAATCTAACAACGAAATCGAACAACGAAATCGAACAACGAAATCGAACAACGAAATCGAACAACGAAATCGAACAACGAAATCGAACAACGAAATCGAACAACGAAATCGAACAAAGAACAACGAAATCTAACAACGAACAACGAAATCTAACAATGAACAACGAAATCTAACAACGAAATCGAACAACGAAATCGAACAACGAAATCGAACAACGAAATCTAACAACGAACAACGAAATCTAACAACGAAATCTAACAACGAACAACGAAATCTAACAACGAAATCGAACAACGAAATCGAACAACGAAATCGAACAACGAAATCGAACAACGAAATCGAACAACGAAATCGAACAACGAAATCGAACAACGAAATCGAACAACGAAATCGAACAACGAAATCGAACAACGAAATCGAACAACGAAATCGAACAACGAATTCGAACAACGAATTCGAACAACGAAATCGAACAACGAAATCGAACAACGAAATCGAATAACGAAATCGAACAACGAAATCGAACAACGAAATCGAACAACGAAATCGAACAACGAAATCGAACAACGAAATCGAACAACGAAATCGAACAACGAAATCGAACTTCGAAATCGAACAACGAAATCGAACAACGAATTCGAACCACGAAATCGAACAAAGAACAACGAAATCTAACAACGAACAACGAAATCTAACAATGAACAACGAAATCTAACAACGAACAACGAAATCGAACAACGAAATCGAACAACGAAATGGAACAACGAAATCGAACAACGAAATCGAATAACGAATCGAACAACGAAATCGAACAACGAAATCGAACAACGAAATCGAACAACGAAATCGAACAACGAAATCGAACAACGAAATCGAACAACGAAATCGAACAACGAAATCGAACAACGAAATCGAACAACGAAATCGAACAACGAAAACGAACAACGAAATCGAACAACGAAATCGAACAACGAAATCGAACAACGAAATCGAACAACGAATTCGAACAACGAATTCGAACAACGAATTCGAACAACGAAATCGAACAACGAATTCGAACAACGAATTCGAACCACGAAATCGAACAAAGAACAACGAAATCTAACAACGAACAACGAAATCTAACAACGAACAACGAAATCTAACAACGAAATCTAACAACGAAATCGAACAACGAAATCTAACAACGAACAACGAAATCTAACAACGAAATCGAACAACGAAATCGAACAACGAAATCGAACAACGAAATGGAACAACGAAATCGAACAACGAAATCGAACAACGAAATCGAATAACGAATCGAACAACGAAATCGAACAACGAAATCGAACAACGAAATCGAACAGCGAAATTGAACTTCGAAATCGAACAACGAAATCGAACAACGAATTCGAACCACGAAATCGAACAAAGAACAACGAAATCTAACAACGAACAACGAACAACGAAATCTAACAACGAACAACGAAATCGAAAAACGAAATCGAACAACGAAATCGAACAACGAAATCGAACAACGAAATGGAACAACGAAATCGAACAACGAAATCGAACAACGAAATCGAATAACGAATCGAACAACGAAATCTAACAACGAAATCGAACAACGAAATCTAACAACGAACAACGAAATCTAACAACGAACAACGAAATCGAACAACGAAATCGAACAACGAAATGGAACAACGAAATCGAACAACGAAATCGAACAACGAAATCGAATAACGAATCGAACAACGAAATCGAACAACGAAATCGAACAACGAAATCGAACAGCGAAATCGAACTTCGAAATCGAACAACGAAATCGAACAACGAATTCGAACCACGAAATCGAACAAAGAACAACGAAATCTAACAACGAACAACGAACAACGAAATCTAACAACGAACAATGAAATCGAACAACGAAATCGAACAACGAAATCGAACAACGAAATCGAACAACGAAATGGAACAACGAAATCGAACAACGAAATCGAACAACGAAATCTAACAACGAACAACGAAATCTAACAACGAAATCTAACAACGAAATCGAACAACGAAATCGAACAACGAAATCGAACAACGAAATCGAACAACGAAATCGAACAACGAAATCGAACAACGAAATCGAACAACGAAATCGAACAACGAAATCGAACAACGAAATCGAACAACGAAATCGAACAACGAATTCGAACAACGAATTCGAACAACGAATTCGAACAACGAAATCGAACAACGAATTCGAACAACGAATTCGAACCACGAAATCGAACAACGAAATCGAACAACGAAATCGAACCACGAAATCGAACAAAGAACAACGAAATCTAACAACGAACAACGAAATCTAACAATGAACAACGAAATCTAACAACGAAATCGAACAACGAAATCGAACAACGAAATCGAACAACGAAATCTAACAACGAACAACGAAATCTAACAACGAAATCTAACAACGAACAACGAAATCTAACAACGAAATCGAACAACGAAATCGAACAACGAAATCGAACAACGAAATCTAACAACGAACAACGAAATCTAACAACGAAATCTAACAACGAACAACGAAATCTAACAACGAAATCGAACAACGAAATCGAACAACGAAATCGAACAACGAAATCGAACAACGAAATCGAACAACGAAATCGAACAACGAAATCGAACAACGAAATCGAACAACGAAATCGAACAACGAAATCGAACAACGAAATCGAACAACGAATTCGAACAACGAATTCGAACAACGAAATCGAACAACGAAATCGAACAACGAAATCGAACAACGAAATCGAATAACGAAATCGAACAACGAAATCGAACAACGAAATCGAACAACGAAATCGAACAACGAAATCGAACAACGAAATCGAACAACGAAATCGAACTTCGAAATCGAACAACGAAATCGAACAACGAATTCGAACCACGAAATCGAACAAAGAACAACGAAATCTAACAACGAACAACGAAATCTAACAATGAACAACGAAATCTAACAACGAACAACGAAATCGAACAACGAAATCGAACAACGAAATGGAACAACGAAATCGAACAACGAAATCGAATAACGAATCGAACAACGAAATCGAACAACGAAATCGAACCACGAAATCGAACAAAGAACAACGAAATCTAACAACGAACAACGAAATCTAACAATGAACAACGAAATCTAACAACGAAATCGAACAACGAAATCGAACAACGAAATCGAACAACGAAATCTAACAACGAACAACGAAATCTAACAACGAAATCTAACAACGAACAACGAAATCTAACAACGAAATCGAACAACGAAATCGAACAACGAAATCGAACAACGAAATCTAACAACGAACAACGAAATCTAACAACGAAATCTAACAACGAACAACGAAATCTAACAACGAAATCGAACAACGAAATCGAACAACGAAATCGAACAACGAAATCGAACAACGAAATCGAACAACGAAATCGAACAACGAAATCGAACAACGAAATCGAACAACGAAATCGAACAACGAAATCGAACAACGAAATCGAACAACGAATTCGAACAACGAATTCGAACAACGAATTCGAACAACGAAATCGAACAACGAAATCGAACAACGAAATCGAATAACGAAATCGAACAACGAAATCGAACAACGAAATCGAACAACGAAATCGAACAACGAAATCGAACAACGAAATCGAACAACGAAATCGAACAACGAAATCGAACTTCGAAATCGAACAACGAAATCGAACAACGAATTCGAACCACGAAATCGAACAAAGAACAACGAAATCTAACAACGAACAACGAAATCTAACAATGAACAACGAAATCTAACAACGAACAACGAAATCGAACAACGAAATCGAACAACGAAATGGAACAACGAAATCGAACAACGAAATCGAATAACGAATCGAACAACGAAATCGAACAACGAAATCGAACAACGAAATCGAACAACGAAATCGAACAACGAAATCGAACCACGAAATCGAACAAAGAACAACGAAATCTAACAACGAACAACGAAATCTAACAATGAACAACGAAATCTAACAACGAACAACGAAATCGAACAACGAAATCGAACAACGAAATGGAACAACGAAATCGAACAACGAAATCGAATAACGAATCGAACAACGAAATCGAACAACGAAATCGAACAACGAAATCGAACAACGAAATCGAACAACGAAATCGAACAACGAAATCGAACAACGAAATCGAACAACGAAATCGAACAACGAAATCGAACAACGAAAACGAACAACGAAATCGAACAACGAAATCGAACAACGAAATCGAACAACGAAATCGAACAACGAATTCGAACAACGAATTCGAACAACGAATTCGAACAACGAAATCGAACAACGAATTCGAACAACGAATTCGAACCACGAAATCGAACAAAGAACAACGAAATCTAACAACGAACAACGAAATCTAACAACGAACAACGAAATCTAACAACGAAATCTAACAACGAAATCGAACAACGAAATCTAACAACGAACAACGAAATCTAACAACGAAATCGAACAACGAAATCGAACAACGAAATCGAACAACGAAATGGAACAACGAAATCGAACAACGAAATCGAATAACGAATCGAACAACGAAATCGAACAACGAAATCGAACAACGAAATCGAACAGCGAAATCGAACTTCGAAATCGAACAACGAATTCGAACCACGAAATCGAACAAAGAACAACGAAATCTAACAACGAACAACGAACAACGAAATCTAACAACGAACAACGAACAACGAAATCTAACAACGAACAACGAAATCGAACAACGAAATCGAACAACGAAATCGAACAACGAAATCGAACAACGAAATGGAACAACGAAATCGAACAACGAAATCGAACAACGAAATCTAACAACGAACAACGAAATCTAACAACGAAATCTAACAACGAACAACGAAATCTAACAACGAAATCGAACAACGAAATCGAACAACGAAATCGAACAACGAAATCGAACAACGAAATCGAACAACGAAATCGAACAACGAAATCGAACAACGAAATCGAACAACGAAATCGAACAACGAATTCGAACAACGAATTCGAACAACGAATTCGAACAACGAAATCGAACAACGAATTCGAACAACGAATTCGAACCACGAAATCGAACAACGAAATCGAATAACGAAATCGAACAACGAAATCGAACAACGAAATCGAACAACGAAATCGAACAACGAAATCGAACAACGAAATCGAACAACGAAATCGAACAACGAAATCGAACTTCGAAATCGAACAACGAAATCGAACAACGAATTCGAACCACGAAATCGAACAAAGAATAACGAAATCTAACAACGAACAACGAAATCTAACAATGAACAACGAAATCTAACAACGAAATCGAACAACGAAATCGAACAACGAAATCGAACAACGAAATCTAACAACGAACAACGAAATCTAACAACGAAATCTAACAACGAACAACGAAATCTAACAACGAAATCGAACAACGAAATCGAACAACGAAATCGAACAACGAAATCGAACAACGAAATCGAACAACGAAATCGAACAACGAAATCGAACAACGAAATCGAACAACGAAATCGAACAACGAAATCGAACAACGAAATCGAACAACGAATTCGAACAACGAATTCGAACAACGAAATCGAACAACGAAATCGAACAACGAAATCGAACAACGAAATCGAATAACGAAATCGAACAACGAAATCGAACAACGAAATCGAACAACGAAATCGAACAACGAAATCGAACAACGAAATCGAACAACGAAATCGAACAACGAAATCGAACTTCGAAATCGAACAACGAAATCGAACAACGAATTCGAACCACGAAATCGAACAAAGAACAACGAAATCTAACAACGAACAACGAAATCTAACAATGAACAACGAAATCTAACAACGAACAACGAAATCGAACAACGAAATCGAACAACGAAATGGAACAACGAAATCGAACAACGAAATCGAATAACGAATCGAACAACGAAATCGAACAACGAAATCGAACAACGAAATCGAACAACGAAATCGAACAACGAAATCGAACAACGAAATCGAACAACGAAATCGAACAACGAAATCGAACAACGAAATCGAACAACGAAATCGAACAACGAAAACGAACAACGAAATCGAACAACGAAATCGAACAACGAAATCGAACAACGAAATCGAACAACGAATTCGAACAACGAATTCGAACAACGAATTCGAACAACGAAATCGAACAACGAATTCGAACAACGAATTCGAACCACGAAATCGAACAAAGAACAACGAAATCTAACAACGAACAACGAAATCTAACAACGAACAACGAAATCTAACAACGAAATCTAACAACGAAATCGAACAACGAAATCTAACAACGAACAACGAAATCTAACAACGAAATCGAACAACGAAATCGAACAACGAAATCGAACAACGAAATGGAACAACGAAATCGAACAACGAAATCGAACAACGAAATCGAATAACGAATCGAACAACGAAATCGAACAACGAAATCGAACAACGAAATCGAACAGCGAAATTGAACTTCGAAATCGAACAACGAAATCGAACAACGAATTCGAACCACGAAATCGAACAAAGAACAACGAAATCTAACAACGAACAACGAACAACGAAATCTAACAACGAACAACGAAATCGAAAAACGAAATCGAACAACGAAATCGAACAACGAAATCGAACAACGAAATGGAACAACGAAATCGAACAACGAAATCGAACAACGAAATCGAATAACGAATCGAACAACGAAATCTAACAACGAAATCGAACAACGAAATCTAACAACGAACAACGAAATCTAACAACGAACAACGAAATCGAACAACGAAATCGAACAACGAAATGGAACAACGAAATCGAACAACGAAATCGAACAACGAAATCGAATAACGAATCGAACAACGAAATCGAACAACGAAATCGAACAACGAAATCGAACAGCGAAATCGAACTTCGAAATCGAACAACGAAATCGAACAACGAATTCGAACCACGAAATCGAACAAAGAACAACGAAATCTAACAACGAACAACGAACAACGAAATCTAACAACGAACAATGAAATCGAACAACGAAATCGAACAACGAAATCGAACAACGAAATCGAACAACGAAATGGAACAACGAAATCGAACAACGAAATCGAACAACGAAATCTAACAACGAACAACGAAATCTAACAACGAAATCTAACAACGAAATCGAACAACGAAATCGAACAACGAAATCGAACAACGAAATCGAACAACGAAATCGAACAACGAAATCGAACAACGAAATCGAACAACGAAATCGAACAACGAAATCGAACAACGAAATCGAACAACGAAATCGAACAACGAATTCGAACAACGAATTCGAACAACGAATTCGAACAACGAAATCGAACAACGAATTCGAACAACGAATTCGAACCACGAAATCGAACAACGAAATCGAACAACGAAATCGAACCACGAAATCGAACAAAGAACAACGAAATCTAACAACGAACAACGAAATCTAACAATGAACAACGAAATCTAACAACGAAATCGAACAACGAAATCGAACAACGAAATCGAACAACGAAATCTAACAACGAACAACGAAATCTAACAACGAAATCTAACAACGAACAACGAAATCTAACAACGAAATCGAACAACGAAATCGAACAACGAAATCGAACAACGAAATCTAACAACGAACAACGAAATCTAACAACGAAATCTAACAACGAACAACGAAATCTAACAACGAAATCGAACAACGAAATCGAACAACGAAATCGAACAACGAAATCGAACAACGAAATCGAACAACGAAATCGAACAACGAAATCGAACAACGAAATCGAACAACGAAATCGAACAACGAAATCGAACAACGAAATCGAACAACGAATTCGAACAACGAATTCGAACAACGAATTCGAACAACGAAATCGAACAACGAAATCGAACAACGAAATCGAATAACGAAATCGAACAACGAAATCGAACAACGAAATCGAACAACGAAATCGAACAACGAAATCGAACAACGAAATCGAACAACGAAATCGAACAACGAAATCGAACTTCGAAATCGAACAACGAAATCGAACAACGAATTCGAACCACGAAATCGAACAAAGAACAACGAAATCTAACAACGAACAACGAAATCTAACAATGAACAACGAAATCTAACAACGAACAACGAAATCGAACAACGAAATCGAACAACGAAATGGAACAACGAAATCGAACAACGAAATCGAATAACGAATCGAACAACGAAATCGAACAACGAAATCGAACAACGAAATCGAACAACGAAATCGAACAACGAAATCGAACCACGAAATCGAACAAAGAACAACGAAATCTAACAACGAACAACGAAATCTAACAATGAACAACGAAATCTAACAACGAACAACGAAATCGAACAACGAAATCGAACAACGAAATGGAACAACGAAATCGAACAACGAAATCGAATAACGAATCGAACAACGAAATCGAACAACGAAATCGAACAACGAAATCGAACAACGAAATCGAACAACGAAATCGAACAACGAAATCGAACAACGAAATCGAACAACGAAATCGAACAACGAAATCGAACAACGAAAACGAACAACGAAATCGAACAACGAAATCGAACAACGAAATCGAACAACGAAATCGAACAACGAATTCGAACAACGAATTCGAACAACGAATTCGAACAACGAAATCGAACAACGAATTCGAACAACGAATTCGAACCACGAAATCGAACAAAGAACAACGAAATCTAACAACGAACAACGAAATCTAACAACGAACAACGAAATCTAACAACGAAATCTAACAACGAAATCGAACAACGAAATCTAACAACGAACAACGAAATCTAACAACGAAATCGAACAACGAAATCGAACAACGAAATCGAACAACGAAATGGAACAACGAAATCGAACAACGAAATCGAATAACGAATCGAACAACGAAATCGAACAACGAAATCGAACAACGAAATCGAACAGCGAAATCGAACTTCGAAATCGAACAACGAATTCGAACCACGAAATCGAACAAAGAACAACGAAATCTAACAACGAACAACGAACAACGAAATCTAACAACGAACAACGAACAACGAAATCTAACAACGAACAACGAAATCGAACAACGAAATCGAACAACGAAATCGAACAACGAAATCGAACAACGAAATGGAACAACGAAATCGAACAACGAAATCGAACAACGAAATCTAACAACGAACAACGAAATCTAACAACGAAATCTAACAACGAACAACGAAATCTAACAACGAAATCGAACAACGAAATCGAACAACGAAATCGAACAACGAAATCGAACAACGAAATCGAACAACGAAATCGAACAACGAAATCGAACAACGAAATCGAACAACGAAATCGAACAACGAATTCGAACAACGAATTCGAACAACGAATTCGAACAACGAAATCGAACAACGAATTCGAACAACGAATTCGAACCACGAAATCGAACAACGAAATCGAATAACGAAATCGAACAACGAAATCGAACAACGAAATCGAACAACGAAATCGAACAACGAAATCGAACAACGAAATCGAACAACGAAATCGAACAACGAAATCGAACTTCGAAATCGAACAACGAAATCGAACAACGAATTCGAACCACGAAATCGAACAAAGAATAACGAAATCTAACAACGAACAACGAAATCTAACAATGAACAACGAAATCTAACAACGAAATCGAACAACGAAATCGAACGACGAAATCGAACAACGAAATCTAACAACGAACAACGAAATCTAACAACGAAATCTAACAACGAACAACGAAATCTAACAACGAAATCGAACAACGAAATCGAACAACGAAATCGAACAACGAAATCGAACAACGAAATCGAACAACGAAATCGAACAACGAAATCGAACAACGAAATCGAACAACGAAATCGAACAACGAAATCGAACAACGAATTCGAACAACGAATTCGAACAACGAAATCGAACAACGAAATCGAACAACGAAATCGAACAACGAAATCGAATAACGAAATCGAACAACGAAATCGAACAACGAAATCGAACAACGAAATCGAACAACGAAATCGAACAACGAAATCGAACAACGAAATCGAACAACGAAATCGAACTTCGAAATCGAACAACGAAATCGAACAACGAATTCGAACCACGAAATCGAACAAAGAACAACGAAATCTAACAACGAACAACGAAATCTAACAATGAACAACGAAATCTAACAACGAACAACGAAATCGAACAACGAAATCGAACAACGAAATGGAACAACGAAATCGAACAACGAAATCGAATAACGAATCGAACAACGAAATCGAACAACGAAATCGAACAACGAAATCGAACAACGAAATCGAACAACGAAATCGAACAACGAAATCGAACAACGAAATCGAACAACGAAATCGAACAACGAAATCGAACAACGAAAACGAACAACGAAATCGAACAACGAAATCGAACAACGAAATCGAACAACGAAATCGAACAACGAATTCGAACAACGAATTCGAACAACGAATTCGAACAACGAAATCGAACAACGAATTCGAACAACGAATTCGAACCACGAAATCGAACAAAGAACAACGAAATCTAACAACGAGCAACGAAATCTAACAACGAACAACGAAATCTAACAACGAAATCTAACAACGAAATCGAACAACGAAATCTAACAACGAACAACGAAATCTAACAACGAAATCGAACAACGAAATCGAACAACGAAATCGAACAACGAATTCGAACAACGAATTCGAACAACGAATTCGAACAACGAAATCGAACAACGAATTCGAACAACGAATTCGAACCACGAAATCGAACAAAGAACAACGAAATCTAACAACGAACAACGAAATCTAACAACGAACAACGAAATCTAACAACGAAATCTAACAACGAAATCGAACAACGAAATCTAACAACGAACAACGAAATCTAACAACGAAATCGAACAACGAAATCGAACAACGAAATCGAACAACGAAATGGAACAACGAAATCGAACAACGAAATCGAATAACGAATCGAACAACGAAATCGAACAACGAAATCGAACAACGAAATCGAACAGCGAAATCGAACTTCGAAATCGAACAACGAAATCGAACAACGAATTCGAACCACGAAATCGAACAAAGAACAACGAAATCTAACAACGAACAACGAACAACGAAATCTAACAACGAACAACGAACAACGAAATCTAACAACGAACAACGAAATCGAACAACGAAATCGAACAACGAAATTGAACAACGAAATCGAACAACGAAATGGAACAACGAAATCGAACAACGAAATCGAACAACGAAATCTAACAACGAACAACGAAATCTAACAACGAAATCTAACAACGAACAACGAAATCTAACAACGAAATCGAACAACGAAATCGAACAACGAAATCGAACAACGAAATCGAACAACGAAATCGAACAACGAAATCGAACAACGAAATCGAACAACGAAATCGAACAACGAAATCGAACAACGAATTCGAACAACGAATTCGAACAACGAATTCGAACAACGAAATCGAACAACGAATTCGAACAACGAATTCGAACCACGAAATCGAACAACGAAATCGAATAACGAAATCGAACAACGAAATCGAACAACGAAATCGAACAACGAAATCGAACAACGAAATCGAACAACGAAATCGAACAACGAAATCGAACAACGAAATCGAACTTCGAAATCGAACAACGAAATCGAACAACGAATTCGAACCACGAAATCGAACAAAGAATAACGAAATCTAACAACGAACAACGAAATCTAACAATGAACAACGAAATCTAACAACGAAATCGAACAACGAAATCGAACAACGAAATCGAACAACGAAATCGAACAACGAAATCGAACAACGAAATCGAATAACGAAATCGAACAACGAAATCGAACAACGAAATCGAACAACGAAATCGAACAACGAAATCGAACAACGAAATCGAACAACGAAATCGAACAACGAAATCGAACAACGAAATCGAACTTCGAAATCGAACAACGAAATCGAACAACGAATTCGAACCACGAAATCGAACAAAGAACAACGAAATCTAACAACGAACAACGAAATCTAACAATCAACAACGAAATCTAACAACGAACAACGAAATCGAACAACGAAATCGAACAACGAAATGGAACAACGAAATCGAACAACGAAATCGAATAACGAATCGAACAACGAAATCGAACAACGAAATCGAACAACGAAATCGAACAACGAAATCGAACAACGAAATCGAACAACGAAATCGAACAACGAAATCGAACAACGAAATCGAACAACGAAATCGAACAACGAAATCGAACAACGAAAACGAACAACGAAATCGAACAACGAAATCGAACAACGAAATCGAACAACGAAATCGAACAACGAATTCGAACAACGAATTCGAACAACGAATTCGAACAACGAAATCGAACAACGAATTCGAACAACGAATTCGAACCACGAAATCGAACAAAGAACAACGAAATCTAACAACGAACAACGAAATCTAACAACGAACAACGAAATCTAACAACGAAATCTAACAACGAAATCGAACAACGAAATCTAACAACGAACAACGAAATCTAACAACGAAATCGAACAACGAAATCGAACAACGAAATCGAACAACGAAATGGAACAACGAAATCGAACAACGAAATCGAACAACGAAATCGAACAACGAAATCGAACAACGAAATCGAACAACGAACAACGAAATCTAACAACGAACAACGAAATCTAACAACGAACAACGAAATCTAACAACGAACAACGAAATCTAACAACGAAATCGAACAACGAAATCTAACAACGAAATCGAATAACGAAATCGAACAACGAAATCGAACAACGAAATCGAACAACGAAATCGAACAACGAAATCGAATAACGAAATCGAACAACGAAATCGAACAACGAAATCGAACAACGAAATCGAACAACGAAATCGAACAACGAAATCGAACAACGAACAACGAAATCTAACAACGAACAACGAAATCTAACAACGAACAACGAAATCTAACAACGAACAACGAAATCTAACAACGAAATCGAACAACGAAATCGAACAACGAAATCGAACAACGAAATCGAACAACGAAATCTAACAACGAACAACGAAATCTAACAACGAACAACGAAATCTAACAACGAAATCGAACAACGAAATCGAACAACGAAATCGAACAACGAAATCGAACAACGAATTCGAACAACGAATTCGAACAACGAATTCGAACAACGAAATCGAACAACGAATTCGAACAACGAATTCGAACCACGAAATCGAACAAAGAACAACGAAATCTAACAACGAACAACGAAATCTAACAACGAACAACGAAATCTAACAACGAAATCTAACAACGAAATCGAACAACGAAATCTAACAACGAACAACGAAATCTAACAACGAAATCGAACAACGAAATCGAACAACGAAATCGAACAACGAAATGGAACAACGAAATCGAACAACGAAATCGAATAACGAATCGAACAACGAAATCGAACAACGAAATCGAACAACGAAATCGAACAGCGAAATCGAACTTCGAAATCGAACAACGAAATCGAACAACGAATTCGAACCACGAAATCGAACAAAGAACAACGAAATCTAACAACGAACAACGAACAACGAAATCTAACAACGAACAACGAACAACGAAATCTAACAACGAACAACGAAATCGAACAACGAAATCGAACAACGAAATCGAACAACGAAATCGAACAACGAAATGGAACAACGAAATCGAACAACGAAATCGAACAACGAAATCTAACAACGAACAACGAAATCTAACAACGAAATCTAACAACGAACAACGAAATCTAACAACGAAATCGAACAACGAAATCGAACAACGAAATCGAACAACGAAATCGAACAACGAAATCGAACAACGAAATCGAACAACGAAATCGAACAACGAAATCGAACAACGAAATCGAACAACGAATTCGAACAACGAATTCGAACAACGAATTCGAACAACGAAATCGAACAACGAATTCGAACAACGAATTCGAACCACGAAATCGAACAACGAAATCGAATAACGAAATCGAACAACGAAATCGAACAACGAAATCGAACAACGAAATCGAACAACGAAATCGAACAACGAAATCGAACAACGAAATCGAACAACGAAATCGAACTTCGAAATCGAACAACGAAATCGAACAACGAATTCGAACCACGAAATCGAACAAAGAATAACGAAATCTAACAACGAACAACGAAATCTAACAATGAACAACGAAATCTAACAACGAAATCGAACAACGAAATCGAACAACGAAATCGAACAACGAAATCGAACAACGAAATCGAACAACGAAATCGAACAACGAAATCGAACAACGAAATCGAACAACGAAATCGAACAACGAAATCGAACAACGAATTCGAACAACGAATTCGAACAACGAAATCGAACAACGAAATCGAACAACGAAATCGAACAACGAAATCGAATAACGAAATCGAACAACGAAATCGAACAACGAAATCGAACAACGAAATCGAACAACGAAATCGAACAACGAAATCGAACAACGAAATCGAACAACGAAATCGAACAACGAAATCGAACTTCGAAATCGAACAACGAAATCGAACAACGAATTCGAACCACGAAATCGAACAAAGAACAACGAAATCTAACAACGAACAACGAAATCTAACAATGAACAACGAAATCTAACAACGAACAACGAAATCGAACAACGAAATCGAACAACGAAATGGAACAACGAAATCGAACAACGAAATCGAATAACGAATCGAACAACGAAATCGAACAACGAAATCGAACAACGAAATCGAACAACGAAATCGAACAACGAAATCGAACAACGAAATCGAACAACGAAATCGAACAACGAAATCGAACAACGAAATCGAACAACGAAAACGAACAACGAAATCGAACAACGAAATCGAACAACGAAATCGAACAACGAAATCGAACAACGAATTCGAACAACGAATTCGAACAACGAATTCGAACAACGAAATCGAACAACGAATTCGAACAACGAATTCGAACCACGAAATCGAACAAAGAACAACGAAATCTAACAACGAACAACGAAATCTAACAACGAACAACGAAATCTAACAACGAAATCTAACAACGAAATCGAACAACGAAATCTAACAACGAACAACGAAATCTAACAACGAAATCGAACAACGAAATCGAACAACGAAATCGAACAACGAAATGGAACAACGAAATCGAACAACGAAATCGAACAACGAAATCGAACAACGAAATCGAACAACGAAATCGAACAAAGAACAACGAAATCTAACAACGAACAACGAAATCTAACAACGAACAACGAAATCTAACAACGAAATCGAACAACGAAATCTAACAACGAAATCGAATAACGAAATCGAACAACGAAATCGAACAACGAAATCGAACAACGAAATCGAACAACGAAATCGAATAACGAAATCGAACAACGAAATCGAACAACGAAATCGAACAACGAAATCGAACAACGAAATCGAACAACGAAATCGAACAACGAACAACGAAATCTAACAACGAACAACGAAATCTAACAACGAACAACGAAATCTAACAACGAACAACGAAATCTAACAACGAAATCGAACAACGAAATCGAACAACGAAATCGAACAACGAAATCGAACAACGAAATCTAACAACGAACAACGAAATCTAACAACGAACAACGAAATCTAACAACGAAATCGAACAACGAAATCGAACAACGAAATCGAACAACGAAATCGAACAACGAAATCGAACAACGAAATCGAACAACGAAATCGAACAACGAAATCGAACAACGAAGTCGAACAACGAAATCGAACAACGAAATCGAACAACGAAATCGAACAACGAAATCGAACAACGAAATCGAACAACGAATTCGAACAACGAATTCGAACAACGAATTCGAACAACGAAATCGAACAACGAAATCGAACAACGAAATCGAATAACGAAATCGAACAACGAAATCGAACAACGAAATCGAACAACGAAATCGAACAACGAAATCGAACAACGAAATCGAACAACGAAATCGAACTTCGAAATCGAACAACGAAATCGAACAACGAAATCGAACAACGAATTCGAACAACGAATTCGAACAACGAAATCGAACAAAGAACAACGAAATCTAACAACGAACAACGAACAACGAAATCTAACAACGAACAACGAAATCGAACAACGAAATCGAACAACGAAATCGAACAACGAAATCGAACAACGAAATGGAACAACGAAATCGAACAACGAAATCGAACAACGAATTCGAACAACGAAATCGAACAACGAAATGGAACAACGAAATCGAACAACGAAATCGAACAACGAAATCGAATAACGAATCGAACAACGAAATCGAACAACGAAATCGAACAACGAAATCGAACAACGAAATCGAACAACGAATTCGAACAACGAAATCGAACAACGAAATCGAACAACGAAATCGAACAACGAAATCGAACAACGAAATCGAACAACGAATTCGAACAACGAATTCGAACAACGAAATCGAACAACGAAATCGAACAACGAAATCGAACAACGAAATCGAACAACGAAATCGAACAACGAAATCGAACTTCGAAATCGAACAACGAAATCGAACAACGAATTCGAACCACGAAATCGAACAAAGAATAACGAAATCTAACAACGAACAACGAAATCTAACAATGAACAACGAAATCTAACAACGAAATCGAACAACGAAATCGAACAACGAAATCGAACAACGAAATCGAACAACGAAATCGAACAACGAAATCGAACAACGAAATCGAACAACGAAATCGAACAAAGAACAACGAAATCTAACAACGAACAACGAAATCTAACAATGAACAACGAAATCTAACAACGAAATCGAACAACGAAATCGAACAACGAAATCGAACAACGAAATCTAACAACGAACAACGAAATCTAACAACGAAATCTAACAACGAACAACGAAATCTAACAACGAAATCGAACAACGAAATCGAACAACGAAATCGAACAACGAAATCGAACAACGAAATCGAACAACGAAATCGAACAACGAAATCGAACAACGAAATCGAACAACGAAATCGAACAACGAAATCGAACAACGAAATCGAACAACGAATTCGAACAACGAATTCGAACAACGAAATCGAACAACGAAATCGAACAACGAAATCGAATAACGAAATCGAACAACGAAATCGAACAACGAAATCGAACAACGAAATCGAACAACGAAATCGAACAACGAAATCGAACAACGAATTCGAACAACGAATTCGAACAACGAATTCGAACAACGAAATCGAACAACGAATTCGAACAACGAATTCGAACCACGAAATCGAACAAAGAACAACGAAATCTAACAACGAACAACGAAATCTAACAACGAACAACGAAATCTAACAACGAAATCTAACAACGAAATCGAACAACGAAATCTAACAACGAACAACGAAATCTAACAACGAAATCGAACAACGAAATCGAACAACGAAATCGAACAACGAAATGGAACAACGAAATCGAACAACGAAATCGAACAACGAAATCGAACAACGAAATCGAACAACGAAATCGAACAAAGAACAACGAAATCTAACAACGAACAACGAAATCTAACAACGAACAACGAAATCTAACAACGAAATCGAACAACGAAATCTAACAACGAAATCGAATAACGAAATCGAACAACGAAATCGAACAACGAAATCGAACAACGAAATCGAACAACGAAATCGAATAACGAAATCGAACAACGAAATCGAACAACGAAATCGAACAACGAAATCGAACAACGAAATCGAACAACGAAATCGAACAACGAACAACGAAATCTAACAACGAACAACGAAATCTAACAACGAACAACGAAATCTAACAACGAACAACGAAATCTAACAACGAAATCGAACAACGAAATCGAACAACGAAATCGAACAACGAAATCGAACAACGAAATCTAACAACGAACAACGAAATCTAACAACGAACAACGAAATCTAACAACGAAATCGAACAACGAAATCGAACAACGAAATCGAACAACGAAATCGAACAACGAAATCGAACAACGAAATCGAACAACGAAATCGAACAACGAAGTCGAACAACGAAATCGAACAACGAAATCGAACAACGAAATCGAACAACGAAATCGAACAACGAAATCGAACAACGAATTCGAACAACGAATTCGAACAACGAATTCGAACAACGAAATCGAACAACGAAATCGAACAACGAAATCGAATAACGAAATCGAACAACGAAATCGAACAACGAAATCGAACAACGAAATCGAACAACGAAATCGAACAACGAAATCGAACAACGAAATCGAACTTCGAAATCGAACAACGAAATCGAACAACGAAATCGAACAACGAAATCGAACAACGAATTCGAACAACGAATTCGAACAACGAAATCGAACAAAGAACAACGAAATCTAACAACGAACAACGAACAACGAAATCTAACAACGAACAACGAAATCGAACAACGAAATCGAACAACGAAATCGAACAACGAAATCGAACAACGAAATGGAACAACGAAATCGAACAACGAAATCGAACAACGAATTCGAACAACGAAATCGAACAACGAAATGGAACAACGAAATCGAACAACGAAATCGAACAACGAAATCGAATAACGAATCGAACAACGAAATCGAACAACGAAATCGAACAACGAAATCGAACAACGAAATCGAACAACGAATTCGAACAACGAAATCGAACAACGAAATCGAACAACGAAATCGAACAACGAAATCGAACAACGAAATCGAACAACGAATTCGAACAACGAATTCGAACAACGAAATCGAACAACGAAATCGAACAACGAAATCGAACAACGAAATCGAACAACGAAATCGAACAACGAAATCGAACTTCGAAATCGAACAACGAAATCGAACAACGAATTCGAACCACGAAATCGAACAAAGAATAACGAAATCTAACAACGAACAACGAAATCTAACAATGAACAACGAAATCTAACAACGAAATCGAACAACGAAATCGAACAACGAAATCGAACAACGAAATCGAACAACGAAATCGAACAACGAAATCGAACAACGAAATCGAACAACGAAATCGAACAAAGAACAACGAAATCTAACAACGAACAACGAAATCTAACAATGAACAACGAAATCTAACAACGAAATCGAACAACGAAATCGAACAACGAAATCGAACAACGAAATCTAACAACGAACAACGAAATCTAACAACGAAATCTAACAACGAACAACGAAATCTAACAACGAAATCGAACAACGAAATCGAACAACGAAATCGAACAACGAAATCGAACAACGAAATCGAACAACGAAATCGAACAACGAAATCGAACAACGAAATCGAACAACGAAATCGAACAACGAAATCGAACAACGAAATCGAACAACGAATTCGAACAACGAATTCGAACAACGAAATCGAACAACGAAATCGAACAACGAAATCGAATAACGAAATCGAACAACGAAATCGAACAACGAAATCGAACAACGAAATCGAACAACGAAATCGAACAACGAAATCGAACAACGAAATCGAACAACGAAATCGAACTTCGAAATCGAACAACGAAATCGAACAACGAATTCGAACCACGAAATCGAACAAAGAACAACGAAATCTAACAACGAACAACGAAATCTAACAATGAACAACGAAATCTAACAACGAACAACGAAATCGAACAACGAAATCGAACAACGAAATGGAACAACGAAATCGAACAACGAAATCGAATAACGAATCGAACAACGAAATCGAACAACGAAATCGAACAACGAAATCGAACAACGAAATCGAACAACGAAATCGAACAACGAAATCGAACAACGAAATCGAACAACGAAATCGAACAACGAAATCGAACAACGAAATCGAACAACGAAAACGAACAACGAAATCGAACAACGAAATCGAACAACGAAATCGAACAACGAAATCGAACAACGAATTCGAACAACGAATTCGAACAACGAATTCGAACAACGAAATCGAACAACGAATTCGAACAACGAATTCGAACCACGAAATCGAACAAAGAACAACGAAATCTAACAACGAACAACGAAATCTAACAACGAACAACGAAATCTAACAACGAAATCTAACAACGAAATCGAACAACGAAATCTAACAACGAACAACGAAATCTAACAACGAAATCGAACAACGAAATCGAACAACGAAATCGAACAACGAAATGGAACAACGAAATCGAACAACGAAATCGAACAACGAAATCGAATAACGAATCGAACAACGAAATCGAACAACGAAATCGAACAACGAAATCGAACAGCGAAATTGAACTTCGAAATCGAACAACGAAATCGAACAACGAATTCGAACCACGAAATCGAACAAAGAACAACGAAATCTAACAACGAACAACGAACAACGAAATCTAACAACGAACAACGAAATCGAAAAACGAAATCGAACAACGAAATCGAACAACGAAATCGAACAACGAAATGGAACAACGAAATCGAACAACGAAATCGAACAACGAAATCGAATAACGAATCGAACAACGAAATCGAACAACGAAATCGAACAACGAAATCGAACAACGAAATCGAACAACGAATTCGAACAACGAAATCGAACAACGAAAACGAACAACGAAATCGAACAACGAAATCGAACAACGAAATCGAACAACGAAATCGAACAACGAATTCGAACAACGAATTCGAACAACGAATTCGAACAACGAAATCGAACAACGAATTCGAACAACAAATTCGAACCACGAAATCGAACAAAGAACAACGAAATCTAACAACGAACAACGAAATCTAACAACGAACAACGAAATCTAACAACGAAATCTAACAACGAAATCGAACAACGAAATCTAACAACGAACAACGAAATCTAACAACGAACAACGAAATCGAACAACGAAATCGAACAACGAAATGGAACAACGAAATCGAACAACGAAATCGAACAACGAAATCGAATAACGAATCGAACAACGAAATCGAACAACGAAATCGAACAACGAAATCGAACAGCGAAATCGAACTTCGAAATCGAACAACGAAATCGAACAACGAATTCGAACCACGAAATCGAACAAAGAACAACGAAATCTAACAACGAACAACGAACAACGAAATCTAACAACGAACAATGAAATCGAACAACGAAATCGAACAACGAAATCGAACAACGAAATCGAACAACGAAATGGAACAACGAAATCGAACAACGAAATCGAACAACGAAATCTAACAACGAACAACGAAATCTAACAACGAAATCTAACAACGAAATCGAACAACGAAATCGAACAACGAAATCGAACAACGAAATCGAACAACGAAATCGAACAACGAAATCGAACAACGAAATCGAACAACGAAATCGAACAACGAAATCGAACAACGAAATCGAACAACGAAATCGAACAACGAATTCGAACAACGAATTCGAACAACGAATTCGAACAACGAAATCGAACAACGAATTCGAACAACGAATTCGAACCACGAAATCGAACAACGAAATCGAACAACGAAATCGAACCACGAAATCGAACAAAGAACAACGAAATCTAACAACGAACAACGAAATCTAACAATGAACAACGAAATCTAACAACGAAATCGAACAACGAAATCGAACAACGAAATCGAACAACGAAATCTAACAACGAACAACGAAATCTAACAACGAAATCTAACAACGAACAACGAAATCTAACAACGAAATCGAACAACGAAATCGAACAACGAAATCGAACAACGAAATCTAACAACGAACAACGAAATCTAACAACGAAATCTAACAACGAACAACGAAATCTAACAACGAAATCGAACAACGAAATCGAACAACGAAATCGAACAACGAAATCGAACAACGAAATCGAACAACGAAATCGAACAACGAAATCGAACAACGAAATCGAACAACGAAATCGAACAACGAAATCGAACAACGAAATCGAACAACGAAATCGAACAACGAATTCGAACAACGAATTCGAACAACGAATTCGAACAACGAAATCGAACAACGAAATCGAACAACGAAATCGAATAACGAAATCGAACAACGAAATCGAACAACGAAATCGAACAACGAAATCGAACAACGAAATCGAACAACGAAATCGAACAACGAAATCGAACTTCGAAATCGAACAACGAAATCGAACAACGAATTCGAACCACGAAATCGAACAAAGAACAACGAAATCTAACAACGAACAACGAAATCTAACAATGAACAACGAAATCTAACAACGAACAACGAAATCGAACAACGAAATCGAACAACGAAATGGAACAACGAAATCGAACAACGAAATCGAATAACGAATCGAACAACGAAATCGAACAACGAAATCGAACAACGAAATCGAACAACGAAATCGAACAACGAAATCGAACAACGAAATCGAACAACGAAATCGAACAACGAAATCGAACAACGAAATCGAACAACGAAAACGAACAACGAAATCGAACAACGAAATCGAACAACGAAATCGAACAACGAAATCGAACAACGAATTCGAACAACGAATTCGAACAACGAATTCGAACAACGAATTCGAACAACGAAATCGAACAACGAATTCGAACAACGAATTCGAACCACGAAATCGAACAAAGAACAACGAAATCTAACAACGAACAACGAAATCTAACAACGAACAACGAAATCTAACAACGAAATCTAACAACGAAATCGAACAACGAAATCTAACAACGAACAACGAAATCTAACAACGAACAACGAAATCTAACAACGAAATCGAACAACGAAATCGAACAACGAAATCGAACAACGAAATCGAACAACGAAATCGAACAACGAAATCGAACAACGAAATCGAACAACGAAATCGAACAACGAATTCGAACAACGAATTCGAACAACGAATTCGAACAACGAAATCGAACAACGAATTCGAACAACGAATTCGAACCACGAAATCGAACAACGAAATCGAATAACGAAATCGAACAACGAAATCGAACAACGAAATCGAACAACGAAATCGAACAACGAAATCGAACAACGAACGAACAACGAAATCGAACTTCGAAATCGAACAACGAAATCGAACAACGAATTCGAACCACGAAATCGAACAAAGAACAACGAAATCTAACAACGAACAACGAAATCTAACAATGAACAACGAAATCTAACAACGAAATCGAACAACGAAATCGAACAACGAAATCGAACAACGAAATCTAACAACGAACAACGAAATCTAACAACGAAATCTAACAACGAACAACGAAATCTAACAACGAAATCGAACAACGAAATCGAACAACGAAATCGAACAACGAAATCGAACAACGAAATCGAACAACGAAATCGAACAACGAAATCGAACAACGAAATCGAACAACGAAATCGAACAACGAAATCGAACAACGAAATCGAACAACGAAATCGAACAACGAAATCGAACAACGAAATCGAACAACGAAAACGAACAACGAAATCGAACAACGAAATCGAACAACGAAATCGAACAACGAAATCGAACAACGAATTCGAACAACGAATTCGAACAACGAATTCGAACAACGAAATCGAACAACGAATTCGAACAACGAATTCGAACCACGAAATCGAACAAAGAACAACGAAATCTAACAACGAACAACGAAATCTAACAACGAACAACGAAATCTAACAACGAAATCTAACAACGAAATCGAAAAACGAAATCTAACAACGAACAACGAAATCTAACAACGAAATCGAACAACGAAATCGAACAACGAAATCGAACAACGAAATGGAACAACGAAATCGAACAACGAAATCGAACAACGAAATCGAACAACGAAATCGAACAACGAACAACGAAATCTAACAACGAACAACGAAATCTAACAACGAACAACGAAATCTAACAACGAACAACGAAATCTAACAACGAAATCGAACAACGAAATCTAACAACGAAATCGAATAACGAAATCGAACAACGAAATCGAACAACGAAATCGAACAACGAAATCGAATAACGAAATCGAACAACGAAATCGAACAACGAAATCGAACAACGAAATCGAACAACGAAATCGAACAACGAAATCGAACAACGAACAACGAAATCTAACAACGAACAACGAAATCTAACAACGAACAACGAAATCTAACAACGAACAACGAAATCTAACAACGAAATCGAACAACGAAATCGAACAACGAAATCGAACAACGAAATCGAACAACGAAATCTAACAACGAACAACGAAATCTAACAACGAACAACGAAATCTAACAACGAAATCGAACAACGAAATCGAACAACGAAATCGAACAACGAAATCGAACAACGAAATCGAACAACAAAATCGAACAACGAAATCGAACAACGAAATCGAACAACGAAGTCGAACAACGAAATCGAACAACGAAATCGAACAACGAAATCGAACAACGAAATCGAACAACGAAATCGAACAACGAATTCGAACAACGAATTCGAACAACGAATTCGAACAACGAAATCGAACAACGAAATCGAACAACGAAATCGAATAACGAAATCGAACAACGAAATCGAACAACGAAATCGAACAACGAAATCGAACAACGAAATCGAACAACGAAATCGAACAACGAAATCGAACTTCGAAATCGAACAACGAAATCGAACAACGAAATCGAACAACGAATTCGAACAACGAATTCGAACAACGAAATCGAACAAAGAACAACAACGAAATCTAACAACGAACAACGAACAACGAAATCTAACAACGAACAACGAAATCGAACAACGAAATCGAACAACGAAATCGAACAACGAAATCGAACAACGAAATGGAACAACGAAATCGAACAACGAAATCGAACAACGAATTCGAACAACGAAATCGAACAACGAAATGGAACAACGAAATCGAACAACGAAATCGAACAACGAAATCGAATAACGAATCGAACAACGAAATCGAACAACGAAATCGAACAACGAAATCGAACAACGAAATCGAACAACGAAATCGAACAACGAAATCGAACAACGAAATCGAACAACGAAATGAACAACGAAATCGAACAACGAAATCGAACAACGAATTCGAACAACGAATTCGAACAACGAAATCGAACAACGAAATCGAACAACGAAATCGAACAACGAAATCGAACAACGAAATCGAACAACGAATTCGAACAACGAATTCGAACAACGAATTCGAACAACGAAATCGAACAACGAATTCGAACAACGAATTCGAACCACGAAATCGAACAACGAAATCGAATAACGAAATCGAACAACGAAATCGAACAACGAAATCGAACAACGAAATCGAACAACGAAATCGAACAACGAAATCGAACAACGAAATCTAACAACGAAATCGAACTTCGAAATCGAACAACGAAATCGAACAACGAATTCGAACCACGAAATCGAACAAAGAACAACGAAATCTAACAACGAACAACGAAATCTAACAATGAACAACGAAATCTAACAACGAAATCGAACAACGAAATCGAACAACGAAATCGAACAACGAAATCTAACAACGAACAACGAAATCTAACAACGAAATCTAACAACGAACAACGAAATCTAACAACGAAATCGAACAACGAAATCGAACAACGAAATCGAACAACGAAATCGAACAACGAAATCGAACAACGAAATCGAACAACGAAATCGAACAACGAAATCGAACAACGAAATCGAACAACGAAATCGAACAACGAAATCGAACAACGAAATCGAACAACGAAATCGAACAACGAATTCGAACAACGAATTCGAACAACGAAATCGAACAACGAAATCGAACAACGAAATCGAATAACGAAATCGAACAACGAAATCGAACAACGAAATCGAACAACGAAATCGAACAACGAAATCGAACAACGAAATCGAACAACGAAATCGAACTTCGAAATCGAACAACGAAATCGAACAACGAATTCGAACCACGAAATCGAACAAAGAACAACGAAATCTAACAACGAACAACGAAATCTAACAATGAACAACGAAATCTAACAACGAACAACGAAATCGAACAACGAAATCGAACAACGAAATGGAACAACGAAATCGAACAACGAAATCGAATAACGAATCGAACAACGAAATCGAACAACGAAATCGAACAACGAAATCGAACAACGAAATCGAACAACGAAATCGAACAACGAAATCGAACAACGAAATCGAACAACGAAATCGAACAACGAAATCGAACAACGAAAACGAACAACGAAATCGAACAACGAAATCGAACAACGAAATCGAACAACGAAATCGAACAACGAATTCGAACAACGAATTCGAACAACGAATTCGAACAACGAAATCGAACAACGAATTCGAACAACGAATTCGAACCACGAAATCGAACAAAGAACAACGAAATCTAACAACGAACAACGAAATCTAACAACGAACAACGAAATCTAACAACGAAATCGAACAACGAAATCTAACAACGAACAACGAAATCTAACAACGAAATCGAACAACGAAATCGAACAACGAAATCGAACAACGAAATGGAACAACGAAATCGAACAACGAAATCGAACAACGAAATCGAATAACGAATCTAACAACGAAATCGAACAACGAAATCGAACAACGAAATCGAACAGCGAAATCGAACTTCGAAATCGAACAACGAAATCGAACAACGAATTCGAACCACGAAATCGAACAAAGAACAACGAAATCTAACAACGAACAACGAACAACGAAATCTAACAACGAACAACGAAATCGAACAACGAAATCGAACAACGAAATCGAACAACGAAATCGAACAACGAAATGGAACAACGAAATCGAACAACGAAATCGAACAACGAAATCGAATAACGAATCGAACAACGAAATCGAACAACGAAATCGAACAACGAAATCGAACAACGAAATCGAACAACGAATTCGAACAACGAAATCGAACAACGAAAACGAACAACGAAATCGAACAACGAAATCGAACAACGAAATCGAACAACGAAATCGAACAACGAATTCGAACAACGAAATCGAATAACGAATCGAACAACGAAATCGAACAACGAAATCGAACAACGAAATCGAACAACGAAATCGAACAACGAAATCGAACAACGAAATCGAACAACGAAATCGAACAACGAAATCGAACAACGAAAACGAACAACGAAATCGAACAACGAAATCGAACAACGAAATCGAACAACGAAATCGAACAACGAATTCGAACAACGAATTCGAACAACGAATTCGAACAACGAAATCGAACAACGAATTCGAACAACGAATTCGAACCACGAAATCGAACAAAGAACAACGAAATCTAACAACGAACAACGAAATCTAACAACGAACAACGAAATCTAACAACGAAATCTAACAACGAAATCGAACAACGAAATCTAACAACGAACAACGAAATCTAACAACGAACAACGAAATCTAACAACGAAATCGAACAACGAAATCGAACAACGAAATCGAACAACGAAATCGAACAACGAAATCGAACAACGAAATCGAACAACGAAATCGAACAACGAAATCGAACAACGAATTCGAACAACGAATTCGAACAACGAATTCGAACAACGAAATCGAACAACGAATTCGAACAACGAATTCGAACCACGAAATCGAACAACGAAATCGAATAACGAAATCGAACAACGAAATCGAACAACGAAATCGAACAACGAAATCGAACAACGAAATCGAACAACGAACGAACAACGAAATCGAACTTCGAAATCGAACAACGAAATCGAACAACGAATTCGAACCACGAAATCGAACAAAGAACAACGAAATCTAACAACGAACAACGAAATCTAACAATGAACAACGAAATCTAACAACGAAATCGAACAACGAAATCGAACAACGAAATCGAACAACGAAATCTAACAACGAACAACGAAATCTAACAACGAAATCTAACAACGAACAACAAAATCTAACAACGAAATCGAACAACGAAATCGAACAACGAAATCGAACAACGAAATCGAACAACGAAATCGAACAACGAAATCGAACACGAAATCGAACAACGAAATCGAACAACGAAATCGAACAACGAAATCGAACAACGAAATCGAACAACGAAATCGAACAACGAAATCGAACAACGAAATCGAACAACGAAAACGAACAACGAAATCGAACAACGAAATCGAACAACGAAATCGAACAACGAAATCGAACAACGAATTCGAACAACGAATTCGAACAACGAATTCGAACAACGAAATCGAACAACGAATTCGAACAACGAATTCGAACCACGAAATCGAACAAAGAACAACGAAATCTAACAACGAACAACGAAATCTAACAACGAACAACGAAATCTAACAACGAAATCTAACAACGAAATCGAAAAACGAAATCTAACAACGAACAACGAAATCTAACAACGAAATCGAACAACGAAATCGAACAACGAAATCGAACAACGAAATGGAACAACGAAATCGAACAACGAAATCGAACAACGAAATCGAACAACGAAATCGAACAACGAACAACGAAATCTAACAACGAACAACGAAATCTAACAACGAACAACGAAATCTAACAACGAACAACGAAATCTAACAACGAAATCGAACAACGAAATCTAACAACGAAATCGAATAACGAAATCGAACAACGAAATCGAACAACGAAATCGAACAACGAAATCGAACAACGAAATCGAATAACGAAATCGAACAACGAAATCGAACAACGAAATCGAACAACGAAATCGAACAACGAAATCGAACAACGAAATCGAACAACGAACAACGAAATCTAACAACGAACAACGAAATCTAACAACGAACAACGAAATCTAACAACGAACAACGAAATCTAACAACGAAATCGAACAACGAAATCGAACAACGAAATCGAACAACGAAATCTAACAACGAACAACGAAATCTAACAACGAACAACGAAATCTAACAACGAAATCGAACAACGAAATCGAACAACGAAATCGAACAACGAAATCGAACAACGAAATCGAACAACGAAATCGAACAACGAAATCGAACAACGAAATCGAACAACGAAATCGAACAACGAAGTCGAACAACGAAATCGAACAACGAAATCGAACAACGAAATCGAACAACGAAATCGAACAACGAAATCGAACAACGAATTCGAACAACGAATTCGAACAACGAATTCGAACAACGAAATCGAACAACGAAATCGAACAACGAAATCGAATAACGAAATCGAACAACGAAATCGAACAACGAAATCGAACAACGAAATCGAACAACGAAATCGAACAACGAAATCGAACAACGAAATCGAACTTCGAAATCGAACAACGAAATCGAACAACGAAATCGAACAACGAATTCGAACAACGAATTCGAACAACGAAATCGAACAAAGAACAACGAAATCTAACAACGAACAACGAACAACGAAATCTAACAACGAACAACGAAATCGAACAACGAAATCGAACAACGAAATCGAACAACAAAATCGAACAACGAAATGGAACAACGAAATCGAACAACGAAATCGAACAACGAATTCGAACAACGAAATCGAACAACGAAATGGAACAACGAAATCGAACAACGAAATCGAACAACGAAATCGAATAACGAATCGAACAACGAAATCGAACAACGAAATCGAACAACGAAATCGAACAACGAAATCGAACAACGAAATCGAACAACGAATTCGAACAACGAAATCGAACAACGAAATCGAACAACGAAATCGAACAACGAAATCGAACAACGAATTCGAACAACGAATTCGAACAACGAAATCGAACAACGAAATCGAACAACGAAATCGAACAACGAAATCGAACAACGAAATCGAACAACGAAATCGAACAACGAAATCGAACAACGAATTCGAACAACGAATTCGAACAACGAAATCGAACAACGAAATCGAACAACGAATTCGAACAACGAATTCGAACAACGAAATCGAACAACGAAATCGAACAACGAAATCGAACAACGAAATCGAACAACGAAATCGAACAACGAATTCGAACAACGAATTCGAACAACGAAATCGAACAACGAAATCGAACAACGAAATCGAATAACGAAATCGAACAACGAAATCGAACAACGAAATCGAACAACGAAATCGAACAACGAAATCGAACAACGAAATCGAACAACGAAATCGAACTTCGAAATCGAACAACGAAATCGAACAACGAATTCGAACCACGAAATCGAACAAAGAACAACGAAATCTAACAACGAACAACGAAATCTAACAATGAACAACGAAATCTAACAACGAACAACGAAATCGAACAACGAAATCGAACAACGAAATGGAACAACGAAATCGAACAACGAAATCGAATAACGAATCGAACAACGAAATCGAACAACGAAATCGAACAACGAAATCGAACAACGAAATCGAACAACGAAATCGAACAACGAAATCGAACAACGAAATCGAACAACGAAATCGAACAACGATATCGAACAACGAAAACGAACAACGAAATCGAACAACGAAATCGAACAACGAAATCGAACAACGAAATCGAACAACGAATTCGAACAACGAATTCGAACAACGAATTCGAACAACGAAATCGAACAACGAATTCGAACAACGAATTCGAACCACGAAATCGAACAAAGAACAACGAAATCTAACAACGAACAACGAAATCTAACAACGAACAACGAAATCTAACAACGAAATCGAACAACGAAATCGAACAACGAAATCGAACAACGAAATGGAACAACGAAATCGAACAACGAAATCGAACAACGAAATCGAATAACGAATCGAACAACGAAATCGAACAACGAAATCGAACAACGAAATCGAACAGCGAAATCGAACTTCGAAATCGAACAACGAAATCGAACAACGAATTCGAACCACGAAATCGAACAAAGAACAACGAAATCTAACAACGAACAACGAACAACGAAATCTAACAACGAACAACGAAATCGAACAACGAAATCGAACAACGAAATCGAACAACGAAATCGAACAACGAAATCGAACAACGAAATGGAACAACGAAATCGAACAACGAAATCGAACAACGAAATCGAATAACGAATCGAACAACGAAATCGAACAACGAAATCGAACAACGAAATCGAACAACGAAATCGAACAACGAATTCGAACAACGAAATCGAACAACGAAAACGAACAACGAAATCGAACAACGAAATCGAACAACGAAATCGAACAACGAAATCGAACAACGAAATCGAACAACGAATTCGAACAACGAAATCGAATAACGAATCGAACAACGAAATCGAACAACGAAATCGAACAACGAAATCGAACAACGAAATCGAACAACGAAATCGAACAACGAAATCGAACAACGAAATCGAACAACGAAATCGAACAACGAAATCGAACAACGAAATCGAACAACGAAATCGAACAACGAAAACGAACAACGAAATCGAACAACGAAATCGAACAACGAAATCGAACAACGAAATCGAACAACGAATTCGAACAACGAATTCGAACAACGAATTCGAACAACGAAATCGAACAACGAATTCGAACAACGAATTCGAACCACGAAATCGAACAAAGAACAACGAAATCTAACAACGAACAACGAAATCTAACAACGAACAACGAAATCTAACAACGAAATCTAACAACGAAATCGAACAACGAAATCTAACAACGAACAACGAAATCTAACAACGAAATCGAACAACGAAATCGAACAACGAAATCGAACAACGAAATCGAACAACGAAATCGAACAACGAAATCGAACAACGAAATCGAACAACGAAATCGAACAACGAATTCGAACAACGAATTCGAACAACGAATTCGAACAACGAAATCGAACAACGAATTCGAACAACGAATTCGAACCACGAAATCGAACAACGAAATCGAATAACGAAATCGAACAACGAAATCGAACAACGAAATCGAACAACGAAATCGAACAACGAAATCGAACAACGAACGAACAACGAAATCGAACTTCGAAATCGAACAACGAAATCGAACAACGAATTCGAACCACGAAATCGAACAAAGAACAACGAAATCTAACAACGAACAACGAAATCTAACAATGAACAACGAAATCTAACAACGAAATCGAACAACGAAATCGAACAACGAAATCGAACAACGAACAACGAAATCTAACAACGAAATCTAACAACGAACAACGAAATCTAACAACGAAATCGAACAACGAAATCGAACAACGAAATCGAACAACGAATTCGAACAACGAATTCGAACCACGAAATCGAACAAAGAACAACGAAATCTAACAACGAACAACGAAATCTAACAACGAACAACGAAATCTAACAACGAAATCTAACAACGAAATCGAACAACGAAATCTAACAACGAACAACGAAATCTAACAACGAAATCGAACAACGAAATCGAACAACGAAATCGAACAACGAAATCGAACAACGAAATCGAACAACGAAATCGAACAACGAAATCGAACAACGAAATCGAACAACGAATTCGAACAACGAATTCGAACAACGAATTCGAACAACGAAATCGAACAACGAATTCGAACAACGAATTCGAACCACGAAATCGAACAACGAAATCGAATAACGAAATCGAACAACGAAATCGAACAACGAAATCGAACAACGAAATCGAACAACGAAATCGAACAACGAACGAACAACGAAATCGAACTTCGAAATCGAACAACGAAATCGAACAACGAATTCGAACCACGAAATCGAACAAAGAACAACGAAATCTAACAACGAACAACGAAATCTAACAATGAACAACGAAATCTAACAACGAAATCGAACAACGAAATCGAACAACGAAATCGAACAACGAACAACGAAATCTAACAACGAAATCTAACAACGAACAACGAAATCTAACAACGAAATCGAACAACGAAATCGAACAACGAAATCGAACAACGAAATCGAACAACGAAATCGAACAACGAAATCGAACAACGAAATCGAACAACGAAATCGAACAACGAAATCGAACAACGAAATCGAACAACGAAATCGAACAACGAAATCGAACAACGAAAACGAACAACGAAATCGAACAACGAAATCGAACAACGAAATCGAACAACGAAATCGAACAACGAATTCGAACAACGAATTCGAACAACGAATTCGAACAACGAAATCGAACAACGAATTCGAACAACGAATTCGAACCACGAAATCGAACAAAGAACAACGAAATCTAACAACGAACAACGAAATCTAACAACGAACAACGAAATCTAACAACGAAATCTAACAACGAAATCGAAAAACGAAATCTAACAACGAAATCTAACAACGAAATCGAAAAACGAAATCTAACAACGAACAACGAAATCTAACAACGAAATCGAACAACGAAATCGAACAACGAAATCGAACAACGAAATGGAACAACGAAATCGAACAACGAAATCGAACAACGAAATCGAACAACGAAATCGAACAACGAAATCGAACAACGAACAACGAAATCTAACAACGAACAACGAAATCTAACAACGAACAACGAAATCTAACAACGAACAACGAAATCTAACAACGAAATCGAACAACGAAATCTAACAACGAAATCGAATAACGAAATCGAACAACGAAATCGAACAACGAAATCGAACAACGAAATCGAACAACGAAATCGAATAACGAAATCGAACAACGAAATCGAACAACGAAATCGAACAACGAAATCGAACAACGAAATCGAACAACGAAATCGAACAACGAACAACGACGAAATCTAACAACGAACAACGAAATCTAACAACGAACAACGAAATCTAACAACGAACAACGAAATCTAACAACGAAATCGAACAACGAAATCGAACAACGAAATCGAACAACGAAATCTAACAACGAACAACGAAATCTAACAACGAACAACGAAATCTAACAACGAAATCGAACAACGAAATCGAACAACGAAATCGAACAACGAAATCGAACAACGAAATCGAACAACGAAATCGAACAACGAAGTCGAACAACGAAATCGAACAACGAAATCGAACAACGAAATCGAACAACGAAATCGAACAACGAAATCGAACAACGAAATCGAACAACGAATTCGAACAACGAATTCGAACAACGAATTCGAACAACGAAATCGAACAACGAAATCGAACAACGAAATCGAATAACGAAATCGAACAACGAAATCGAACAACGAAATCGAACAACGAAATCGAACAACGAAATCGAACAACGAAATCGAACAACGAAATCGAACAACGAAATCGAACAACGAAATCGAACAACGAAATCGAACTTCGAAATCGAACAACGAAATCGAACAACGAAATCGAACAACGAATTCGAACAACGAAATCGAACAAAGAACAACGAAATCTAACAACGAACAACGAACAACGAAATCTAACAACGAACAACGAAATCGAACAACGAAATCGAACAACGAAATCGAACAACGAAATCGAACAACGAAATGGAACAACGAAATCGAACAACGAAATCGAACAACGAATTCGAACAACGAAATCGAACAACGAAATGGAACAACGAAATCGAACAACGAAATCGAACAACGAAATCGAATAACGAATCGAACAACGAAATCGAACAACGAAATCGAACAACGAAATCGAACAACGAAATCGAACAACGAAATCGAACAACGAATTCGAACAACGAAATCGAACAACGAAATCGAACAACGAAATCGAACAACGAAATCGAACAACGAAATCGAACAACGAATTCGAACAACGAATTCGAACAACGAAATCGAACAACGAAATCGAACAACGAAATCGAACAACGAAATCGAACAACGAATTCGAACAACGAATTCGAACAACGAATTCGAACAACGAAATCGAACAACGAATTCGAACAACGAATTCGAACCACGAAATCGAACAACGAAATCGAATAACGAAATCGAACAACGAAATCGAACAACGAAATCGAACAACGAAATCGAACAACGAAATCGAACAACGAAATCGAACAACGAAATCTAACAACGAAATCGAACTTCGAAATCGAACAACGAAATCGAACAACGAATTCGAACCACGAAATCGAACAAAGAACAACGAAATCTAACAACGAACAACGAAATCTAACAATGAACAACGAAATCTAACAACGAAATCGAACAACGAAATCGAACAACGAAATCGAACAACGAAATCTAACAACGAACAACGAAATCTAACAACGAAATCTAACAACGAACAACGAAATCTAACAACGAAATCGAACAACGAAATCGAACAACGAAATCGAACAACGAAATCGAACAACGAAATCGAACAACGAAATCGAACAACGAAATCGAACAACGAAATCGAACAACGAAATCGAACAACGAAATCGAACAACGAAATCGAACAACGAAATCGAACAACGAAATCGAACAACGAATTCGAACAACGAATTCGAACAACGAAATCGAACAACGAAATCGAACAACGAAATCGAATAACGAAATCGAACAACGAAATCGAACAACGAAATCGAACAACGAAATCGAACAACGAAATCGAACAACGAAATCGAACAACGAAATCGAACAACGAAATCGAACAACGAAATCGAACTTCGAAATCGAACAACGAAATCGAACAACGAATTCGAACCACGAAATCGAACAAAGAACAACGAAATCTAACAACGAACAACGAAATCTAACAATGAACAACGAAATCTAACAACGAACAACGAAATCGAACAACGAAATCGAACAACGAAATGGAACAACGAAATCGAACAACGAAATCGAATAACGAATCGAACAACGAAATCGAACAACGAAATCGAACAACGAAATCGAACAACGAAATCGAACAACGAAATCGAACAACGAAATCGAACAACGAAATCGAACAACGAAATCGAACAACGAAATCGAACAACGAAAACGAACAACGAAATCGAACAACGAAATCGAACAACGAAATCGAACAACGAAATCGAACAAGGAATTCGAACAACGAATTCGAACAACGAATTCGAACAACGAAATCGAACAACGAATTCGAACAACGAATTCGAACCACGAAATCGAACAAAGAACAACGAAATCTAACAACGAACAACGAAATCTAACAACGAACAACGAAATCTAACAACGAAATCTAACAACGAAATCGAACAACGAAATCTAACAACGAACAACGAAATCTAACAACGAAATCGAACAACGAAATCGAACAACGAAATCGAACAACGAAATCGAACAACGAAATCGAACAACGAAATCGAACAACGAAATCGAACAACGAAATCGAACAACGAAATCGAACAACGAAATCGAACAACGAAATCGAACAACGAAATCGAACAACGAAATCGAACAACGAATTCGAACAACGAATTCGAACAACGAAATCGAACAACGAAATCGAACAACGAAATCGAATAACGAAATCGAACAACGAAATCGAACAACGAAATCGAACAACGAAATCGAACAACGAAATCGAACAACGAAATCGAACAACGAAATCGAACAACGAAATCGAACAACGAAATCGAACTTCGAAATCGAACAACGAAATCGAACAACGAATTCGAACCACGAAATCGAACAAAGAACAACGAAATCTAACAACGAACAACGAAATCTAACAATGAACAACGAAATCTAACAACGAACAACGAAATCGAACAACGAAATCGAACAACGAAATGGAACAACGAAATCGAACAACGAAATCGAATAACGAATCGAACAACGAAATCGAACAACGAAATCGAACAACGAAATCGAACAACGAAATCGAACAACGAAATCGAACAACGAAATCGAACAACGAAATCGAACAACGAAATCGAACAACGAAATCGAACAACGAAAACGAACAACGAAATCGAACAACGAAATCGAACAACGAAATCGAACAACGAAATCGAACAAGGAATTCGAACAACGAATTCGAACAACGAATTCGAACAACGAAATCGAACAACGAATTCGAACAACGAATTCGAACCACGAAATCGAACAAAGAACAACGAAATCTAACAACGAACAACGAAATCTAACAACGAACAACGAAATCTAACAACGAAATCTAACAACGAAATCGAACAACGAAATCTAACAACGAACAACGAAATCTAACAACGAAATCGAACAACGAAATCGAACAACGAAATCGAACAACGAAATGGAACAACGAAATCGAACAACGAAATCGAACAACGAAATCGAATAACGAATCGAACAACGAAATCGAACAACGAAATCGAACAACGAAATCGAACAGCGAAATCGAACTTCGAAATCGAACAACGAAATCGAACAACGAATTCGAACCACGAAATCGAACAAAGAACAACGAAATCTAACAACGAACAACGAACAACGAAATCTAACAACGAACAACGAAATCGAACAACGAAATCGAACAACGAAATCGAACAACGAAATCGAACAACGAAATCGAACAACGAAATGGAACAACGAAATCGAACAACGAAATCGAATAACGAATCGAACAACGAAATCGAACAACGAAATCGAACAACGAAATCGAACAACGAAATCGAACAACGAATTCGAACAACGAAATCGAACAACGAAAACGAACAACGAAATCGAACAACGAAATCGAACAACGAAATCGAACAACGAAATCGAACAACGAATTCGAACAACGAATTCGAACAACGAATTCGAACAACGAAATCGAACAACGAATTCGAACAACAAATTCGAACCACGAAATCGAACAAAGAACAACGAAATCTAACAACGAACAACGAAATCTAACAACGAACAACGAAATCTAACAACGAAATCTAACAACGAAATCGAACAACGAAATCTAACAACGAACAACGAAATCTAACAACGAACAACGAAATCGAACAACGAAATCGAACAACGAAATGGAACAACGAAATCGAACAACGAAATCGAACAACGAAATCGAATAACGAATCGAACAACGAAATCGAACAACGAAATCGAACAACGAAATCGAACAGCGAAATCGAACTTCGAAATCGAACAACGAAATCGAACAACGAATTCGAACCACGAAATCGAACAAAGAACAACGAAATCTAACAACGAACAACGAACAACGAAATCTAACAACGAACAATGAAATCGAACAACGAAATCGAACAACGAAATCGAACAACGAAATCGAACAACGAAATGGAACAACGAAATCGAACAACGAAATCGAACAACGAAATCTAACAACGAACAACGAAATCTAACAACGAAATCTAACAACGAAATCAAACAACGAAATCGAACAACGAAATCGAACAACGAAATCGAACAACGAAATCGAACAACGAAAACGAACAACGAAATCGAACAACGAAATCGAACAACGAAATCGAACAACGAAATCGAACAACGAATTCGAACAACGAATTCGAACAACGAATTCGAACAACGAAATCGAACAACGAAATCGAACAACGAAATCGAACAACGAAATCGAACAACGAATTCGAACAACGAATTCGAACAACGAATTCGAACAACGAAATCGAACAACGAATTCGAACAACGAATTCGAACCACGAAATCGAACAAAGAACAACGAAATCTAACAACGAACAACGAAATCTAACAACGAACAACGAAATCTAACAACGAAATCTAACAACGAAATCGAAAAACGAAATCTAACAACGAAATCTAACAACGAAATCGAAAAACGAAATCTAACAACGAACAACGAAATCTAACAACGAAATCGAACAACGAAATCGAACAACGAAATCGAACAACGAAATGGAACAACGAAATCGAACAACGAAATCGAACAACGAAATCGAACAACGAAATCGAACAACGAAATCGAACAACGAACAACGAAATCTAACAACGAACAACGAAATCTAACAACGAACAACGAAATCTAACAACGAAATCTAACAACGAAATCGAAAAACGAAATCTAACAACGAAATCTAACAACGAAATCGAAAAACGAAATCGAACAACGTAATCGAACAACGAAATCGAACAACGAAATCGAACAACGAAATCGAACAACGAAATCGAACAACGAAATCGAACAACGAAATCGAACAACGAAAACGAACAACGAAATCGAACAACGAAATCGAACAACGAAATCGAACAACGAAATCGAACAACGAATTCGAACAACGAATTCGAACAACGAATTCGAACAACGAAATCGAACAACGAATTCGAACAACGAATTCGAACCACGAAATCGAACAAAGAACAACGAAATCTAACAACGAACAACGAAATCTAACAACGAACAACGAAATCTAACAACGAAATCGAACAACGAAATCGAACAACGAAATCGAACAACGAAATCGAACAACGAAATCGAACAACGAAATCGAACAACGAAATCGAACAACGAAATCGAACAACGAAATCGAACAACGAAACCGAACAACGAAATCGAACAACGAAATCGAACAACGAAATCGAACAACGAAATCGAACAACGAAATCGAACAACGAAAACGAACAACGAAATCGAACAACGAAATCGAACAACGAAATCGAACAACGAAATCGAACAACGAATTCGAACAACGAATTCGAACAACGAATTCGAACAACGAAATCGAACAACGAATTCGAACAACGAATTCGAACCACGAAATCGAACAAAGAACAACGAAATCTAACAACGAACAACGAAATCTAACAACGAACAACGAAATCTAACAACGAAATCTAACAACGAAATCGAAAAACGAAATCTAACAACGAAATCTAACAACGAAATCGAAAAACGAAATCTAACAACGAACAACGAAATCTAACAACGAAATCGAACAACGAAATCGAACAACGAAATCGAACAACGAAATGGAACAACGAAATCGAACAACGAAATCGAACAACGAAATCGAACAACGAAATCGAACAACGAAATCGAACAACGAACAACGAAATCTAACAACGAACAACGAAATCTAACAACGAACAACGAAATCTAACAACGAACAACGAAATCTAACAACGAAATCGAACAACGAAATCTAACAACGAAATCGAATAACGAAATCGAACAACGAAATCGAACAACGAAATCGAACAACGAAATCGAACAACGAAATCGAATAACGAAATCGAACAACGAAATCGAACAACGAAATCGAACAACGAAATCGAACAACGAAATCGAACAACGAAATCGAACAACGAACAACGAAATCTAACAACGAACAACGAAATCTAACAACGAACAACGAAATCTAACAACGAACAACGAAATCTAACAACGAAATCGAACAACGAAATCGAACAACGAAATCGAACAACGAAATCGAACAACGAAATCTAACAACGAACAACGAAATCTAACAACGAACAACGAAATCTAACAACGAAATCGAACAACGAAATCGAACAACGAAATCGAACAACGAAATCGAACAACGAAATCGAACAACGAAATCGAACAACGAAGTCGAACAACGAAATCGAACAACGAAATCGAACAACGAAATCGAACAACGAAATCGAACAACGAAATCGAATAACGAAATCGAACAACGAAATCGAACAACGAAATCGAACAACGAAATCGAACAACGAAATCGAACAACGAAATCGAACAACGAACAACGAAATCTAACAACGAACAACGAAATCTAACAACGAACAACGAAATCTAACAACGAACAACGAAATCTAACAACGAAATCGAACAACGAAATCTAACAACGAAATCGAATAACGAAATCGAACAACGAAATCGAACAACGAAATCGAACAACGAAATCGAACAACGAAATCGAATAACGAAATCGAACAACGAAATCGAACAACGAAATCGAACAACGAAATCGAACAACGAAATCGAACAACGAAATCGAACAACGAACAACGAAATCTAACAACGAACAACGAAATCTAACAACGAACAACGAAATCTAACAACGAACAACGAAATCTAACAACGAAATCGAACAACGAAATCGAACAACGAAATCGAACAACGAAATCGAACAACGAAATCTAACAACGAACAACGAAATCTAACAACGAACAACGAAATCTAACAACGAAATCGAACAACGAAATCGAACAACGAAATCGAACAACGAAATCGAACAACGAAATCGAACAACGAAATCGAACAACGAAGTCGAACAACGAAATCGAACAACGAAATCGAACAACGAAATCGAACAACGAAATCGAACAACGAAATCGAACAACGAAATCGAACAACGAATTCGAACAACGAATTCGAACAACGAATTCGAACAACGAAATCGAACAACGAAATCGAACAACGAAATCGAATAACGAAATCGAACAACGAAATCGAACAACGAAATCGAACAACGAAATCGAACAACGAAATCGAACAACGAAATCGAACAACGAAATCGAACAACGAAATCGAACAACGAAATCGAACTTCGAAATCGAACAACGAAATCGAACAACGAAATCGAACAACGAAATCGAACAAAGAACAACGAAATCTAACAACGAACAACGAACAACGAAATCTAACAACGAACAACGAAATCGAACAACGAAATCGAACAACGAAATCGAACAACGAAATCGAATAACGAAATGGAACAACGAAATCGAACAACGAAATCGAACAACGAATTCGAACAACGAAATCGAACAACGAAATGGAACAACGAAATCGAACAACGAAATCGAACAACGAAATCGAATAACGAATCGAACAACGAAATCGAACAACGAAATCGAACAACGAAATCGAACAACGAAATCGAACAACGAAATCGAACAACGAATTCGAACAACGAAATCGAACAACGAAATCGAACAACGAAATCGAACAACGAAATCGAACAACGAAATCGAACAACGAATTCGAACAACGAATTCGAACAACGAAATCGAACAACGAAATCGAACAACGAAATCGAACAACGAAATCGAACAACGAAATCGAACAACGAATTCGAACAACGAATTCGAACAACGAATTCGAACAACGAAATCGAACAACGAATTCGAACAACGAATTCGAACCACGAAATCGAACAACGAAATCGAATAACGAAATCGAACAACGAAATCGAACAACGAAATCGAACAACGAAATCGAACAACGAAATCGAACAACGAAATCGAACAACGAAATCTAACAACGAAATCGAACTTCGAAATCGAACAACGAAATCGAACAACGAATTCGAACCACGAAATCGAACAAAGAACAACGAAATCTAACAACGAACAACGAAATCTAACAATGAACAACGAAATCTAACAACGAAATCGAACAACGAAATCGAACAACGAAATCGAACAACGAAATCGAACAACGAAATCTAACAACGAACAACGAAATCTAACAACGAAATCTAACAACGAACAACGAAATCTAACAACGAAATCGAACAACGAAATCGAACAACGAAATCGAACAACGAAATCGAACAACGAAATCGAACAACGAAATCGAACAACGAAATCGAACAACGAAATCGAACAACGAAATCGAACAACGAAATCGAACAACGAAATCGAACAACGAAATCGAACAACGAAATCGAACAACGAATTCGAACAACGAATTCGAACAACGAAATCGAACAACGAAATCGAACAACGAAATCGAATAACGAAATCGAACAACGAAATCGAACAACGAAATCGAACAACGAAATCGAACAACGAAATCGAACAACGAAATCGAACAACGAAATCGAACAACGAAATCGAACAACGAAATCGAACTTCGAAATCGAACAACGAAATCGAACAACGAATTCGAACCACGAAATCGAACAAAGAACAACGAAATCTAACAACGAACAACGAAATCTAACAATGAACAACGAAATCTAACAACGAACAACGAAATCGAACAACGAAATCGAACAACGAAATCGAACAACGAAAACGAACAACGAAATCGAACAACGAAATCGAACAACGAAATCGAACAACGAAATCGAACAAGGAATTCGAACAACGAATTCGAACAACGAATTCGAACAACGAAATCGAACAACGAATTCGAACAACGAATTCGAACCACGAAATCGAACAAAGAACAACGAAATCTAACAACGAACAACGAAATCTAACAACGAACAACGAAATCTAACAACGAAATCTAACAACGAAATCGAACAACGAAATCTAACAACGAACAACGAAATCTAACAACGAAATCGAACAACGAAATCGAACAACGAAATCGAACAACGAAATGGAACAACGAAATCGAACAACGAAATCGAACAACGAAATCGAATAACGAATCGAACAACGAAATCGAACAACGAAATCGAACAACGAAATCGAACAGCGAAATCGAACTTCGAAATCGAACAACGAAATCGAACAACGAATTCGAACCACGAAATCGAACAAAGAACAACGAAATCTAACAACGAACAACGAACAACGAAATCTAACAACGAACAACGAAATCGAACAACGAAATCGAACAACGAAATCGAACAACGAAATCGAACAACGAAATCGAACAACGAAATGGAACAACGAAATCGAACAACGAAATCGAATAACGAATCGAACAACGAAATCGAACAACGAAATCGAACAACGAAATCGAACAACGAAATCGAACAACGAATTCGAACAACGAAATCGAACAACGAAAACGAACAACGAAATCGAACAACGAAATCGAACAACGAAATCGAACAACGAATTCGAACAACGAATTCGAACAACGAATTCGAACAACGAAATCGAACAACGAATTCGAACAACAAATTCGAACCACGAAATCGAACAAAGAACAACGAAATCTAACAACGAACAACGAAATCTAACAACGAACAACGAAATCTAACAACGAAATCTAACAACGAAATCGAACAACGAAATCTAACAACGAACAACGAAATCTAACAACGAACAACGAAATCGAACAACGAAATCGAACAACGAAATGGAACAACGAAATCGAACAACGAAATCGAACAACGAAATCGAATAACGAATCGAACAACGAAATCGAACAACGAAATCGAACAACGAAATCGAACAGCGAAATCGAACTTCGAAATCGAACAACGAAATCGAACAACGAATTCGAACCACGAAATCGAACAAAGAACAACGAAATCTAACAACGAACAACGAACAACGAAATCTAACAACGAACAATGAAATCGAACAACGAAATCGAACAACGAAATCGAACAACGAAATCGAACAACGAAATGGAACAACGAAATCGAACAACGAAATCGAACAACGAAATCTAACAACGAACAACGAAATCTAACAACGAAATCTAACAACGAAATCAAACAACGAAATCGAACAACGAAATCGAACAACGAAATCGAACAACGAAATCGAACAACGAAATCGAACAACGAAATCGAACAACGAAATCGAACAACGAAATCGAACAACGAAATCGAACAACGAATTCGAACAACGAATTCGAACAACGAATTCGAACAACGAAATCGAACAACGAATTCGAACAACGAATTCGAACCACGAAATCGAACAACGAAATCGAATAACGAAATCGAACAACGAAATCGAACAACGAAATCGAACAACGAAATCGAACAACGAAATCGAACAACGAAATCGAACAACGAAATCGAACCACGAAATCGAACAAAGAACAACGAAATCTAACAACGAACAACGAAATCTAACAATGAACAACGAAATCTAACAACGAAATCGAACAACGAAATCGAACAACGAAATCGAACAACGAAATCGAACAACGAAATCTAACAACGAACAACGAAATCTAACAACGAAATCTAACAACGAACAACGAAATCTAACAACGAAATCGAACAACGAAATCGAACAACGAAATCGAACAACGAAATCGAACAACGAAATCGAACAACGAAATCGAACAACGAAATCGAACAACGAAATCGAACAACGAAATCGAACAACGAAATCGAACAACGAAATCGAACAACGAATTCGAACAACGAATTCGAACAACGAAATCGAACAACGAAATCGAACAACGAAATCGAACAACGAAATCGAACAACGAAATCGAACAACGAAATCGAACAACGAAATCGAACAACGAAATCGAACAACGAAATCGAACAACGAAATCGAACAACGAAATCGAACTTCGAAATCGAACAACGAATTCGAACCACGAAATCGAACAAAGAACAACGAAATCTAACAACGAACAACGAAATCTAACAATGAACAACGAAATCTAACAACGAACAACGAAATCGAACAACGAAATGGAACAACGAAATCGAACAACGAAATCGAATAACGAATCGAACAACGAAATCGAACAACGAAATCGAACAACGAAATCGAACAACGAAATCGAACAACGAAATCGAACAACGAAATCGAACAACGAAATCGAACAACGAAATCGAACAACGAAATCGAACAACGAAAACGAACAACGAAATCGAACAACGAAATCGAACAACGAAATCGAACAACGAAATCGAACAACGAATTCGAACAACGAATTCGAACAACGAATTCGAACAACGAAATCGAACAACGAATTCGAACAACGAATTCGAACCACGAAATCGAACAAAGAACAACGAAATCTAACAACGAACAACGAAATCTAACAACGAACAACGAAATCTAACAACGAAATCTAACAACGAAATCGAACAACGAAATCTAACAACGAACAACGAAATCTAACAACGAACAACGAAATCTAACAACGAAATCGAACAACGAAATCGAACAACGAAATCGAACAACGAAATCGAACAACGAAATCGAACAACGAAATCGAACAACGAAATCGAACAACGAAATCGAACAACGAATTCGAACAACGAATTCGAACAACGAATTCGAACAACGAAATCGAACAACGAATTCGAACAACGAATTCGAACCACGAAATCGAACAACGAAATCGAATAACGAAATCGAACAACGAAATCGAACAACGAAATCGAACAACGAAATCGAACAACGAAATCGAACAACGAAATCGAACAACGAAATCGAACAACGAAATGGAACAACGAAATCGAACAACGAAATCGAATAACGAATCGAACAACGAAATCGAACAACGAAATCGAACAACGAAATCGAACAACGAAATCGAACAACGAATTCGAACAACGAAATCGAACAACGAAAACGAACAACGAAATCGAACAACGAAATCGAACAACGAAATCGAACAACGAAATCGAACAACGAATTCGAACAACGAATTCGAACAACGAATTCGAACAACGAAATCGAACAACGAATTCGAACAACAAATTCGAACCACGAAATCGAACAAAGAACAACGAAATCTAACAACGAACAACGAAATCTAACAACGAACAACGAAATCTAACAACGAAATCTAACAACGAAATCGAACAACGAAATCTAACAACGAACAACGAAATCTAACAACGAACAACGAAATCGAACAACGAAATCGAACAACGAAATGGAACAACGAAATCGAACAACGAAATCGAACAACGAAATCGAATAACGAATCGAACAACGAAATCGAACAACGAAATCGAACAACGAAATCGAACAGCGAAATCGAACTTCGAAATCGAACAACGAAATCGAACAACGAATTCGAACCACGAAATCGAACAAAGAACAACGAAATCTAACAACGAACAACGAACAACGAAATCTAACAACGAACAATGAAATCGAACAACGAAATCGAACAACGAAATCGAACAACGAAATCGAACAACGAAATGGAACAACGAAATCGAACAACGAAATCGAACAACGAAATCTAACAACGAACAACGAAATCTAACAACGAAATCTAACAACGAAATCAAACAACGAAATCGAACAACGAAATCGAACAACGAAATCGAACAACGAAATCGAACAACGAAATCGAACAACGAAATCGAACAACGAAATCGAACAACGAAATCGAACAACGAAATCGAACAACGAATTCGAACAACGAATTCGAACAACGAATTCGAACAACGAAATCGAACAACGAATTCGAACAACGAATTCGAACCACGAAATCGAACAACGAAATCGAATAACGAAATCGAACAACGAAATCGAACAACGAAATCGAACAACGAAATCGAACAACGAAATCGAACAACGAAATCGAACAACGAAATCGAACCACGAAATCGAACAAAGAACAACGAAATCTAACAACGAACAACGAAATCTAACAATGAACAACGAAATCTAACAACGAAATCGAACAACGAAATCGAACAACGAAATCGAACAACGAAATCGAACAACGAAATCTAACAACGAACAACGAAATCTAACAACGAAATCTAACAACGAACAACGAAATCTAACAACGAAATCGAACAACGAAATCGAACAACGAAATCGAACAACGAAATCGAACAACGAAATCGAACAACGAAATCGAACAACGAAATCGAACAACGAAATCGAACAACGAAATCGAACAACGAAATCGAACAACGAAATCGAACAACGAAATCGAACAACGAAATCGAACAACGAATTCGAACAACGAATTCGAACAACGAAATCGAACAACGAAATCGAACAACGAAATCGAACAACGAAATCGAACAACGAAATCGAACAACGAAATCGAACAACGAAATCGAACAACGAAATCGAACAACGAAATCGAACAACGAAATCGAACAACGAAATCGAACAACGAAATCGAACTTCGAAATCGAACAACGAATTCGAACCACGAAATCGAACAAAGAACAACGAAATCTAACAACGAACAACGAAATCTAACAATGAACAACGAAATCTAACAACGAACAACGAAATCGAACAACGAAATGGAACAACGAAATCGAACAACGAAATCGAATAACGAATCGAACAACGAAATCGAACAACGAAATCGAACAACGAAATCGAACAACGAAATCGAACAACGAAATCGAACAACGAAATCGAACAACGAAATCGAACAACGAAATCGAACAACGAAATCGAACAACGAAAACGAACAACGAAATCGAACAACGAAATCGAACAACGAAATCGAACAACGAAATCGAACAACGAATTCGAACAACGAATTCGAACAACGAATTCGAACAACGAAATCGAACAACGAATTCGAACAACGAATTCGAACCACGAAATCGAACAAAGAACAACGAAATCTAACAACGAACAACGAAATCTAACAACGAACAACGAAATCTAACAACGAAATCTAACAACGAAATCGAACAACGAAATCTAACAACGAACAACGAAATCTAACAACGAACAACGAAATCTAACAACGAAATCGAACAACGAAATCGAACAACGAAATCGAACAACGAAATCGAACAACGAAATCGAACAACGAAATCGAACAACGAAATCGAACAACGAAATCGAACAACGAAATCGAACAACGAATTCGAACAACGAATTCGAACAACGAATTCGAACAACGAAATCGAACAACGAATTCGAACAACGAATTCGAACCACGAAATCGAACAACGAAATCGAATAACGAAATCGAACAACGAAATCGAACAACGAAATCGAACAACGAAATCGAACAACGAAATCGAACAACGAAATCGAACAACGAAATCGAACTTCGAAATCGAACAACGAAATCGAACAACGAATTCGAACCACGAAATCGAACAAAGAACAACGAAATCTAACAACGAACAACGAAATCTAACAATGAACAACGAAATCTAACAACGAAATCGAACAACGAAATCGAACAACGAAATCGAACAACGAAATCGAACAACGAAATCTAACAACGAACAACGAAATCTAACAACGAAATCTAACAACGAACAACGAAATCTAACAATGAACAACGAAATCTAACAACGAAATCGAACAACGAAATCGAACAACGAAATCGAACAACGAAATCGAACAACGAAATCGAACAACGAAATCGAACAACGAAATCGAACAACGAAATCGAACAACGAAATCGAACAACGAAATCGAACAACGAAATCGAACAACGAAATCGAACAACGAAATCGAACAACGAATTCGAACAACGAATTCGAACAACGAATTCGAACAACGAAATCGAACAACGAAATCGAACAACGAAATCGAATAACGAAATCGAATAACGAAATCGAACAACGAAATCGAACAACGAAATCGAACAACGAAATCGAACAACGAAATCGAACAACGAAATCGAACTTCGAAATCGAACAACGAAATCGAATAACGAATTCGAACCACGAAATCGAACAAAGAACAACGAAATCTAACAACGAACAACGAAATCTAACAATGAACAACGAAATCTAACAACGAACAACGAAATCGAACAACGAAATCGAACAACGAAATGGAACAACGAAATCGAACAACGAAATCGAATAACGAATCGAACAACAATCGAACAACGAAATCGAACAACGAAATCGAACAACGAAATCGAACAACGAAATCGAACAACGAAATCGAACAACGAAATCGAACAACGAAATCGAACAACGAAATCGAACAACGAAAACGAACAACGAAATCGAACAACGAAATCGAACAACGAAATCGAACAACGAAATCGAACAACGAAATCTAACAACGAACAACGAAATCTAACAACGAACAACGAACAACGAAATCTAACAACGAACAACGAAATCGAACAACGAAATCGAACAACGAAATCGAACAACGAAATCGAACAACGAAATCGAACAACGAAATCGAACAACGAAGTCGAACAACGAAATCGAACAACGAATTCGAACAACGAAATCGAACAACGAAATCGAACAACGAAATCGAACAACGAAATCGAACAACGAAATCGAACAACGAAATCGAACAACGAAGTCGAACAACGAAATCGAACAACGAATTCGAACAACGAATTCTAACAACGAATTCGAACAACGAAATCGAACAACGAAATCGAACAACGAAATCGAACAACGAAATCGAACTTCGAAATCGAACAACGAAATCGAACAACGAAATCGCACAACGAAATCGAACAACGAAATCGAACAACGAAATCGAACAACGAAATCGAACAACGAAATCGAACAATGAACAACGAAATCTAACAACGAACAACGAAATCTAACAACGAACAACGAAATCTAACAACGAACAACGAAATCTAACAACGAAATCGAACAACGAAATCGAACAACGAAATCGAACAACGAAATCTAACAACGAACAACGAAATCTAACAACGAAATCGAACAACGAAATCGAACAACGAAATCGAACAACGAAATCGAACAACGAAATGGAACAACGAAATCGAACAACGAATTCGAACAACGAAATCGAACAAAGAACAACGAAATCTAACAACGAACAACGAAATCTAACAACGAACAACGAAGTCTAACAACGAAATCTAACAACGAAATCGAACAACGAAATCTAACAACGAACAACGAAATCTAACAACGAAATCGAACAACGAAATCGAACAACGAAATCGAACAACGAAATGGAACAACGAAATCGAACAACGAAATCGAACAACGAAATCGAATAACGAATCGAACAACGAAATCGAACAACGAAATCGAACAACGAAATCGAACAGCGAAATCGAACTTCGAAATCGAACAACGAAATCGAACAACGAATTCGAACCACGAAATCGAACAAAGAACAACGAAATCTAACAACGAACAACGAACAACGAAATCTAACAACGAACAACGAAATCGAACAACGAAATCGAACAACGAAATCGAACAACGAAATCGAACAACGAAATGGAACAACGAAATCGAACAACGAAGTCGAACAACGAAATCGAACAACGAATTCGAACAACGAATTCTAACAACGAATTCGAACAACGAAATCGAACAACGAAATCGAACAACGAAATCGAACAACGAAATCGAACTTCGAAATCGAACAACGAAATCGAACAACGAAATCGCACAACGAAATCGAACAACGAAATCGAACAACGAAATCGAACAACGAAATCGAACAACGAAATCGAACAACGAAATCGAACAACGAACAACGAAATCTAACAACGAACAACGAAATCTAACAACGAACAACGAAATCTAACAACGAACAACGAAATCTAACAACGAACAACGAAATCTAACAACGAAATCGAACAACGAAATCGAACAACGAAATCGAACAACGAAATCTAACAACGAACAACGAAATCTAACAACGAAATCGAACAACGAAATCGAACAACGAAATCGAACAACGAAATCGAACAACGAAATGGAACAACGAAATCGAACAACGAAATCGAACAACGAAATCGAACAACGAAATCGAACAACGAAATCGAACAACGAAATGGAACAACGAATTCGAACCACGAAATCGAACAAAGAACAACGAAATCTAACAACGAACAACGAACAACGAAATCTAACAACGAACAACGAAATCGAACAACGAAATCGAACAACGAAATCGAACAACGAAATCGAACAACGAAATCGAACAACGAAATGGAACAACGAAATCGAACAACGAAATCGAACAACGAAATCGAATAACGAATCGAACAACGAAATCGAACAACGAAATCGAACAACGAAGTCGAACAACGAAATCGAACAACGAATTCGAACAACGAATTCTAACAACGAATTCGAACAACGAAATCGAACAACGAAATCGAACAACGAAATCGAACAACGAAATCGAACTTCGAAATCGAACAACGAAATCGAACAACGAAATCGCACAACGAAATCGAACAACGAAATCGAACAACGAAATCGAACAACGAAATCGAACAACGAAATCGAACAACGAAATCGAACAACGAACAACGAAATCTAACAACGAACAACGAAATCTAACAACGAACAACGAAATCGAACAACGAAATCGAACAACGAAATCGAACAACGAAATCGAACAACGAAATCGAACAACGAAATCGAACAACGAAGTCGAACAACGAAATCGAACAACGAATTCGAACAACGAATTCTAACAACGAATTCGAACAACGAAATCGAACAACGAAATCGAACAACGAAATCGAACAACGAAATCGAACTTCGAAATCGAACAACGAAATCGAACAACGAAATCGCACAACGAAATCGAACAACGAAATCGAACAACGAAATCGAACAACGAAATCGAACAACGAAATCGAACAACGAACAACGAAATCTAACAACGAACAACGAAATCTAACAACGAACAACGAAATCTAACAACGAAATCGAACAACGAAATCGAACAACGAAATCGAACAACGAAATCTAACAACGAACAACGAAATCTAACAACGAAATCGAACAACGAAATCGAACAACGAAATCGAACAACGAAATCGAACAACGAAATCGAACAACGAAATGGAACAACGAAATCGAACAACGAAATCGAACAACGAAATCGAACAACGAAATCGAACAACGAAATCGAACAACGAAATCGAACAACGAAATCGAACAACGAAATCGAACAACGAAATCGAACAACGAAATCGAACAACGAAATCGAACAACGAAATCGAACAACGAAATCGAACAACGAAAATCGAACAACGAAATCGAACAACGAAATCGAACAACGAAATCGAACAACGAAATCGAACAACGAAATCGAACAACGAAATCGAACAACGAAATCGAACAACGAAATCGAACAACGAATTCGAACAACGAATTCGAACAACGAATTCGAACAACGAATTCGAACAACGAAATCGAACAACGAAATCGAACAACGAAATCGAACTTCGAAATCGAACAACGAAATCGAACAACGAATTCGAACCACGAAATCGAACAAAGAACAACGAAATCTAACAACGAACAACGAAATCTAACAACGAACAACGAAATCTAACAACGAACAACGAAATCGAACAACGAAATCGAACAACGAAATCGAACAACGAAATCGAACAACGAAATGGAACAACGAAATCGAACAACGAAATCGAACAACGAAATCGAATAACGAATCGAACAACGAAATCGAACAACGAAATCGAACAACGAAATCGAACAACGAAATCGAACAACGAAATCGAACAACGAAATCGAACAACGAAATCGAACAACGAAAACGAACAACGAAATCGAACAACGAAATCGAACAACGAAATCGAACAACGAAATCGAACAACGAAATGGAACAACGAAATCGAACAACAAAATCGAACAACGAAATCGAACAACGAAATCGAACAACGAATTCGAACAACGAATTCGAACAACGAATTCGAACAACGAAATCGAACAACGAATTCGAACAACAAATTCGAACCACGAAATCGAACAAAGAACAACGAAATCTAACAACGAACAACGAAATCTAACAACGAACAACGAAATCTAACAACGAAATCTAACAACGAAATCGAACAACGAAATCTAACAACGAACAACGAAATCTAACAACGAACAACGAAATCTAACAACGAACAACGAAATCGAACAACGAAATCGAACAACGAAATGGAACAACGAAATCGAACAACGAAATCGAACAACGAAATCGAATAACGAATCGAACAACGAAATCGAACAACGAAATCGAACAACGAAATCGAACAGCGAAATCGAACTTCGAAATCGAACAACGAAATCGAACAACGAATTCGAACCACGAAATCGAACAAAGAACAACGAAATCTAACAACGAACAACGAACAACGAAATCTAACAACGAACAATGAAATCGAACAACGAAATCGAACAACGAAATCGAACAACGAAATCGAACAACGAAATGGAACAACGAAATCGAACAACGAAATCGAACAACGAAATCTAACAACGAACAACGAAATCTAACAACGAAATCTAACAACGAAATCAAACAACGAAATCGAACAACGAAATCGAACAACGAAATCGAACAACGAAATCGAACAACGAAATCGAACAACGAAATCGAACAACGAAATCGAACAACGAAATCGAACAACGAAATCGAACAACGAATTCGAACAACGAATTCGAACAACGAATTCGAACAACGAAATCGAACAACGAATTCGAACAACGAATTCGAACCACGAAATCGAACAACGAAATCGAATAACGAAATCGAACAACGAAATCGAACAACGAAATCGAACAACGAAATCGAACAACGAAATCGAACAACGAAATCGAACAACGAAATCGAACCACGAAATCGAACAAAGAACAACGAAATCTAACAACGAACAACGAAATCTAACAATGAACAACGAAATCTAACAACGAAATCGAACAACGAAATCGAACAACGAAATCGAACAACGAAATCGAACAACGAAATCTAACAACGAACAACGAAATCTAACAACGAAATCTAACAACGAACAACGAAATCTAACAACGAAATCGAACAACGAAATCGAACAACGAAATCGAACAACGAAATCGAACAACGAAATCGAACAACGAAATCGAACAACGAAATCGAACAACGAAATCGAACAACGAAATCGAACAACGAAATCGAACAACGAAATCGAACAACGAAATCGAACAACGAATTCGAACAACGAATTCGAACAACGAAATCGAACAACGAAATCGAACAACGAAATCGAACAACGAAATCGAACAACGAAATCGAACAACGAAATCGAACAACGAAATCGAACAACGAAATCGAACAACGAAATCGAACAACGAAATCGAACAACGAAATCGAACAACGAAATCGAACTTCGAAATCGAACAACGAATTCGAACCACGAAATCGAACAAAGAACAACGAAATCTAACAACGAACAACGAAATCTAACAATGAACAACGAAATCTAACAACGAACAACGAAATCGAACAACGAAATGGAACAACGAAATCGAACAACGAAATCGAATAACGAATCGAACAACGAAATCGAACAACGAAATCGAACAACGAAATCGAACAACGAAATCGAACAACGAAATCGAACAACGAAATCGAACAACGAAATCGAACAACGAAATCGAACAACGAAATCGAACAACGAAAACGAACAACGAAATCGAACAACGAAATCGAACAACGAAATCGAACAACGAAATCGAACAACGAATTCGAACAACGAATTCGAACAACGAATTCGAACAACGAAATCGAACAACGAATTCGAACAACGAATTCGAACCACGAAATCGAACAAAGAACAACGAAATCTAACAACGAACAACGAAATCTAACAACGAACAACGAAATCTAACAACGAAATCTAACAACGAAATCGAACAACGAAATCTAACAACGAACAACGAAATCTAACAACGAACAACGAAATCTAACAACGAAATCGAACAACGAAATCGAACAACGAAATCGAACAACGAAATCGAACAACGAAATCGAACAACGAAATCGAACAACGAAATCGAACAACGAAATCGAACAACGAAATCGAACAACGAATTCGAACAACGAATTCGAACAACGAATTCGAACAACGAAATCGAACAACGAATTCGAACAACGAATTCGAACCACGAAATCGAACAACGAAATCGAATAACGAAATCGAACAACGAAATCGAACAACGAAATCGAACAACGAAATCGAACAACGAAATCGAACAACGAAATCGAACAACGAAATCGAACTTCGAAATCGAACAACGAAATCGAACAACGAATTCGAACCACGAAATCGAACAAAGAACAACGAAATCTAACAACGAACAACGAAATCTAACAATGAACAACGAAATCTAACAACGAAATCGAACAACGAAATCGAACAACGAAATCGAACAACGAAATCGAACAACGAAATCTAACAACGAACAACGAAATCTAACAACGAAATCTAACAACGAACAACGAAATCTAACAATGAACAACGAAATCTAACAACGAAATCGAACAACGAAATCGAACAACGAAATCGAACAACGAAATCGAACAACGAAATCGAACAACGAAATCGAACAACGAAATCGAACAACGAAATCGAACAACGAAATCGAACAACGAAATCGAACAACGAAATCGAACAACGAAATCGAACAACGAATTCGAACAACGAATTCGAACAACGAATTCGAACAACGAAATCGAACAACGAAATCGAACAACGAAATCGAATAACGAAATCGAATAACGAAATCGAACAACGAAATCGAACAACGAAATCGAACAACGAAATCGAACAACGAAATCGAACAACGAAATCGAACTTCGAAATCGAACAACGAAATCGAATAACGAATTCGAACCACGAAATCGAACAAAGAACAACGAAATCTAACAACGAACAACGAAATCTAACAATGAACAACGAAATCTAACAACGAACAACGAAATCGAACAACGAAATCGAACAACGAAATGGAACAACGAAATCGAACAACGAAATCGAATAACGAATCGAACAACAATCGAACAACGAAATCGAACAACGAAATCGAACAACGAAATCGAACAACGAAATCGAACAACGAAATCGAACAACGAAATCGAACAACGAAATCGAACAACGAAATCGAACAACGAAAACGAACAACGAAATCGAACAACGAAATCGAACAACGAAATCGAACAACGAAATCGAACAACGAAATCTAACAACGAACAACGAAATCTAACAACGAACAACGAACAACGAAATCTAACAACGAACAACGAAATCGAACAACGAAATCGAACAACGAAATCGAACAACGAAATCGAACAACGAAATCGAACAACGAAATCGAACAACGAAGTCGAACAACGAAATCGAACAACGAATTCGAACAACGAAATCGAACAACGAAATCGAACAACGAAATCGAACAACGAAATCGAACAACGAAATCGAACAACGAAATCGAACAACGAAGTCGAACAACGAAATCGAACAACGAATTCGAACAACGAATTCTAACAACGAATTCGAACAACGAAATCGAACAACGAAATCGAACAACGAAATCGAACAACGAAATCGAACTTCGAAATCGAACAACGAAATCGAACAACGAAATCGCACAACGAAATCGAACAACGAAATCGAACAACGAAATCGAACAACGAAATCGAACAACGAAATCGAACAATGAACAACGAAATCTAACAACGAACAACGAAATCTAACAACGAACAACGAAATCTAACAACGAACAACGAAATCTAACAACGAAATCGAACAACGAAATCGAACAACGAAATCGAACAACGAAATCTAACAACGAACAACGAAATCTAACAACGAAATCGAACAACGAAATCGAACAACGAAATCGAACAACGAAATCGAACAACGAAATGGAACAACGAAATCGAACAACGAAATCGAACAACGAAATCGAACAAAGAACAACGAAATCTAACAACGAACAACGAAATCTAACAACGAACAACGAAGTCTAACAACGAAATCTAACAACGAAATCGAACAACGAAATCTAACAACGAACAACGAAATCTAACAACGAAATCGAACAACGAAATCGAACAACGAAATCGAACAACGAAATGGAACAACGAAATCGAACAACGAAATCGAACAACGAAATCGAATAACGAATCGAACAACGAAATCGAACAACGAAATCGAACAACGAAATCGAACAGCGAAATCGAACTTCGAAATCGAACAACGAAATCGAACAACGAATTCGAACCACGAAATCGAACAAAGAACAACGAAATCTAACAACGAACAACGAACAACGAAATCTAACAACGAACAACGAAATCGAACAACGAAATCGAACAACGAAATCGAACAACGAAATCGAACAACGAAATGGAACAACGAAATCGAACAACGAAGTCGAACAACGAAATCGAACAACGAATTCGAACAACGAATTCTAACAACGAATTCGAACAACGAAATCGAACAACGAAATCGAACAACGAAATCGAACAACGAAATCGAACTTCGAAATCGAACAACGAAATCGAACAACGAAATCGCACAACGAAATCGAACAACGAAATCGAACAACGAAATCGAACAACGAAATCGAACAACGAAATCGAACAACGAAATCGAACAACGAAATCGAACAACGAACAACGAAATCTAACAACGAACAACGAAATCTAACAACGAACAACGAAATCTAACAACGAACAACGAAATCTAACAACGAACAACGAAATCTAACAACGAAATCGAACAACGAAATCGAACAACGAAATCGAACAACGAAATCTAACAACGAACAACGAAATCTAACAACGAAATCGAACAACGAAATCGAACAACGAAATCGAACAACGAAATCGAACAACGAAATGGAACAACGAAATCGAACAACGAAATCGAACAACGAAATCGAACAACGAAATCGAACAACGAAATCGAACAACGAAATGGAACAACGAATTCGAACCACGAAATCGAACAAAGAACAACGAAATCTAACAACGAACAACGAACAACGAAATCTAACAACGAACAACGAAATCGAACAACGAAATCGAACAACGAAATCGAACAACGAAATCGAACAACGAAATCGAACAACGAAATGGAACAACGAAATCGAACAACGAAATCGAACAACGAAATCGAATAACGAATCGAACAACGAAATCGAACAACGAAATCGAACAACGAAGTCGAACAACGAAATCGAACAACGAATTCGAACAACGAATTCTAACAACGAATTCGAACAACGAAATCGAACAACGAAATCGAACAACGAAATCGAACAACGAAATCGAACTTCGAAATCGAACAACGAAATCGAACAACGAAATCGCACAACGAAATCGAACAACGAAATCGAACAACGAAATCGAACAACGAAATCGAACAACGAAATCGAACAACGAAATCGAACAACGAACAACGAAATCTAACAACGAACAACGAAATCTAACAACGAACAACGAAATCGAACAACGAAATCGAACAACGAAATCGAACAACGAAATCGAACAACGAAATCGAACAACGAAATCGAACAACGAAGTCGAACAACGAAATCGAACAACGAATTCGAACAACGAATTCTAACAACGAATTCGAACAACGAAATCGAACAACGAAATCGAACAACGAAATCGAACAACGAAATCGAACTTCGAAATCGAACAACGAAATCGAACAACGAAATCGCACAACGAAATCGAACAACGAAATCGAACAACGAAATCGAACAACGAAATCGAACAACGAACAACGAAATCTAACAACGAACAACGAAATCTAACAACGAACAACGAAATCTAACAACGAAATCGAACAACGAAATCGAACAACGAAATCGAACAACGAAATCTAACAACGAACAACGAAATCTAACAACGAAATCGAACAACGAAATCGAACAACGAAATCGAACAACGAAATCGAACAACGAAATCGAACAACGAAATGGAACAACGAAATCGAACAACGAAATCGAACAACGAAATCGAACAACGAAATCGAACAACGAAATCGAACAACGAAATCGAACAACGAAATCGAACAACGAAATCGAACAACGAAATCGAACAACGAAATCGAACAACGAAATCGAACAACGAAATCGAACAACGAAATCGAACAACGAAAATCGAACAACGAAATCGAACAACGAAATCGAACAACGAAATCGAACAACGAAATCGAACAACGAAATCGAACAACGAAATCGAACAACGAAATCGAACAACGAAATCGAACAACGAATTCGAACAACGAATTCGAACAACGAATTCGAACAACGAATTCGAACAACGAAATCGAACAACGAAATCGAACAACGAAATCGAACTTCGAAATCGAACAACGAAATCGAACAACGAATTCGAACCACGAAATCGAACAAAGAACAACGAAATCTAACAACGAACAACGAAATCTAACAACGAACAACGAAATCTAACAACGAACAACGAAATCGAACAACGAAATCGAACAACGAAATCGAACAACGAAATCGAACAACGAAATGGAACAACGAAATCGAACAACGAAATCGAACAACGAAATCGAATAACGAATCGAACAACGAAATCGAACAACGAAATCGAACAACGAAATCGAACAACGAAATCGAACAACGAAATCGAACAACGAAATCGAACAACGAAATCGAACAACGAAAACGAACAACGAAATCGAACAACGAAATCGAACAACGAAATCGAACAACGAAATCGAACAACGAAATGGAACAACGAAATCGAACAACAAAATCGAACAACGAAATCGAACAACGAAATCGAACAACGAAATCGAACAACGAAATCGAACAACGAAATCGAACAACGAAATCGAACAACGAAATCGAACAACGAAATCGAACAACGAAATCGAACAACGAAATCGAACAACGAAATCGAACAACGAAATCGAACAACGAAATCGAACAACGAAATCGAACAACGAAATCGAACAACGAAATCGAACAACGAATTCGAACAACGAATTCGAACAACGAAATCGAACAACGAAATCGAACAACGAAATCGAACAACGAAATCGAACAACGAAATCGAACAACGAAATCGAACAACGAAATCGAACAACGAAATCGAACAACGAAATCGAACAACGAAATCGAACAACGAAATCGAACAACGAAATCGAACAACGAAATCGAACAACGAAATCGAACTTCGAAATCGAACAACGAAATCGAACAACGAAATCGCACAACGAAATCGAACAACGAAATCGAACAACGAAATCGAACAACGAAATCGAACAACGAAATGGAACAACGAAATCGAACAACGAAATCGAACAACGAAATCGAACAACGAAATCGAACAACGAAATCGAACAAAGAACAACGAAATCTAACAACGAACAACGAAATCTAACAACGAACAACGAAATCGAACAACGAAATCGAACAACGAAATCGAACAACGAAATCGAACAACGAAATCGAACAACGAAATCGAACAACGAAGTCGAACAACGAATTCGAACCACGAAATCGAACAAAGAACAACGAAATCTAACAACGAACAACGAACAACGAAATCTAACAACGAACAACGAAATCGAACAACGAAATCGAACAACGAAATCGAACAACGAAATCGAACAACGAAATGGAACAACGAAATCGAACAACGAAATCGAACAACGAAATCGAATAACGAATCGAACAACGAAATCGAACAACGAAATCGAACAACGAAGTCGAACAACGAAATCGAACAACGAATTCGAACAACGAATTCTAACAACGAATTCGAACAACGAAATCGAACAACGAAATCGAACAACGAAATCGAACAACGAAATCGAACTTCGAAATCGAACAACGAAATCGAACAACGAAATCGCACAACGAAATCGAACAACGAAATCGAACAACGAAATCGAACAACGAAATCGAACAACGAAATCGAACAACGAAATCGAACAACGAACAACGAAATCTAACAACGAACAACGAAATCTAACAACGAACAACGAAATCGAACAACGAAATCGAACAACGAAATCGAACAACGAAATCGAACAACGAAATCGAACAACGAAATCGAACAACGAAGTCGAACAACGAAATCGAACAACGAATTCGAACAACGAATTCTAACAACGAATTCGAACAACGAAATCGAACAACGAAATCGAACAACGAAATCGAACAACGAAATCGAACTTCGAAATCGAACAACGAAATCGAACAACGAAATCGCACAACGAAATCGAACAACGAAATCGAACAACGAAATCGAACAACGAAATCGAACAACGAAATCGAACAACGAACAACGAAATCTAACAACGAACAACGAAATCTAACAACGAACAACGAAATCTAACAACGAAATCGAACAACGAAATCGAACAACGAAATCGAACAACGAAATCTAACAACGAACAACGAAATCTAACAACGAAATCGAACAACGAAATCGAACAACGAAATCGAACAACGAAATCGAGCAACGAAATGGAACAACGAAATCGAACAACGAAATCGAACAACGAAATCGAACAACGAAATCGAACAACGAAATCGAACAACGAAATCGAACAACGAAATCGAACAACGAAATCGAACAACGAAATCGAACAACGAAATCGAACAACGAAATCGAACAACGAAATCGAACAACGAAATCGAACAACGAAAATCGAACAACGAAATCGAACAACGAAATCGAACAACGAAATCGAACAACGAAATCGAACAACGAAATCGAACAACGAAATCGAACAACGAATTCGAACAACGAATTCGAACAACGAATTCGAACAACGAATTCGAACAACGAAATCGAACAACGAAATCGAACAACGAAATCGAACTTCGAAATCGAACAACGAAATCGAACAACGAATTCGAACCACGAAATCGAACAAAGAACAACGAAATCTAACAACGAACAACGAAATCTAACAACGAACAACGAAATCTAACAACGAACAACGAAATCGAACAACGAAATCGAACAACGAAATCGAACAACGAAATCGAACAACGAAATGGAACAACGAAATCGAACAACGAAATCGAACAACGAAATCGAATAACGAATCGAACAACGAAATCGAACAACGAAATCGAACAACGAAATCGAACAACGAAATCGAACAACGAAATCGAACAACGAAATCGAACAACGAAATCGAACAACGAAAACGAACAACGAAATCGAACAACGAAATCGAACAACGAAATCGAACAACGAAATCGAACAACGAAATGGAACAACGAAATCGAACAACAAAATCGAACAACGAAATCGAACAACGAAATCGAACAACGAAATCGAACAACGAAATCGAACAACGAAATCGAACAACGAAATCGAACAACGAAATCGAACAACGAAATCGAACAACGAAATCGAACAACGAAATCGAACAACGAAATCGAACAACGAAATCGAACAACGAAATCGAACAACGAAATCGAACAACGAAATCGAACAACGAATTCGAACAACGAATTCGAACAACGAAATCGAACAACGAAATCGAACAACGAAATCGAACAACGAAATCGAACAACGAAATCGAACAACGAAATCGAACAACGAAATCGAACAACGAAATCGAACAACGAAATCGAACAACGAAATCGAACAACGAAATCGAACAACGAAATCGAACAACGAAATCGAACTTCGAAATCGAACAACGAAATCGAACAACGAAATCGCACAACGAAATCGAACAACGAAATCGAACAACGAAATCGAACAACGAAATCGAACAACGAAATCGAACAACGAAATCGAACAACGAAATCGAACAACGAAATCGAACAACGAAATCGAACAACGAACAACGAAATCTAACAACGAACAACGAAATCTAACAACGAACAACGAAATCTAACAACGAACAACGAAATCTAACAACGAACAACGAAATCTAACAACGAAATCGAACAACGAAATCGAACAACGAAATCGAACAACGAAATCTAACAACGAACAACGAAATCTAACAACGAAATCGAACAACGAAATCGAACAACGAAATCGAACAACGAAATCGAACAACGAAATGGAACAACGAAATCGAACAACGAAATCGAACAACGAAATCGAACAACGAAATCGAACAACGAAATCGAACAACGAAATGGAACAACGAATTCGAACCACGAAATCGAACAAAGAACAACGAAATCTAACAACGAACAACGAAATCTAACAACGAACAACGAAATCGAACAACGAAATCGAACAACGAAATCGAACAACGAAATCGAACAACGAAATCGAACAACGAAATGGAACAACGAAATCGAACAACGAAATCGAACAACGAAATCGAATAACGAATCGAACAACGAAATCGAACAACGAAATCGAACAACGAAGTCGAACAACGAAATCGAACAACGAATTCGAACAACGAATTCTAACAACGAATTCGAACAACGAAATCGAACAACGAAATCGAACAACGAAATCGAACAACGAAATCGAACTTCGAAATCGAACAACGAAATCGAACAACGAAATCGCACAACGAAATCGAACAACGAAATCGAACAACGAAATCGAACAACGAAATCGAACAACGAAATCGAACAACGAAATCGAACAACGAACAACGAAATCTAACAACGAACAACGAAATCTAACAACGAACAACGAAATCGAACAACGAAATCGAACAACGAAATCGAACAACGAAATCGAACAACGAAATCGAACAACGAAATCGAACAACGAAGTCGAACAACGAAATCGAACAACGAATTCGAACAACGAATTCTAACAACGAATTCGAACAACGAAATCGAACAACGAAATCGAACAACGAAATCGAACAACGAAATCGAACTTCGAAATCGAACAACGAAATCGAACAACGAAATCGCACAACGAAATCGAACAACGAAATCGAACAACGAAATCGAACAACGAAATCGAACAACGAAATCGAACAACGAAATCGAACAACGAAATCGAACAACGAAATCTAACAACGAACAACGAAATCTAACAACGAAATCGAACAACGAAATCGAACAACGAAATCGAACAACGAAATGGAACAACGAAATCGAACAACGAAATCGAACAACGAAATCGAACAACGAAATCGAACAACGAAATCGAACAACGAAATCGAACAACGAAATCGAACAACGAAATCGAACAACGAAATCGAACAACGAAATCGAACAACGAAATCGAACAACGAAATCGAACAACGAAATCGAACAACGAAATCGAACAACGAAATCGAACAACGAAAATCGAACAACGAAATCGAACAACGAAATCGAACAACGAAATCGAACAACGAAATCGAACAACGAAATCGAACAACGAAATCGAACAACGAATTCGAACAACGAATTCGAACAACGAATTCGAACAACGAATTCGAACAACGAAATCGAACAACGAAATCGAACAACGAAATCGAACTTCGAAATCGAACAACGAAATCGAACAACGAATTCGAACCACGAAATCGAACAAAGAACAACGAAATCTAACAACGAACAACGAAATCTAACAACGAACAACGAAATCTAACAACGAACAACGAAATCGAACAACGAAATCGAACAACGAAATCGAACAACGAAATCGAACAACGAAATGGAACAACGAAATCGAACAACGAAATCGAACAACGAAATCGAATAACGAATCGAACAACGAAATCGAACAACGAAATCGAACAACGAAATCGAACAACGAAATCGAACAACGAAATCGAACAACGAAATCGAACAACGAAATCGAACAACGAAAACGAACAACGAAATCGAACAACGAAATCGAACAACGAAATCGAACAACGAAATCGAACAACGAAATGGAACAACGAAATCGAACAACAAAATCGAACAACGAAATCGAACAACGAAATCGAACAACGAAATCGAACAACGAAATCGAACAACGAAATCGAACAACGAAATCGAACAACGAAATCGAACAACGAAATCGAACAACGAAATCGAACAACGAAATCGAACAACGAAATCGAACAACGAAATCGAACAACGAAATCGAACAACGAAATCGAACAACGAAATCGAACAACGAAATCGAACAACGAAATCGAACAACGAATTCGAACAACGAATTCGAACAACGAAATCGAACAACGAAATCGAACAACGAAATCGAACAACGAAATCGAACTTCGAAATCGAACAACGAAATCGAACAACGAAATCGCACAACGAAATCGAACAACGAAATCGAACAACGAAATCGAACAACGAAATCGAACAACGAAATCGAACAACGCAATCGAACAACGAAATTGAACAACGAAATCGAACAACGAACAACGAAATCTAACAACGAACAACGAAATCTAACAACGAACAACGAAATCTAACAACGAACAACGAAATCTAACAACGAAATCGAACAACGAAATCGAACAACGAAATCGAACAACGAAATCGAACAACGAAATCGAACAACGAAATCGAACAACGAAATCTAACAACGAACAACGAAATCTAACAAAGAAATCTAACAACGAACAACGAAATCTAACAACAAAATCGAACAACGAAATCGAACAACGAAATCGAACAACGAAATCGAACAACGAAATCGAACAACGAAATCGAACAACGAAATCGAACAACGAAATCTAACAACGAACAACGAAATCTAACAACGAAATCGAACAACGAAATCTAACAACGAACAACGAAATCTAACAACGAACAACGAAATCTAACAACGAACAACGAAATCTAACAACGAAATCGAACAACGAAATCGAACAACGAAATCGAACAACGAAATCTAACAACGAACAACGAAATCTAACAACGAAATCGAACAACGAAATCGAACAACGAAATCGAACAACGAAATCGAACAACGAAATCTAACAACGAACAACGAAATCTAACAAAGAAATCTAACAACGAACAACGAAATCTAACAACAAAATCGAACAACGAAATCGAACAACGAAATCGAACAACGAAATCGAACAACGAAATCGAACAACGAAATCGAACAACGAAATCGAACAACGAAATCTAACAACGAACAACGAAATCTAACAACGAAATCGAACAACGAAATCTAACAACGAACAACGAAATCTAACAACGAACAACGAAATCTAACAACGAACAACGAAATCTAACAACGAAATCGAACAACGAAATCGAACAACGAAATCGAACAACGAAATCTAACAACGAACAACGAAATCTAACAACGAAATCGAACAACGAAATCGAACAACGAAATCGAACAACGAAATCGAACAACGAAATGGAACAACGAAATCGAACAACGAAATCGAACAACGAAATCGAACAACGAAATCGAACAACGAAATCGAACAACGAAATCGAACAACGAAATCGAACAACGAAATCGAACAACGAAATCGAACAACGAAATCGAACAACGAAATCGAACAACGAAATCGAACAACGAAATCGAACAACGAAATCGAACAACGAAATCGAACAACGAAATCGAACAACGAAATCGAACAACGAAAATCGAACAACGAAATCGAACAACGAAATCGAACAACGAAATCGAACAACGAAATCGAACAACGAAATCGAACAACGAAATCGAACAACGAAATCGAACAACGAATTCGAACAACGAATTCGAACAACGAATTCGAACAACGAATTCGAACAACGAAATCGAACAACGAAATCGAACAACGAAATCGAACTTCGAAATCGAACAACGAAATCGAACAACGAATTCGAACCACGAAATCGAACAAAGAACAACGAAATCTAACAACGAACAACGAAATCTAACAACGAACAACGAAATCTAACAACGAACAACGAAATCGAACAACGAACAACGAAATCGAACAACGAAATCGAACAACGAAATCGAATAACGAAATGGAACAACGAAATCGAACAACGAAATCGAACAACGAAATCGAACAACGAAATCGAACAACGAAATCGAACAACGAAATCGAACAACGAAATCGAACAACGAAAACGAACAACGAAATCGAACAACGAAATCGAACAACGAAATCGAACAACGACATCGAACAACGAAATGGAACAACGAAATCGAACAACAAAATCGAACAACGAAATCGAACAACGAAATCGAACAACGAAATCGAACAACGAAATCGAACAACGAAATCGAACAACGAATTCAAACAACGAATTCGAACAACGAATTCGAACAACGAAATCGAACAACGAAATCGAACAACGAAATCGAACAACGAAATCGAACTTCGAAATCGAACAACGAAATCGAACAACGAAATCGCACAACGAAATCGAACAACGAAATCGAACAACGAAATCGAACAACGAAATCGAACAACGAAATCGAACAACGAAATCGAACAACGAAATCGAACAACGAACAACGAAATCTAACAACGAACAACGAAATCTAACAACGAACAACGAAATCTAACAACGAACAACGAAATCTAACAACGAAATCGAACAACGAAATCGAACAACGAAATCGAACAACGAAATCGAACAACGAAATCGAACAACGAAATCTAACAACGAACAACGAAATCTAACAAAGAAATCTAACAACGAACAACGAAATCTAACAACGAAATCGAACAACGAAATCGAACAACGAAATCGAACAACGAAATCGAACAACGAAATCGAACAACGAAATCGAACAACGAAATCGAACAACGAAATCGAACAACGAAATCGAACAACGAAAACGAACAACGAAATCGAACTTCGAAATCGAACAACGAAATCGAACAACGAATTCGAACCACGAAATCGAACAAAGAACAACGAAATCTAACAACGAACAACGAAATCTAACAACGAACAACGAAATCTAACAACGAACAACGAAATCGAACAACGAAATCGAACAACGAAATGGAACAACTAAATCGAACAACGAAATCGAATAACGAATCGAACAACGAAATCGAACAACGAAATCGAACAACGAAATCGAACAACGAAATCGAACAACGAAATCGAACAACGAAATCGAACAACGAAATCGAACAACGAAATTGAACAACTAAATCGAACAACGAAAACGAACAACGAAATCGAACAACGAAATCGAACAACGAAATCGAACAACGAAATCGAACAACGAATTCGAACAACGAATTCGAACAACGAATTCGAACAACGAAATCGAACAACGAATTCGAACAACGAATTCGAACCACGAAATCGAACAAAGAACAACGAAATCTAACAACGAACAACGAAATCTAACAACGAACAACGAAATCTAACAACGAAATCTAACAACGAAATCGAACAACGAAATCTAACAACGAACAACGAAATCTAACAACGAAATCGAACAACGAAATCGAACAACGAAATCGAACAACGAAATCGAACAACGAAATCGAACAACGAAATCGAACAACGAAATCGAACAACGAAATCGAACAACGAAATCGAACAACGAAATCGAACAACGAATTCGAACAACGAACAACGAAATCTAACAACGAAATCGAACAACGAAATCGAACAACGAAATCGAACAACGAAATCGAACAACGAAATCGAACAACGAAATCGAACAACGAAATCGAACAACGAAATCGAACAACGAAATCGAACAACGAAATCGAACAACGAAATCGAACAACGAATTCGAACAACGAATTCGAACCATGAAATCGAACAAAGAACAACGAAATCTAACAACGAACAACGAAATCTAACAACGAACAACGAAATCTAACAACGAAATCTAACAACGAAATCGAACAACGAAATCTAACAACGAACAACGAAATCTAACAACGAAATCGAACAGCGAAATCGAACTTCAAAATCGAACAACGAAATCGAACAACGAATTCGAACCACGAAATCGAACAAAGAACAACGAAATCTAACAACGAACAACGAACAACGAAATCTAACAACGAACAACGAAATCGAACAACGAAATCGAACAACGAAATCGAACAACGAAATCGAACAGCGAAATCGAACTTCGAAATCGAACAACGAAATCGAACAACGAATTCGAACCACGAAATCGAACAAAGAACAACGAAATCTAACAACGAACAACGAACAACGAAATCTAACAACGAACAACGAAATCGAACAACGAAATCGAACAACGAAATCGAACAACGAAATCGAACAACGAAATGGAACAACGAAATCGAACAACGAAATCGAACAACGAAATCGAATAACGAATCGAACAACGAAATCGAACAACGAAATCGAACAACGAAATCGAACAACGAAATCGAACAACGAAATCGAACAACGAAATCGAACAACGAAATCGAACAACGAAATCGAACAACGAAATCGAACAACGAAATCGAACAACGAAATCGAACAACGAAGTCGAACAACGAAATCGAACAACGAATTCGAACAACGAATTCTAACAACGAATTCGAACAACGAAATCGAACAACGAAATCGAACAACGAAATCGAACTTCGAAATCGAACAACGAAATCGAACAACGAAATCGCACAACGAAATCGAACAACGAAATCGAACAACGAAATCGAACAACGAAATCGAACAACGAAATCGAACAACGAAATCGAACAACGAAATCGAAAAACGAACAACGAAATCTAACAACGAACAACGAAATCTAACAACGAAATCGAACAACGAAATCGAACAACGAAATCGAACAACGAAATCTAACAACGAACAACGAAATCTAACAACGAAATCGAACAACGAAATCGAACAACGAAATCTAACAACGAAATCGAACAACGAAATGGAACAACGAAATCGAACAACGAAATCGAACAACGAAATCGAACAACGAAATCGAACAACGAATTCGAACAACGAATTCGAACAACGAATTCGAACAACAAATTCGAACAACGAAATCGAACAACGAAATCGAACAACGAAATCGAACTTCGAAATCGAACAACGAAATCGAACAACGAATTCGAACCACGAAATCGAACAAAGAACAACGAAATCTAACAACGAACAACGAAATCTAACAACGAACAACGAAATCTAACAACGAACAACGAAATCGAACAACGAAATCGAACAACGAAATCGAACAACGAAATCGAACAACGAAATCGAACAACGAAGTCGAACAACGAAATCGAACAACGAATTCGAACAACGAATTCTAACAACGAATTCGAACAACGAAATCGAACAACGAAATCGAACAACGAAATCGAACAACGAAATCGAACAACGAAATCGAACAACGAAATCGAACAACGAAATCGAACAACGAAATCGAATAACGAAATCGAACAACGAAATCGAACAACGAAATAGAACAACGAAATCGAACAACGAAATCGAACAACGAAATCGAACAACGAAAACGAACAACGAAATCGAACTTCGAAATCGAACAACGAATTCGAACCACGAAATCGAACAAAGAACAACGAAATCTAACAACGAACAACGAAATCTAACAACGAACAACGAAATCTAACAACGAACAACGAAATCGAACAACGAAATCGAACAACGAAATGGAACAACTAAATCGAACAACGAAATCGAATAACGAATCGAACAACGAAATCGAACAACGAAATCGAACAACGAAATCGAACAACGAAATCGAACAACGAAATCGAACAACGAAATCGAACAACGAAATCGAACAACGAAATTGAACAACTAAATCGAACAACGAAAACGAACAACGAAATCGAACAACGAAATCGAACAACGAAATCGAACAACGAAATCGAACAACGAATTCGAACAACGAATTCGAACAACGAATTCGAACAACGAAATCGAACAACGAATTCGAACAACGAATTCGAACCACGAAATCGAACAAAGAACAACGAAATCTAACAACGAACAACGAAATCTAACAACGAACAACGAAATCTAACAACGAAATCTAACAACGAAATCGAACAACGAAATCTAACAACGAACTACGAAATCTAACAACGAAATCGAACAACGAAATCGAACAACGAAATCGAACAACGAAATCGAACAACGAAATCGAACAACGAAATCGAACAACGAAATCGAACAACGAAATCGAACAACGAAATCGAACAACGAAATCGAACAACGAAATCGAACAACGAATTCGAACAACGAACAACGAAATCTAACAACGAAATCGAACAACGAAATCGAACAACGAAATCGAACAACGAAATCGAACAACGAAATCGAACAACGAAATCGAACAACGAAATCGAACAACGAAATCGAACAACGAAATCGAACAACGAAATCGAACAACGAATTCGAACAACGAATTCGAACCATGAAATCGAACAAAGAACAACGAAATCTAACAACGAACAACGAAATCTAACAACGAACAACGAAATCTAACAACGAAATCTAACAACGAAATCGAACAACGAAATCTAACAACGAACAACGAAATCTAACAACGAAATCGAACAGCGAAATCGAACTTCGAAATCGAACAACGAAATCGAACAACGAATTCGAACCACGAAATCGAACAAAGAACAACGAAATCTAACAACGAACAACGAACAACGAAATCTAACAACGAACAACGAAATCGAACAACGAAATCGAACAACGAAATCGAACAACGAAATCGAACAGCGAAATCGAACTTCGAAATCGAACAACGAAATCGAACAACGAATTCGAACCACGAAATCGAACAAAGAACAACGAAATCTAACAACGAACAACGAACAACGAAATCTAACAACGAACAACGAAATCGAACAACGAAATCGAACAACGAAATCGAACAACGAAATCGAACAACGAAATGGAACAACGAAATCGAACAACGAAATCGAACAACGAAATCGAATAACGAATCGAACAACGAAATCGAACAACGAAATCGAACAACGAAATCGAACAACGAAATCGAACAACGAAATCGAACAACGAAATCGAACAACGAAATCGAACAACGAAATCGAACAACGAAATCGAACAACGAAATCGAACAACGAAATCGAACAACGAAATCGAACAACGAAGTCGAACAACAAAATCGAACAACGAATTCGAACAACGAATTCTAACAACGAATTCGAACAACGAAATCGAACAACGAAATCGAACAACGAAATCGAACAACGAAATCGAACTTCGAAATCGAACAACGAAATCGAACAACGAAATCGCACAACGAAATCGAACAACGAAATCGAACAACGAAATCGAACAACGAAATCGAACAACGAAATCGAACAACGAAATCGAACAACGAACAACGAAATCTAACAACGAACAACGAAATCTAACAACGAAATCGAACAACGAAATCGAACAACGAAATCGAACAACGAAATCTAACAACGAACAACGAAATCTAACAACGAAATCGAACAACGAAATCGAACAACGAAATCTAACAACGAAATCGAACAACGAAATGGAACAACGAAATCGAACAACGAAATCGAACAACGAAATCGAACAACGAAATCGAACAACGAATTCGAACAACGAATTCGAACAACGAATTCGAACAACAAATTCGAACAACGAAATCGAACAACGAAATCGAACAACGAAATCGAACTTCGAAATCGAACAACGAAATCGAACAACGAATTCGAACCACGAAATCGAACAAAGAACAACGAAATCTAACAACGAACAACGAAATCTAACAACGAACAACGAAATCTAACAACGAACAACGAAATCGAACAACGAAATCGAACAACGAAATCGAACAACGAAATCGAACAACGAAATCGAACAACGAAATCGAACAACGAAATCGAACAACGAAGTCGAACAACGAAATCGAACAACGAATTCGAACAACGAATTCTAACAACGAATTCGAACAACGAAATCGAACAACGAAATCGAACAACGAAATCGAACAACGAAATCGAACTTCGAAATCGAACAACGAAATCGAACAACGAAATCGCACAACGAAATCGAACAACGAAATCGAACAACGAAATCGAACAACGAAATCGAACAACGAAATCGAACAACGAACAACGAAATCTAACAACGAACAACGAAATCTAACAACGAACAACGAAATCTAACAACGAACAACGAAATCTAACAACGAAATCGAACAACGAAATCGAACAACGAAATCGAACAACGAAATCTAACAACGAACAACGAAATCTAACAACGAAATCGAACAACGAAATCGAACAACGAAATCGAACAACGAAATCGAACAACGAAATCGAACAACGAAATGGAACAACGAAATCGAACAACGAAATCGAACAACGAAATCGAACAACGAAATCGAACAACGAAATCGAACAACGAAATCGAACAACGAAATCGAACAACGAAATCGAACAACGAAATCGAACAACGAAATCGAACAACGAAATCGAACAACGAAATCGAACAACGAAAATCGAACAACGAAATCGAACAACGAAATCGAACAACGAAATCGAACAACGAAATCGAACAACGAAATCGAACAACGAAATCGAACAACGAAATCGAACAACGAATTCGAACAACGAATTCGAACAACGAATTCGAACAACGAATTCGAACAACGAAATCGAACAACGAAATCGAACTTCGAAATCGAACAACGAAATCGAACAACGAATTCGAACCACGAAATCGAACAAAGAACAACGAAATCTAACAACGAACAACGAAATCTAACAACGAACAACGAAATCTAACAACGAACAACGAAATCGAACAACGAAATTTAACAACGAAATCGAACAACGAAATGGAACAACGAAATCGAACAACGAAATCGAACAACGAAATCGAATAACGAATCGAACAACGAAATCGAACAACGAAATCGAACAACGAAATCGAACAACGAAATCGAACAACGAAATCGAACAACGAAATCGAACAACGAAATCGAACAACGAAAACGAACAACGAAATCGAACAACGAAATCGAACAACGAAATCGAACAACGAAATCGAACAACGAAATGGAACAACGAAATCGAACAACAAAATCGAACAACGAAATCGAACAACGAAATCGAACAACGAAATCGAACAACGAAATCGAACAACGAAATCGAACAACGAAATCGAACAACGAAATCGAACAACGAAATCGAACAACGAAATCGAACAACGAAATCGAACAACGAAATCGAACAACGAAATCGAACAACGAAATCGAACAACGAAATCGAACAACGAAATCGAACAACGAAATCGAACAACGAATTCGAACAACGAATTCGAACAACGAAATCGAACAACGAAATCGAACAACGAAATCGAACAACGAAATCGAACTTCGAAATCGAACAACGAAATCGAACAACGAAATCGCACAACGAAATCGAACAACGAAATCGAACAACGAAATCGAACAACGAAATCGAACAACGAAATCGAACAACGAAATCGAACAACGAAATTGAACAACGAAATCGAACAACGAACAACGAAATCTAACAACGAACAACGAAATCTAACAACGAACAACGAAATCTAACAACGAACAACGAAATCTAACAACGAAATCGAACAACGAAATCGAACAACGAAATCGAACAACGAAATCGAACAACGAAATCGAACAACGAAATCGAACAACGAAATCGAACAACGAAATCTAACAACGAACAACGAAATCTAACAACGAAATCGAACAACGAAATCTAACAACGAACAACGAAATCTAACAACGAACAACGAAATCTAACAACGAACAACGAAATCTAACAACGAAATCGAACAACGAAATCGAACAACGAAATCGAACAACGAAATCTAACAACGAACAACGAAATCTAACAACGAAATCGAACAACGAAATCGAACAACGAAATCGAACAACGAAATCGAACAACGAAATCGAACAACGAAATGGAACAACGAAATCGAACAACGAAATCGAACAACGAAATCGAACAACGAAATCGAACAACGAAATCGAACAACGAAATCGAACAACGAAATCGAACAACGAAATCGAACAACGAAATCGAACAACGAAATCGAACAACGAAATCGAACAACGAAATCGAACAACGAAATCGAACAACGAAATCGAACAACGAAATCGAACAACGAAAATCGAACAACGAAATCGAACAACGAAATCGAACAACGAAATCGAACAACGAAATCGAACAACGAAATCGAACAACGAAATCGAACAACGAAATCGAACAACGAATTCGAACCACGAAATCGAACAAAGAACAACGAAATCTAACAACGAACAACGAAATCTAACAACGAACAACGAAATCTAACAACGAACAACGAAATCGAACAACGAAATCGAACAACGAAATCGAACAACGAAATCGAACAACGAAATGGAACAACGAAATCGAACAACGAAATCGAACAACGAAATCGAATAACGAATCGAACAACGAAATCGAACAACGAAATCGAACAACGAAATCGAACAACGAAATCGAACAACGAAATCGAACAACGAAATCGAACAACGAAAACGAACAACGAAATCGAACAACGAAATCGAACAACGAAATCGAACAACGACATCGAACAACGAAATGGAACAACGAAATCGAACAACAAAATCGAACAACGAAATCGAACAACGAAATCGAACAACGAAATCGAACAACGAAATCGAACAACGAAATCGAACAACGAAATCGAACAACGAAATCGAACAACGAAATCGAACAACGAAATCGAACAACGAAATCGAACAACGAAATCGAACAACGAAATCGAACAACGAAATCGAACAACGAAATCGAACAACGAAATCGAACAACGAAATCGAACAACGAAATCGAACAACGAAATCGAACAACGAAATCGAACAACGAAATCGAACAACGAATTCGAACAACGAATTCGAACAACGAAATCGAACAACGAAATCGAACAACGAAATCGAACAACGAAATCGAACTTCGAAATCGAACAACGAAATCGAACAACGAAATCGCACAACGAAATCGAACAACGAAATCGAACAACGAAATCGAACAACGAAATCGAACAACGAAATCGAACAACGAAATCGAACAACGAAATCGAACAACGAAATCGAACAACGAAATCGAACAACGAAATCGAACAACGAAATCGAACAACGAAATCGAACAACGAAATCGAACAACGAAATCGAACAACGAAATCGAACAACGAAATCGAACAACGAAATCGAACAACGAATTCGAACAACGAATTCGAACAACGAATTCGAACAACGAAATCGAACAACGAAATCGAACAACGAAATCGAATAACGAATTCGAACAACGAATTCGAACCACGAAATCGAACAAAGAACAACGAAATCTAACAACGAACAACGAAATCTAACAACGAACAACGAAATCTAACAACGAACAACGAAATCGAACAACGAAATGGAACAACGAAATCGAACAACGAAATCGAATAACGAATCGAACAACGAAATCGAACAACGAAATCGAACAACGAAATCGAACAACGAAATCGAACAACGAAATCGAACAACGAAATCGAACAACGAAATCGAACAACGAAATCTAACAACGAACAACGAAATCTAACAACGAAATCGAACAACGAAATCTAACAACGAACAACGAAATCTAACAACGAACAACGAAATCTAACAACGAACAACGAAATCTAACAACGAACAACGAAATCTAACAACGAAATCGAACAACGAAATCGAACAACGAAATCTAACAACGAACAACGAAATCTAACAACGAAATCGAACAACGAAATCGAACAACGAAATCGAACAACGAAATCGAACAACGAAATCGAACAACGAAATGGAACAACGAAATCGAACAACGAAATCGAACAACGAAATCGAACAACGAAATCGAACAACGAAATCGAACAACGAAATCGAACAACGAAATCGAACAACGAAATCGAACAACGAAATCGAACAACGAAATCGAACAACGAAATCGAACAACGAAATCGAACAACGAAATCGAACAACGAATTCGAACAACGAATTCGAACAACGAATTCGAACAACGAAATCGAACAACGAAATCGAACAACGAAATCGAACTTCGAAATCGAACAACGAAATCGAACAACGAATTCGAACCACGAAATCGAACAAAGAACAACGAAATCTAACAACGAACAACGAAATCTAACAACGAACAACGAAATCTAACAACGAACAACGAAATCGAACAACGAAATCGAACAACGAAATCGAACAACGAAATGGAACAACGAAATCGAACAACGAAATCGAACAACGAAATCGAACAACGAAATCGAACAACGAAATCGAACAACGAAATCGAACAACGAAAACGAACAACGAAATCGAACAACGAAATCGAACAACGAAATCGAACAACGACATCGAACAACGAAATGGAACAACGAAATCGAACAACAAAATCGAACAACGAAATCGAACAACGAAATCGAACAACGAAATCGAACTTCGAAATCGAACAACGAAATCGAACAACGAATTCGAACCACGAAATCGAACAAAGAACAACGAAATCTAACAACGAACAACGAAATCTAACAACGAACAACGAAATCTAACAACGAACAACGAAATCGAACAACGAAATCGAACAACGAAATGGAACAACGAAATCGAACAACGAAATCGAACAACGAAATCGAACAACGAAATCGAACAACGAAATCGAACAACGAAATCGAACAACGAAATCGAACAACGAAATCGAACTTCGAAATCGAACAACGAAATCGAACAACGAATTCGAACCACGAAATCGAACAAAGAACAACGAAATCTAACAACGAACAACGAAATCTAACAACGAACAACGAAATCTAACAACGAACAACGAAATCGAACAACGAAATCGAACAACGAAATCGAACAACGAAATGGAACAACGAAATCGAACAACGAAATCGAACAACGAAATCGAATAACGAATCGAACAACGAAATCGAACAACGAAATCGAACAACGAAATCGAACAACGAAATCGAACAACGAAATCGAACAACGAAATCGAACAACGAAATCGAACAACGAAAACGAACAACGAAATCGAACAACGAAATCGAACAACGAAATCGAACAACGACATCGAACAACGAAATGGAACAACGAAATCGAACAACAAAATCGAACAACGAAATCGAACAACGAAATCGAACAACGAAATCGAACAACGAAATCGAACAACGAAATCGAACAACGAAATCGAACAACGAAATCGAACAACGAAATCGAACAACGAAATCGAACAACGAAATCGAACAACGAAATCGAACAACGAAATCGAACAACGAAATCGAACAACGAAATCGAACAACGAAATCGAACAACGAATTCGAACAACGAATTCGAACAACGAAATCGAACAACGAAATCGAACAACGAAATCGAACAACGAAATCGAACAACGAAGTCGAACAACGAAATCGAACAACGAATTCGAACAACGAATTCTAACAACGAATTCGAACAACGAAATCGAACAACGAAATCGAACAACGAAATCGAACAACGAAATCGAACTTCGAAATCGAACAACGAAATCGAACAACGAAATCGCACAACGAAATCGAACAACGAAATCGAACAACGAAATCGAACAACGAAATCGAACAACGAAATCGAACAACGAAATCGAACAACGAAATCGAACAACGAAATCGAACAACGAACAACGAAATCTAACAACGAACAACGAAATCTAACAACGAAATCGAACAACGAAATCGAACAACGAAATCGAACAACGAAATCTAACAACGAACAACGAAATCTAACAACGAAATCGAACAACGAAATCGAACAACGAAATCTAACAACGAAATCGAACAACGAAATGGAACAACGAAATCGAACAACGAAATCGAACAACGAAATCGAACAACGAAATCGAACAACGAATTCGAACAACGAATTCGAACAACGAATTCGAACAACAAATTCGAACAACGAAATCGAACAACGAAATCGAACAACGAAATCGAACTTCGAAATCGAACAACGAAATCGAACAACGAATTCGAACCACGAAATCGAACAAAGAACAACGAAATCTAACAACGAACAACGAAATCTAACAACGAACAACGAAATCTAACAACGAACAACGAAATCGAACAACGAAATCGAACAACGAAATCGAACAACGAAATCGAACAACGAAATCGAACAACGAAATCGAACAACGAAATCGAACAACGAAGTCGAACAACGAAATCGAACAACGAATTCGAACAACGAATTCTAACAACGAATTCGAACAACGAAATCGAACAACGAAATCGAACAACGAAATCGAACAACGAAATCGAACAACGAAATCGAACAACGAAATCGAACAACGAATTCGAACAACGAATTCGAACAACGAATTCGAACAACGAAATCGAACAACGAAATCGAACAACGAAATCGAATAACGAAATCGAACAACGAAATCGAACAACGAAATCGAACAACGAAATCGAACAACGAAATCGAACAACGAAATCGAACAACGAAAACGAACAACGAAATCGAACTTCGAAATCGAACAACGAAATCGAACAACGAATTCGAACCACGAAATCGAACAAAGAACAACGAAATCTAACAACGAACAACGAAATCTAACAACGAACAACGAAATCTAACAACGAACAACGAAATCGAACAACGAAATCGAACAACGAAATGGAACAACTAAATCGAACAACGAAATCGAATAACGAATCGAACAACGAAATCGAACAACGAAATCGAACAACGAAATCGAACAACGAAATCGAACAACGAAATCGAACAACGAAATCGAACAACGAAATCGAACAACGAAATTGAACAACTAAATCGAACAACGAAAACGAACAACGAAATCGAACAACGAAATCGAACAACGAAATCGAACAACGAAATCGAACAACGAATTCGAACAACGAATTCGAACAACGAATTCGAACAACGAAATCGAACAACGAATTCGAACAACGAATTCGAACCACGAAATCGAACAAAGAACAACGAAATCTAACAACGAACAACGAAATCTAACAACGAACAACGAAATCTAACAACGAAATCTAACAACGAAATCGAACAACGAAATCTAACAACGAACAACGAAATCTAACAACGAAATCGAACAACGAAATCGAACAACGAAATCGAACAACGAAATCGAACAACGAAATCGAACAACGAAATCGAACAACGAAATCGAACAACGAAATCGAACAACGAAATCGAACAACGAAATCGAACAACGAAATCGAACAACGAATTCGAACAACGAACAACGAAATCTAACAACGAAATCGAACAACGAAATCGAACAACGAAATCGAACAACGAAATCGAACAACGAAATCGAACAACGAAATCGAACAACGAAATCGAACAACGAAATCGAACAACGAAATCGAACAACGAAATCGAACAACGAATTCGAGCAACGAATTCGAACCATGAAATCGAACAAAGAACAACGAAATCTAACAACGAACAACGAAATCTAACAACGAACAACGAAATCTAACAACGAAATCTAACAACGAAATCGAACAACGAAATCTAACAACGAACAACGAAATCTAACAACGAAATCGAACAGCGAAATCGAACTTCGAAATCGAACAAAGAAATCGAACAACGAATTCGAACCACGAAATCGAACAAAGAACAACGAAATCTAACAACGAACAACGAACAACGAAATCTAACAACGAACAACGAAATCGAACAACGAAATCGAACAACGAAATCGAACAACGAAATCGAACAGCGAAATCGAACTTCGAAATCGAACAACGAAATCGAACAACGAATTCGAACCACGAAATCGAACAAAGAACAACGAAATCTAACAACGAACAACGAACAACGAAATCTAACAACGAACAACGAAATCGAACAACGAAATCGAACAACGAAATCGAACAACGAAATCGAACAACGAAATGGAACAACGAAATCGAACAACGAAATCGAACAACGAAATCGAATAACGAATCGAACAACGAAATCGAACAACGAAATCGAACAACGAAATCGAACAACGAAATCGAACAACGAAATCGAACAACGAAATCGAACAACGAAATCGAACAACGAAATCGAACAACGAAATCGAACAACGAAATCGAACAACGAAATCGAACAACGAAATCGAACAACGAAGTCGAACAACGAAATCGAACAACGAATTCGAACAACGAATTCTAACAACGAATTCGAACAACGAAATCGAACAACGAAATCGAACAACGAAATCGAACAACGAAATCGAACTTCGAAATCGAACAACGAAATCGAACAACGAAATCGAACAACGAAATCGAACAACGAAATCGAACAACGAAATCGAACAACGAAATCGAACAACGAAATCGAACAACGAAATCGAACAACGAACAACGAAATCTAACAACGAACAACGAAATCTAACAACGAAATCGAACAACGAAATCGAACAACGAAATCGAACAACGAAATCTAACAACGAACAACGAAATCTAACAACGAAATCGAACAACGAAATCGAACAACGAAATCTAACAACGAAATCGAACAACGAAATGGAACAACGAAATCGAACAACGAAATCGAACAACGAAATCGAACAACGAAATCGAACAACGAATTCGAACAACGAATTCGAACAACGAATTCGAACAACAAATTCGAACAACGAAATCGAACAACGAAATCGAACAACGAAATCGAACTTCGAAATCGAACAACGAAATCGAACAACGAATTCGAACCACGAAATCGAACAAAGAACAACGAAATCTAACAACGAACAACGAAATCTAACAACGAACAACGAAATCTAACAACGAACAACGAAATCGAACAACGAAATCGAACAACGAAATCGAACAACGAAATCGAACAACGAAATCGAACAACGAAATCGAACAACGAAATCGAACAACGAAGTCGAACAACGAAATCGAACAACGAATTCGAACAACGAATTCTAACAACGAATTCGAACAACGAAATCGAACAACGAAATCGAACAACGAAATCGAACAACGAAATCGAACTTCGAAATCGAACAACGAAATCGAACAACGAAATCGCACAACGAAATCGAACAACGAAATCGAACAACGAAATCGAACAACGAAATCGAACAACGAAAGAACAACGAAATCGAACAACGAACAACGAAATCTAACAACGAACAACGAAATCTAACAACGAACAACGAAATCTAACAACGAACAACGAAATCTAACAACGAAATCGAACAACGAAATCGAACAACGAAATCGAACAACGAAATCTAACAACGAACAACGAAATCTAACAACGAAATCGAACAACGAAATCGAACAACGAAATCGAACAACGAAATCGAACAACGAAATCGAACAACGAAATGGAACAACGAAATCGAACAACGAAATCGAACAACGAAATCGAACAACGAAATCGAACAACGAAATCGAACAACGAAATCGAACAACGAAATCGAACAACGAAATCGAACAACGAAATCGAACAACGAAATCGAACAACGAAATCGAACAACGAAATCGAACAACGAAATCGAACAACGAAATCGAACAACGAAATCGAACAACGAAATCGAACAACGAAATCGAACAACGAAATCGAACAACGAAATCGAACAACGAATTCGAACAACGAATTCGAACAACGAATTCGAACAACGAATTCGAACAACGAAATCGAACAACGAAATCGAACTTCGAAATCGAACAACGAAATCGAACAACGAATTCGAACCACGAAATCGAACAAAGAACAACGAAATCTAACAACGAACAACGAAATCTAACAACGAACAACGAAATCTAACAACGAACAACGAAATCGAACAACGAAATCGAACAACGAAATCGAACAACGAAATGGAACAACGAAATCGAACAACGAAATCGAACAACGAAATCGAATAACGAATCGAACAACGAAATCGAACAACGAAATCGAACAACGAAATCGAACAACGAAATCGAACAACGAAATCGAACAACGAAATCGAACAACGAAATCGAACAACGAAAACGAACAACGAAATCGAACAACGAAATCGAACAACGAAATCGAACAACGAAATCGAACAACGAAATGGAACAACGAAATCGAACAACAAAATCGAACAACGAAATCGAACAACGAAATCGAACAACGAAATCGAACAACGAAATCGAACAACGAAATCGAACAACGAAATCGAACAACGAAATCGAACAACGAAATCGAACAACGAAATCGAACAACGAAATCGAACAACGAAATCGAACAACGAAATCGAACAACGAAATCGAACAACGAAATCGAACAACGAATTCGAACAACGAATTCGAACAACGAAATCGAACAACGAAATCGAACAACGAAATCGAACAACGAAATCGAACTTCGAAATCGAACAACGAAATCGAACAACGAAATCGCACAACGAAATCGAACAACGAAATCGAACAACGAAATCGAACAACGAAATCGAACAACGAAATCGAACAACGAAATCGAACAACGAAATTGAACAACGAAATCGAACAACGAACAACGAAATCTAACAACGAACAACGAAATCTAACAACGAACAACGAAATCTAACAACGAACAACGAAATCTAACAACGAAATCGAACAACGAAATCGAACAACGAAATCGAACAACGAAATCGAACAACGAAATCGAACAACGAAATCGAACAACGAAATCTAACAACGAACAACGAAATCTAACAAAGAAATCTAACAACGAACAACGAAATCTAACAACGAAATCGAACAACGAAATCGAACAACGAAATCGAACAACGAAATCGAACAACGAAATCGAACAACGAAATCGAACAACGAAATCTAACAACGAACAACGAAATCTAACAACGAAATCGAACAACGAAATCTAACAACGAACAACGAAATCTAACAACGAACAACGAAATCTAACAACGAACAACGAAATCTAACAATGAAATCGAACAACGAAATCGAACAACGAAATCGAACAACGAAATCTAACAACGAACAACGAAATCTAACAACGAAATCGAACAACGAAATCGAACAACGAAATCGAACAACGAAATCGAACAACGAAATCGAACAACGAAATGGAACAACGAAATCGAACAACGAAATCGAACAACGAAATCGAACAACGAAATCGAACAACGAAATCGAACAACGAAATCGAACAACGAAATCGAACAACGAAATCGAACAACGAAATCGAACAACGAAATCGAACAACGAAATCGAACAACGAAATCGAACAACGAAATCGAACAACGAAATCGAACAACGAAATCGAACAACGAAATCGAACAACGAAAATCGAACAACGAAATCGAACAACGAAATCGAACAACGAAATCGAACAACGAAATCGAACAACGAAATCGAACAACGAAATCGAACAACGAAATCGAACAACGAATTCGAACCACGAAATCGAACAAAGAACAACGAAATCTAACAACGAACAACGAAATCTAACAACGAACAACGAAATCTAACAACGAACAACGAAATCGAACAACGAAATCGAACAACGAAATCGAACAACGAAATCGAACAACGAAATGGAACAACGAAATCGAACAACGAAATCGAACAACGAAATCGAATAACGAATCGAACAACGAAATCGAACAACGAAATCGAACAACGAAATCGAACAACGAAATCGAACAACGAAATCGAACAACGAAATCGAACAACGAAAACGAACAACGAAATCGAACAACGAAATCGAACAACGAAATCGAACAACGACATCGAACAACGAAATGGAACAACGAAATCGAACAACAAAATCGAACAACGAAATCGAACAACGAAATCGAACAACGAAATCGAACAACGAAATCGAACAACGAAATCGAACAACGAAATCGAACAACGAAATCGAACAACGAAATCGAACAACGAAATCGAACAACGAAATCGAACAACGAAATCGAACAACGAAATCGAACAACGAAATCGAACAACGAAATCGAACAACGAAATCGAACAACGAAATCGAACAACGAAATCGAACAACGAAATCGAACAACGAATTCGAACAACGAATTCGAACAACGAAATCGAACAACGAAATCGAACAACGAAATCGAACAACGAAATCGAACTTCGAAATCGAACAACGAAATCGAACAACGAAATCGCACAACGAAATCGAACAACGAAATCGAACAACGAAATCGAACAACGAAATCGAACAACGAAATCGAACAACGAAATCGAACAACGAAATCGAACAACGAAATCGAACAACGAAATCGAACAACGAAATCGAACAACGAAATCGAACAACGAAATCGAACAACGAAATCGAACAACGAAATCGAACAACGAAATCGAACAACGAAATCGAACAACGAAATCGAACAACGAATTCGAACAACGAATTCGAACAACGAATTCGAACAACGAAATCGAACAACGAAATCGAACAACGAAATCGAATAACGAATTCGAACAACGAATTCGAACCACGAAATCGAACAAAGAACAACGAAATCTAACAACGAACAACGAAATCTAACAACGAAATCTAACAACGAACAACGAAATCTAACAACGAACAACGAAATCTAACAACGAACAACGAAATCGAACAACGAAATCGAACAACGAAATGGAACAACGAAATCGAACAACGAAATCGAATAACGAATCGAACAACGAAATCGAACAACGAAATCGAACAACGAAATCGAACAACGAAATCGAACAACGAAATCTAACAACGAACAACGAAATCTAACAACGAAATCGAACAACGAAATCTAACAACGAACAACGAAATCTAACAACGAACAACGAAATCTAACAACGAACAACGAAATCTAACAACGAAATCGAACAACGAAATCGAACAACGAAATCGAACAACGAAATCTAACAACGAACAACGAAATCTAACAACGAAATCGAACAACGAAATCGAACAACGAAATCGAACAACGAAATCGAACAACGAAATCGAACAACGAAATGGAACAACGAAATCGAACAACGAAATCGAACAACGAAATCGAACAACGAAATCGAACAACGAAATCGAACAACGAAATCGAACAACGAAATCGAACAACGAAATCGAACAACGAAATCGAACAACGAAATCGAACAACGAAATCGAACAACGAAATCGAACAACGAAATCGAACAACGAATTCGAACAACGAATTCGAACAACGAATTCGAACAACGAAATCGAACAACGAAATCGAACAACGAAATCGAACTTCGAAATCGAACAACGAAATCGAACAACGAATTCGAACCACGAAATCGAACAAAGAACAACGAAATCTAACAACGAACAACGAAATCTAACAACGAACAACGAAATCTAACAACGAACAACGAAATCGAACAACGAAATCGAACAACGAAATCGAACAACGAAATGGAACAACGAAATCGAACAACGAAATCGAACAACGAAATCGAACAACGAAATCGAACAACGAAATCGAACAACGAAATCGAACAACGAAAACGAACAACGAAATCGAACAACGAAATCGAACAACGAAATCGAACAACGACATCGAACAACGAAATGGAACAACGAAATCGAACAACAAAATCGAACAACGAAATCGAACAACGAAATCGAACAACGAAATCGAACTTCGAAATCGAACAACGAAATCGAACAACGAATTCGAACCACGAAATCGAACAAAGAACAACGAAATCTAACAACGAACAACGAAATCTAACAACGAACAACGAAATCTAACAACGAACAACGAAATCGAACAACGAAATCGAACAACGAAATCGAACAACGAAATGGAACAACGAAATCGAACAACGAAATCGAACAACGAAATCGAACAACGAAATCGAACAACGAAATCGAACAACGAAATCGAACAACGAAATCGAACAACGAAATCGAACTTCGAAATCGAACAACGAAATCGAACAACGAATTCGAACCACGAAATCGAACAAAGAACAACGAAATCTAACAACGAACAACGAAATCTAACAACGAACAACGAAATCTAACAACGAACAACGAAATCGAACAACGAAATCGAACAACGAAATCGAACAACGAAATGGAACAACGAAATCGAACAACGAAATCGAACAACGAAATCGAATAACGAATCGAACAACGAAATCGAACAACGAAATCGAACAACGAAATCGAACAACGAAATCGAACAACGAAATCGAACAACGAAATCGAACAACGAAATCGAACAACGAAAACGAACAACGAAATCGAACAACGAAATCGAACAACGAAATCGAACAACGACATCGAACAACGAAATGGAACAACGAAATCGAACAACAAAATCGAACAACGAAATCGAACAACGAAATCGAACAACGAAATCGAACAACGAAATCGAACAACGAAATCGAACAACGAAATCGAACAACGAAATCGAACAACGAAATCGAACAACGAAATCGAACAACGAAATCGAACAACGAAATCGAACAACGAAATCGAACAACGAAATCGAACAACGAAATCGAACAACGAAATCGAACAACGAAATCGAACAACGAAATCGAACAACGAATTCGAACAACGAATTCGAACAACGAAATCGAACAACGAAATCGAACAACGAAATCGAACAACGAAATCGAACTTCGAAATCGAACAACGAAATCGAACAACGAAATCGCACAACGAAATCGAACAACGAAATCGAACAACGAAATCGAACAACGAAATCGAACAACGAAATCGAACAACGAAATCGAACAACGAAATCGAACAACGAACAACGAAATCTAACAACGAACAACGAAATCTAACAACGAACAACGAAATCTAACAACGAACAACGAAATCTAACAACGAAATCGAACAACGAAATCGAACAACGAAATCGAACAACGAAATCGAACAACGAAATCGAACAACGAAATCGAACAACGAAATCTAACAACGAACAACGAAATCTAACAAAGAAATCTAACAACGAACAACGAAATCTAACAACGAAATCGAACAACGAAATCGAACAACGAAATCGAACAACGAAATCGAACAACGAAATCGAACAACGAAATCGAACAACGAAATCGAACAACGAAATCGAACAACGAAATCGAACAACGAAATCGAACAACGAAATCGAACAACGAAATCGAACAACGAAATCGAACAACGAAATCGAACAACGAAATCGAACAACGAATTCGAACAACGAATTCGAACAACGAATTCGAACAACGAAATCGAACAACGAAATCGAATAACGAAATCGAACAACGAAATCGAACAACGAAATCGAACAACGAAATCGAACAACGAAATCGAACAACGAAATCGAACAACGAAATCGAACAACGAAAACGAACAACGAAATCGAACTTCGAAATCGAACAACGAATTCGAACCACGAAATCGAACAAAGAACAACGAAATCTAACAACGAACAACGAAATCTAACAACGAACAACGAAATCTAACAACGAACAACGAAATCGAACAACGAAATCGAACAACGAAATGGAACAACGAAATCGAACAACGAAATCGAATAACGAATCGAACAACGAAATCGAACAACGAAATCGAACAACGAAATCGAACAACGAAATCGAACAACGAAATCGAACAACGAAATCGAACAACGAAATCGAACAACGAAATCTAACAACGAACAACGAAATCTAACAACGAAATCGAACAACGAAATCTAACAACGAACAACGAAATCTAACAACGAACAACGAAATCTAACAACGAACAACGAAATCTAACAACGAAATCGAACAACGAAATCGAACAACGAAATCGAACAACGAAATCTAACAACGAACAACGAAATCTAACAACGAAATCGAACAACGAAATCGAACAACGAAATCGAACAACGAAATCGAACAACGAAATGGAACAACGAAATCGAACAACGAAATCGAACAACGAAATCGAACAACGAAATCGAACAACGAAATCGAACAACGAAATCGAACAACGAAATCGAACAACGAAATCGAACAACGAAATCGAACAACGAAATCGAACAACGAAATCGAACAACGAAATCGATCAACGAAATCGAACAACGAAATCGAACAACGAAATCGAACAACGAAAATCGAACAACGAAATCGAACAACGAAATCGAACAACGAAATCGAACAACGAAATCGAACAACGAAATCGAACAACGAAATCGAACAACGAAATCGAACAACGAATTCGAACAACGAATTCGAACAACGAATTCGAACAACGAATTCGAACAACGAAATCGAACAACGAAATCGAACAACGAAATCGAACTTCGAAATCGAACAACGAAATCGAACAACGAATTCGAACCACGAAATCGAACAAAGAACAACGAAATCTAACAACGAACAACGAAATCTAACAACGAACAACGAAATCTAACAACGAACAACGAAATGGAACAACGAAATCGAACAACGAAATCGAACAACGAAATGGAACAACGAAATCGAACAACGAAATCGAACAACGAAATCGAATAACGAATCGAACAACGAAATCGAACAACGAAATCGAACAACGAAATCGAACAACGAAATCGAACAACGAAATCGAACAACGAAATCGAACAACGAAAACGAACAACGAAATCGAACAACGAAATCGAACAACGAAATCGAACAACGACATCGAACAACGAAATGGAACAACGAAATCGAACAACAAAATCGAACAACGAAATCGAACAACGAAATCGAACAACGAAATCGAACAACGAAATCGAACAACGAAATCGAACAACGAAATCGAACAACGAAATCGAACAACGAAATCGAACAACGAAATCGAACAACGAAATCGAACAACGAATTCGAACAACGAATTCGAACAACGAAATCGAACAACGAAATCGAACAACGAAATCGAACAACGAAATCGAACAACGAAATCGAACTTCGAAATCGAACAACGAAATCGAACAACGAAATCGCACAACGAAATCGAACAACGAAATCGAACAACGAAATCGAACAACGAAATCGAACAACGAAATCGAACAACGAAATCGAACAACGAAATCGAACAACGAACAACGAAATCTAACAACGAACAACGAAATCTAACAACGAACAACGAAATCTAACAACGAACAACGAAATCTAACAACGAAATCGAACAACGAAATCGAACAACGAAATCGAACAACGAAATCGAACAACGAAATCGAACAACGAAATCTAACAACGAACAACGAAATCTAACAAAGAAATCTAACAACGAACAACGAAATCTAACAACGAAATCGAACAACGAAATCGAACAACGAAATCGAACAACGAAATCGAACAACGAAATCGAACAACGAAATCGAACAACGAAATCGAACAACGAAATCGAACAACGAAATCGAACAACGAAATCGAACAACGAAATCGAACAACGAAATCGAACAACGAAATCGAACAACGAAATCGAACAACGAATTCGAACAACGAATTCGAACAACGAAATCGAACAACGAAATCGAACAACGAAATCGAATAACGAAATCGAACAACGAAATCGAACAACGAAATCGAACAACGAAATCGAACAACGAAATCGAACAACGAAAACGAACAACGAAATCGAACTTCGAAATCGAACAACGAAATCGAACAACGAATTCGAACCACGAAATCGAACAAAGAACAACGAAATCTAACAACGAACAACGAAATCTAACAACGAACAACGAAATCTAACAACGAACAACGAAATCGAACAACGAAATCGAACAACGAAATGGAACAACGAAATCGAACAACGAAATCGAATAACGAATCGAACAACGAAATCGAACAACGAAATCGAACAACGAAATCGAACAACGAAATCGAACAACGAAATCGAACAACGAAATCGAACAACGAAATCGAACAACGAAATTGAACAACTAAATCGAACAACGAAAACGAACAACGAAATCGAACAACGAAATCGAACAACGAAATCGAACAACGAATTCGAACAACGAATTCGAACAACGAATTCGAACAACGAAATCGAACAACGAATTCGAACAACGAATTCGAACCACGAAATCGAACAAAGAACAACGAAATCTAACAACGAACAACGAAATCTAACAACGAACAACGAAATCTAACAACGAAATCTAACAACGAATTCGAACAACGAAATCTAACAACGAACAACGAAAACTAACAACGAAATCGAACAACGAAATCGAACAACGAAATCGAACAACGAAATCGAACAACGAAATCGAACAACGAAATCGAACAACGAAATCGAACAACGAAATCGAACAACGAAATCGAACAACGAAATCGAACAACGAAATCGAACAACGAAATCGAACAACGAATTCGAACAACGAATTCGAACAACGAAATCGAACAACGAAATCGAACAACGAAATCGAATAACGAAATCGAACAACGAAATCGAACAACGAAATCGAACAACGAAATCGAACAACGAAATCGAACAACGAAATCGAACAACGAAATCGAACAACGAAAACGAACAACGAAATCGAACTTCGAAATCGAACAACGAAATCGAACAACGAATTCGAACCACGAAATCGAACAAAGAACAACGAAATCTAACAACGAACAACGAAATCTAACAACGAACAACGAAATCTAACAACGAACAACGAAATCGAACAACGAAATCGAACAACGAAATGGAACAACGAAATCGAACAACGAAATCGAATAACGAATCGAACAACAAAATCGAACAACGAAATCGAACAACGAAATCGAACAACGAAATCGAACAACGAAATCGAACAACGAAATCGAACAACGAAATCGAACAACGAAATTGAACAACTAAATCGAACAACGAAAACGAACAACGAAATCGAACAACGAAATCGAACAACGAAATCGAACAACGAAATCGAACAACGAATTCGAACAACGAATTCGAACAACGAATTCGAACAACGAAATCGAACAACGAATTCGAACAACGAATTCGAACCATGAAATCGAACAAAGAACAACGAAATCTAACAACGAACAACGAAATCTAACAACGAACAACGAAATCTAACAACGAAATCTAACAACGAAATCGAACAACGAAATCTAACAACGAACAACGAAATCTAACAACGAAATCGAACAACGAAATCGAACAACGAAATCGAACAACGAAATGGAACAACGAAATCGAATAACGAAATCGAACAACGAAATCGAATAACGAATCGAACAACGAAATCGAACAACGAAATCGAACAACGAAATCGAACAGCGAAATCGAACTTCGAAATCGAACAACGAAATCGAACAACGAATTCGAACCACGAAATCGAACAAAGAACAACGAAATCTAACAACGAACAACGAACAACGAAATCTAACAACGAACAACGAAATCGAACAACGAAATCGAACAACGAAATCGAACAACGAAATCGAACAACGAAATGGAACAACGAAATCGAACAACGAAATCGAACAACGAAATCGAATAACGAATCGAACAACGAAATCGAACAACGAAATCGAACAACGAAATCGAACAACGAAATCGAACAACGAAATCGAACAACGAAATCGAACAACGAAATCGAACAACGAAATCGAACAACGAAATCGAACAACGAAATCGAACAACGAAATCGAACAACGAAGTCGAACAACGAAATCGAACAACGAATTCGAACAACGAATTCTAACAACGAATTCGAACAACGAAATCGAACAACGAAATCGAACAACGAAATCGAACAACGAAATCGAACTTCGAAATCGAACAACGAAATCGAACAACGAAATCGCACAACGAAATCGAACAACGAAATCGAACAACGAAATCGAACAACGAAATCGAACAACGAAATCGAACAACGAAATCGAACAACGAAATCGAACATCGAACAACGAAATCTAACAACGAACAACGAAATCTAACAACGAAATCGAACAACGAAATCGAACAACGAAATCGAACAACGAAATCTAACAACGAACAACGAAATCTAACAACGAAATCGAACAACGAAATCGAACAACGAAATCTAACAACGAAATCTAACAACGAAATCGAACAACGAAATGGAACAACGAAATCGAACAACGAAATCGAACAACGAAATCGAACAACGAAATCGAACAACGAATTCGAACAACGAATTCGAACAACAAATTCGAACAACGAAATCGAACAACGAAATCGAACAACGAAATCGAACTTCGAAATCGAACAACGAAATCGAACAACGAATTCGAACCACGAAATCGAACAAAGAACAACGAAATCTAACAACGAACAACGAAATCTAACGACGAACAACGAAATCTAACAACGAACAACGAAATCGAACAACGAAATCGAACAACGAAATGGAACAACGAAATCGAACAACGAAATCGAACAACGAAATCGAATAACGAATCGAACAACGAAATCGAACAACGAATTCGAACAACGAAATCGAACAACGAAATCGAACAACGAAATCGAACAACGAAATCGAACAACGAAATCGAACAACGAAATCGAACAACGAAATCTAACAACGAACAACGAAATCTAACAACGAAATCTAACAACGAACAACGAAATCTAACAACGAAATCGAACAACGAAATCGAACAACGAAATCGAACAACGAAATCGAACAACGAAATCGAACAACGAAATCGAACAACGAACAACGAAATCTAACAACGAACAACGAAATCTAACAACGAACAACGAAATCTAACAACGAACAACGAAATCTAACAACGAAATCGAACAACGAAATCGAACAACGAAATCGAACAACGAAATCGAACAACGAAATCTAACAACGAACAACGAAATCTAACAACGAAATCTAACAACGAACAACGAAATCTAACAACGAAATCGAACAACGAAATCGAACAACGAAATCGAACAACGAAATCGAACAACGAAATCGAACAACGAAATCGAACAACGAAATCGAACAACGAAATCGAACAACGAAATCGAACAACGAAATCGAACAACGAAATCGAACAACGAAATCGAACAACGAATTCGAACAACGAATTCGAACAACGAATTCGAACAACGAAATCGAACAACGAAATCGAACAACGAAATCGAATAACGAAATCGAACAACGAAATCGAACAACGAAATCGAACAACGAAATCGAACAACGAAATCGAACAACGAAATCGAACAACGAAATCGAACTTCGAAATCGAACAACGAAATCGAACAACGAATTCGAACCACGAAATCGAACAAAGAACAACGAAATCTAACAACGAAATCGAACAACGAAATCGAACAACGAAATCGAACAACGAAATCGAACAACGAAATCGAACAACGAAATCGAACAACGAAATCTAACAACGAACAACGAAATCTAACAAAGAAATCTAACAACGAACAACGAAATCTAACAACGAAATCGAACAACGAAATCGAACAACGAAATCGAACAACGAAATCGAACAACGAAATCGAACAACGAAATCGAACAACGAAATCGAACAACGAAATCGAACAACGAAATCGAACAACGAAATCGAATAACGAAATCGAACAACGAAATCGAACAACGAAATCGAACAACGAAATCGAACAACGAAATCGAACAACGAAATCGAACAACGAAAACGAACAACGAAATCGAACTTCGAAATCGAACAACGAAATCGAACAACGAATTCGAACCACGAAATCGAACAAAGAACAACGAAATCTAACAACGAACAACGAAATCTAACAACGAACAACGAAATCTAACAACGAACAACGAAATCGAACAACGAAATCGAACAACGAAATGGAACAACGAAATTGAACAACGAAATCGAATAACGAATCGAACAACGAAATCGAACAACGAAATCGAACAACGAAATCGAACAACGAAATCGAACAACGAAATCGAACAACGAAATCGAACAACGAAATCGAACAACGAAATTGAACAACTAAATCGAACAACGAAAACGAACAACGAAATCGAACAACGAAATCGAACAACGAAATCGAACAACGAAATCGAACAACGAATTCGAACAACGAATTCGAACAACGAATTCGAACAACGAAATCGAACAACGAATTCGAACAACGAATTCGAACCACGAAATCGAACAAAGAACAACGAAATCTAACAACGAACAACGAAATCTAACAACGAACAACGAAATCTAACAACGAAATCTAACAACGAAATCGAACAACGAAATCTAACAACGAACAACGAAAACTAACAACGAAATCGAACAACGAAATCGAACAACGAAATCGAACAACGAAATCGAACAACGAAATCGAACAACGAAATCGAACAACGAAATCGAACAACGAAATCGAACAACGAAATCGAACAACGAAATCGAACAACGAAATCGAACAACGAATTCGAACAACGAATTCGAACAACGAATTCGAACAACGAAATCGAACAACGAAATCGAACAACGAAATCGAATAACGAAATCGAACAACGAAATCGAACAACGAAATCGAACAACGAAATCGAACAACGAAATCGAACAACGAAATCGAACAACGAAAACGAACAACGAAATCGAACTTCGAAATCGAACAACGAAATCGAACAACGAATTCGAACCACGAAATCGAACAAAGAACAACGAAATCTAACAACGAACAACGAAATCTAACAACGAACAACGAAATCTAACAACGAACAACGAAATCGAACAACGAAATCGAACAACGAAATGGAACAACGAAATCGAACAACGAAATCGAATAACGAATCGAACAACAAAATCGAACAACGAAATCGAACAACGAAATCGAACAACGAAATCGAACAACGAAATCGAACAACGAAATCGAACAACGAAATCGAACAACGAAATCGAACAACGAAATTGAACAACTAAATCGAACAACGAAAACGAACAACGAAATCGAACAACGAAATCGAACAACGAAATCGAACAACGAAATCGAACAACGAATTCGAACAACGAATTCGAACAACGAATTCGAACAACGAAATCGAACAACGAATTCGAACAACGAATTCGAACCATGAAATCGAACAAAGAACAACGAAATCTAACAACGAACAACGAAATCTAACAACGAACAACGAAATCTAACAACGAAATCTAACAACGAAATCGAACAACGAAATCTAACAACGAACAACGAAATCTAACAACGAAATCGAACAAAATCGAACAACGAAATCGAACAACGAAATGGAACAACGAAATCGAATAACGAAATCGAACAACGAAATCGAATAACGAATCGAACAACGAAATCGAACAACGAAATCGAACAACGAAATCGAACAGCGAAATCGAACTTCGAAATCGAACAACGAAATCGAACAACGAATTCGAACCACGAAATCGAACAAAGAACAACGAAATCTAACAACGAACAACGAACAACGAAATCTAACAACGAACAACGAAATCGAACAACGAAATCGAACAACGAAATGGAACAACGAAATCGAACAACGAAATCGAACAACGAAATCGAATAACGAATCGAACAACGAAATCGAACAACGAAATCGAACAACGAAATCGAGCAACGAAATCGAACAACGAAATCGAACAACGAAATCGAACAACGAAATCGAACAACGAAATCGAACAACGAAATCGAACAACGAAATCGAACAACGAAGTCGAACAACGAAATCGAACAACGAATTCGAACAACGAATTCTAACAACGAATTCGAACAACGAAATCGAACAACGAAATCGAACAACGAAATCGAACAACGAAATCGAACTTCGAAATCGAACAACGAAATCGAACAACGAAATCGCACAACGAAATCGAACAACGAAATCGAACAACGAAATCGAACAACGAAATCGAACAACGAAATCGAACAACGAAATCGAACAACGAACAACGAAATCTAACAACGAACAACGAAATCTAACAACGAAATCGAACAACGAAATCGAACAACGAAATCGAACAACGAAATCTAACAACGAACAACGAAATCTAACAACGAAATCGAACAACGAAATCGAACAACGAAATCTAACAACGAAATCGAACAACGAAATGGAACAACGAAATCGAACAACGAAATCGAACAACGAAATCGAACAACGAAATCGAACAACGAATTCGAACAACGAATTCGAACAACGAATTCGAACAACAAATTCGAACAACGAAATCGAACAACGAAATCGAACAACGAAATCGAACTTCGAAATCGAACAACGAAATCGAACAACGAATTCGAACCACGAAATCGAACAAAGAACAACGAAATCTAACAACGAACAACGAAATCTAACGACGAACAACGAAATCTAACAACGAACAACGAAATCGAACAACGAAATCGAACAACGAAATGGAACAACGAAATCGAACAACGAAATCGAACAACGAAATCGAATAACGAATCGAACAACGAAATCGAACAACGAATTCGAACAACGAAATCGAACAACGAAATCGAACAACGAAATCGAACAACGAAATCGAACAACGAAATCGAACAACGAAATCTAACAACGAACAACGAAATCTAACAACGAAATCTAACAACGAACAACGAAATCTAACAACGAAATCGAACAACGAAATCGAACAACGAAATCGAACAACGAAATCGAACAACGAAATCGAACAACGAACAACGAAATCTAACAACGAACAACGAAATCTAACAACGAACAACGAAATCTAACAACGAACAACGAAATCTAACAACGAAATCGAACAACGAAATCGAACAACGAAATCGAACAACGAAATCGAACAACGAAATCTAACAACGAACAACGAAATCTAACAACGAAATCTAACAACGAACAACGAAATCTAACAACGAAATCGAACAACGAAATCGAACAACGAAATCGAACAACGAAATCGAACAACGAAATCGAACAACGAAATCGAACAACGAAATCGAACAACGAAATCGAACAACGAAATCGAACAACGAAATCGAACAACGAAATCGAACAACGAAATCGAACAACGAAATCGAACAACGAATTCGAACAACGAATTCGAACAACGAATTCGAACAACGAAATCGAACAACGAAATCGAACAACGAAATCGAATAACGAAATCGAACAACGAAATCGAACAACGAAATCGAACAACGAAATCGAACAACGAAATCGAACAACGAAATCGAACAACGAAATCGAACTTCGAAATCGAACAACGAAATCGAACAACGAATTCGAACCACGAAATCGAACAAAGAACAACGAAATCTAACAACGAACAACGAAATCGAACACGAAATCGAACAACGAAATGGAACAACGAAATCGAACAACGAAATCGAATAACGAATCGAACAACGAAATCGAACAACGAAATCGAACAACGAAATCGAACAACGAAATCGAACAACGAAATCGAACAACGAAATCGAACAACGAAATCGAACAACGAAATCGAACAACGAAATCGAACAACGAAATCGAACAACGAAATCGAACAACGAAATCGAACAACGAAATCGAACAACGAAATCGAACAACGAAATCGAACAACGAAATCGAACAACGAAATCGAACAACGAAATCGAACTTCGAAATCGAACAACGAAATCGAACAACGAATTCGAACCACGAAATCGAACAAAGAACAACGAAATCTAACAACGAACAACGAAATCTAACAACGAACAACGAAATCTAACAACGAACAACGAAATCGAACAACGAAATCGAACAACGAAATGGAACAACGAAATCGAACAACGAAATCGAATAACGAATCGAACAACGAAATCGAACAACGAAATCGAACAACGAAATCGAACAACGAAATCGAACAACGAAATCGAACAACGAAATCGAACAACGAAATCGAACAACGAAATCGAACAACGAATTCGAACAACGAATTCGAACCACGAAATCGAACAAAGAACAACGAAATCTAACAACGAACAACGAAATCTAACAACGAACAACGAAATCTAACAACGAAATCTAACAACGAAATCGAACAACGAAATCTAACAACGAACAACGAAATCTAACAACGAAATCGAACAACGAAATCGAACAACGAAATCGAACAACGAAATGGAACAACGAAATCGAACAACGAAATCGAACAACGAAATCGAATAACGAATCGAACAACGAAATCGAACAACGAAATCGAACAACGAAATCGAACAGCGAAATCGAACTTCGAAATCGAACAACGAAATCGAACAACGAATTCGAACCACGAAATCGAACAAAGAACAACGAAATCTAACAACGAACAACGAACAACGAAATCTAACAACGAACAACGAAATCGAACAACGAAATCGAACAACGAAATCGAACAACGAAATGGAACAACGAAATCGAACAACGAAATCGAACAACGAAATCGAATAACGAATCGAACAACGAAATCGAACAACGAAATCGAACAACGAAATCGAACAACGAAATCGAACAACGAAATCGAACAACGAAATCGAACAACGAAAACGAACAACGAAATCGAACAACGAAATCGAACAACGAAATCGAACAACGAAATCGAACAACGAATTCGAATAACGAATTCGAACAACGAATTCGAACAACGAAATCGAACAACGAATTCGAACAACGAATTCGAACCACGAAATCGAACAAAGAACAACGAAATCTAACAACGAACAACGAAATCTAACAACGAACAACGAAATCTAACAACGAAATCTAACAACGAAATCGAACAACGAAATCTAACAACGAACAACGAAATCTAACAACGAAATCGAACAACGAAATCGAACAACGAAATCGAACAACGAAATGGAACAACGAAATCGAACAACGAAATCGAACAACGAAATCGAATAACGAATCGAACAACGAAATCGAACAACGAAATCGAACAACGAAATCGAACAGCGAAATCGAACTTCGAAATCGAACAACGAAATCGAACAACGAATTCGAACCACGAAATCGAACAAAGAACAACGAAATCTAACAACGAACAACGAACAACGAAATCTAACAACGAACAACGAAATCGAACAACGAAATCGAACAACGAAATCGAACAACGAAATCGAACAACGAAATGGAACAACGAAATCGAACAACGAAATCGAACAACGAAATCGAATAACGAATCGAACAACGAAATCGAACAACGAAATCGAACAACGAAATCGAACAACGAAATCGAACAACGAAATCGAACAACGAAATCGAACAACGAAATCGAACAACGAAATCGAACAACGAAATCGAACAACGAAATCGAACAACGAAATCGAACAACGAAATCGAACAACGAAGTCGAACAACGAAATCGAACAACGAATTCGAACAACGAATTCTAACAACGAATTCTAACAACGAAATCGAACAACGAAATCGAACAACGAAATCGAACAACGAAATCGAACTTCGAAATCGAACAACGAAATCGAACAACGAAATCGCACAACGAAATCGAACAACGAAATCGAACAACGAAATCGAACAACGAAATCGAACAACGAAATCGAACAACGAAATCGAACAACGAAATCGAACAACGAACAACGAAATCTAACAACGAACAACGAAATCTAACAACGAACAACGAAATCTAACAACGAACAACGAAATCTAACAACGAAATCGAACAACGAAATCGAACAACGAAATCTAACAACGAACAACGAAATCTAACAACGAAAACGAACAACGAAATCGAACAACGAAATCGAACAACGAAATCGAACAACGAAATCGAACAACGAAATGGAACAACGAAATCGAACAACGAAATCGAACAACGAAATCGAACAACGAAATCGAACAACGAAATCGAACAACGAAATCGAACAACGAAATCGAACAACGAAATCGAACAACGAAATCGAACAACGAAATCGAACAACGAAATCGAACAACGAAATCGAACAACGAAATCGAACAACGAAATCGAACAACGAAATCGAACAACGAAATCGAACAACGAAATCGAACAACGAAAATCGAACAACGAAATCGAACAACGAAATCGAACAACGAAATCGAACAACGAAATCGAACAACGAAATCGAACAACGAAATCGAACAACGAAATCGAACAACGAATTCGAACAACGAATTCGAACAACGAAATCGAACAACGAAATCGAACAACGAAATCGAACTTCGAAATCGAACAACGAAATCGAACAACGAATTCGAACCACGAAATCGAACAAAGAACAACGAAATCTAACAACGAACAACGAAATCTAACAACGAACAACGAAATCTAACAACGAACAACGAAATCGAACAACGAAATCGAACAACGAAATGGAACAACGAAATCGAACAACGAAATCGAACAACGAAATCGAATAACGAATCGAACAACGAAATCGAACAACGAAATCGAACAACGAAATCGAACAACGAAATCGAACAACGAAATCGAACAACGAAATCGAACAACGAAATCGAACAACGAAATCGAACAACGAAAACGAACAACGAAATCGAACAACGAAATCGAACAACGAAATCGAACAACGAAATCGAACAACGAAATGGAACAACGAAATCGAACAACAAAATCGAACAACGAAATCGAACAACGAAATCGAACAACGAAATCGAACAACGAAATCGAACAACGAATTCGAACCACGAAATCGAACAACGAAATCGAACAACGAATTCGAACAACGAATTCGAACAACGAAATCGAACAACGAAATCGAACAACGAAATCGAACAACGAAATCGAACTTCGAAATCGAACAACGAATCGAACAACGAAATCGCACAACGAAATCGAACAACGAAATCGAACAACGAAATCGAACAACGAAATCGAACAACGAAATCGAACAACGAAATCGAACAACGAAATCGAACAACGAAATCGAACAACGAACAACGAAATCTAACAACGAACAACGAAATCTAACAACGAACAACGAAATCTAACAACGAACAACGAAATCTAACAACGAAATCGAACAACGAAATCGAACAACGAAATCGAACAACGAAATCGAACAACGAAATCTAACAACGAACAACGAAATCTAACAACGAAATCTAACAACGAAATCTAACAACGAACAACGAAATCTAACAACGAAATCGAACAACGAAATCGAACAACGAAATCGAACAACGAAATCGAACAACGAAATCGAACAACGAAATCGAACAACGAAATCGAACAACGAAATCGAACAACGAAATCGAACAACGAAATCGAACAACGAAATCGAACAACGAAATCGAACAACGAAATCGAACAACGAATTCGAACAACGAATTCGAACCACGAAATCGAACAACGAAATCGAACAACGAATTCGAACAACGAAATCGAACAACGAAATCGAACAACGAAATGGAACAACGTAATCGAACAACAAAATCGAACAACGAAATCGAACAACGAAATCGAACAACGAAATCGAACAACGAAATCGAACAACGAAATCGAACAACGAAATCGAACAACGAATTCGAACAACGAATTCGAACCACGAAATCGAACAAAGAACAACGAAATCTAACAACGAACAACGAAATCTAACAACGAACAACGAAATCTAACAACGAACAACGAAATCGAACAACGAAATCGAACAACGAAATCGAACAACGAAATGGAACAACGAAATCGAACAACGAAATCGAACAACGAAATCGAATAACGAATCGAACAACGAAATCGAACAACGAAATCGAACAACGAAATCGAACAACGAAATCGAACAACGAAATCGAACAACGAAATCGAACAACGAAATCGAACAACGAAAACGAACAACGAAATCGAACAACGAAATCGAACAACGAAATCGAACAACGAAATCGAACAACGAAATGGAACAACGAAATCGAACAACAAAATCGAACAACGAAATCGAACAACGAAATCGAACAACGAAATCGAACAACGAAATCGAACAACGAAATCGAACAACGAAATCGAACAACGAAATCGAACAACGAAATCGAACAACGAAATCGAACAACGAAATCGAACAACGAAATCGAACAACGAAATCGAACAACGAAATCGAACAACGAAATCGAACAACGAAATCGAACAACGAAATCGAACAACGAATTCGAACAACGAATTCGAACAACGAAATCGAACAACGAAATCGAACAACGAAATCGAACAACGAAATCGAACTTCGAAATCGAACAACGAAATCGAACAACGAAATCGCACAACGAAATCGAACAACGAAATCGAACAACGAAATCGAACAACGAAATCGAACAACGAAATCGAACAACGAAATCGAACAACGAAATCGAACAACGAACAACGAAATCTAACAACGAACAACGAAATCTAACAACGAACAACGAAATCTAACAACGAACAACGAAATCTAACAACGAAATCGAACAACGAAATCGAACAACGAAATCGAACAACGAAATCGAACAACGAAATCGAACAACGAAATCGAACAACGAAATCTAACAACGAACAACGAAATCTAACAAAGAAATCTAACAACGAACAACGAAATCTAACAACGAAATCGAACAACGAAATCGAACAACGAAATCGAACAACGAAATCGAACAACGAAATCGAACAACGAAATCGAACAACGAAATCGAACAACGAAATCGAACAACGAAATCGAACAACGAAATCGAACAACGAAATCGAACAACGAAATCGAACAACGAAATCGAACAACGAATTCGAACAACGAATTCGAACAACGAAATCGAACAACGAAATCGAACAACGAAATCGAATAACGAAATCGAACAACGAAATCGAACAACGAAATCGAACGAAATCGAACAACGAAATCGAACAACGAAATCGAACAACGAAAACGAACAACGAAATCGAACTTCGAAATCGAACAACGAAATCGAACAACGAATTCGAACCACGAAATCGAACAAAGAACAACGAAATCTAACAACGAACAACGAAATCTAACAACGAACAACGAAATCTAACAACGAACAACGAAATCGAACAACGAAATCGAACAACGAAATGGAACAACGAAATCGAACAACGAAATCGAATAACGAATCGAACAACGAAATCGAACAACGAAATCGAACAACGAAATCGAACAACGAAATCGAACAACGAAATCGAACAACGAAATCGAACAACGAAATCGAACAACGAAATTGAACAACTAAATCGAACAACGAAAACGAACAACGAAATCGAACAACGAAATCGAACGAAATCGAACAACGAAATCGAACAACGAATTCGAACAACGAATTCGAACAACGAATTCGAACAACGAAATCGAACAACGAATTCGAACAACGAATTCGAACCACGAAATCGAACAAAGAACAACGAAATCTAACAACGAACAACGAAATCTAACAACGAACAACGAAATCTAACAACGAAATCTAACAACGAAATCGAACAACGAAATCTAACAACGAACAACGAAATCTAACAACGAAATCGAACAACGAAATCGAACAACGAAATCGAACAACGAAATCGAACAACGAAATCGAACAACGAAATCGAACAACGAAATCGAACAACGAAATCGAACAACGAAATCGAACAACGAAATCGAACAACGAATTCGAACAACGAATTCGAACAACGAATTCGAACAACGAAATCGAACAACGAAATCGAACAACGAAATCGAATAACGAAATCGAACAACGAAATCGAACAACGAAATCGAACAACGAAATCGAACAACGAATCGAACAACGAAATCGAACAACGAAAACGAACAACGAAATCGAACTTCGAAATCGAACAACGAAATCGAACAACGAATTCGAACCACGAAATCGAACAAAGAACAACGAAATCTAACAACGAACAACGAAATCTAACAACGAACAACGAAATCTAACAACGAACAACGAAATCGAACAACGAAATCGAACAACGAAATGGAACAACGAAATCGAACAACGAAATCGAATAACGAATCGAACAACAAAATCGAACAACGAAATCGAACAACGAAATCGAACAACGAAATCGAACAACGAAATCGAACAACGAAATCGAACAACGAAATCGAACAACGAAATTGAACAACTAAATCGAACAACGAAAACGAACAACGAAATCGAACAACGAAATCGAACAACGAAATCGAACAACGAAATCGAACAACGAATTCGAACAACGAATTCGAACAACGAATTCGAACAACGAAATCGAACAACGAATTCGAACAACGAATTCGAACCATGAAATCGAACAAAGAACAACGAAATCTAACAACGAACAACGAAATCTAACAACGAACAACGAAATCTAACAACGAAATCTAACAACGAAATCGAACAACGAAATCTAACAACGAACAACGAAATCTAACAACGAAATCGAACAACGAAATCGAACAACGAAATCGAACAACGAAATGGAACAACGAAATCGAATAACGAAATCGAACAACGAAATCGAATAACGAATCGAACAACGAAATCGAACAACGAAATCGAACAACGAAATCGAACAGCGAAATCGAACTTCGAAATCGAACAACGAAATCGAACAACGAATTCGAACCACGAAATCGAACAAAGAACAACGAAATCTAACAACGAACAACGAACAACGAAATCTAACAACGAACAACGAAATCGAACAACGAAATCGAACAACGAAATCGAACAACGAAATCGAACAACGAAATGGAACAACGAAATCGAACAACGAAATCGAACAACGAAATCGAATAACGAATCGAACAACGAAATCGAACAACGAAATCGAACAACGAAATCGAACAACGAAATCGAACAACGAAATCGAACAACGAAATCGAACAACGAAATCGAACAACGAAATCGAACAACGAAATCGAACAACGAAATCGAACAACGAAATCGAACAACGAAATCGAACAACGAAGTCGAACAACGAAATCGAACAACGAATTCGAACAACGAATTCTAACAACGAATTCGAACAACGAAATCGAACAACGAAATCGAACAACGAAATCGAACAACGAAATCGAACTTCGAAATCGAACAACGAAATCGAACAACGAAATCGCACAACGAAATCGAACAACGAAATCGAACAACGAAATCGAACAACGAAATCGAACAACGAAATCGAACAACGAAATCGAACAACGAACAACGAAATCTAACAACGAACAACGAAATCTAACAACGAAATCGAACAACGAAATCGAACAACGAAATCGAACAACGAAATCTAACAACGAACAACGAAATCTAACAACGAAATCGAACAACGAAATCGAACAACGAAATCTAACAACGAAATCGAACAACGAAATGGAACAACGAAATCGAACAACGAAATCGAACAACGAAATCGAACAACGAAATCGAACAACGAATTCGAACAACGAATTCGAACAACGAATTCGAACAACGAATTCGAACAACGAAATCGAACAACGAAATCGAACAACGAAATCGAACTTCGAAATCGAACAACGAAATCGAACAACGAATTCGAACCACGAAATCGAACAAAGAACAACGAAATCTAACAACGAACAACGAAATCCAACAACGAACAACGAAATCTAACAACGAACAACGAAATCGAACAACGAAATCGAACAACGAAATGGAACAACGAAATCGAACAACGAAATCGAACAACGAAATCGAATAACGAATCGAACAACGAAATCGAACAACGAATTCGAACAACGAAATCGAACAACGAAATCGAACAACGAAATCGAACAACGAAATCGAACAACGAAATCGAACAACGAAATCGAACAACGAAATCTAACAACGAACAACGAAATCTAACAACGAAATCTAACAACGAACAACGAAATCTAACAACGAAATCGAACAACGAAATCGAACAACGAAATCGAACAACGAAATCGAACAACGAAATCGAACAACGAAATCGAACAACGAAATCGAACAACGAACAACGAAATCTAACAACGAACAACGAAATCTAACAACGAACAACGAAATCTAACAACGAACAACGAAATCTAACAACGAAATCGAACAACGAAATCGAACAACGAAATCGAACAACGAAATCGAACAACGAAATCTAACAACGAACAACGAAATCTAACAACGAAATCTAACAACGAACAACGAAATCTAACAACGAAATCGAACAACGAAATCGAACAACGAAATCGAACAACGAAATCGAACAACGAAATCGAACAACGAAATCGAACAACGAAATCGAACAACGAAATCGAACAACGAAATCGAACAACGAAATCGAACAACGAAATCGAACAACGAAATCGAACAACGAAATCGAACAACGAATTCGAACAACGAATTCGAACAACGAATTCGAACAAAGAAATCGAACAACGAAATCGAACAACGAAATCGAATAACGAAATCGAACAACGAAATCGAACAACGAAATCGAACAACGAAATCGAACAACGAAATCGAACAACGAAATCGAACAACGAAATCGAACAACGAAATCGAACAACGAAATCGAACAACGAAATCGAACAACGAAATCGAACAACGAAATCGAACAACGAAATCGAACAACGAAATGGAACAACGAAATCGAATAACGAAATCGAACAACGAAATCGAATAACGAATCGAACAACGAAATCGAACAACGAAATCGAACAACGAAATCGAACAGCGAAATCGAACTTCGAAATCGAACAACGAAATCGAACAACGAATTCGAACCACGAAATCGAACAAAGAACAACGAAATCTAACAACGAACAACGAACAACGAAATCTAACAACGAACAACGAAATCGAACAACGAAATCGAACAACGAAATCGAACAACGAAATCGAACAACGAAATGGAACAACGAAATCGAACAACGAAATCGAACAACGAAATCGAATAACGAATCGAACAACGAAATCGAACAACGAAATCGAACAACGAAATCGAACAACGAAATCGAACAACGAAATCGAACAACGAAATCGAACAACGAAATCGAACAACGAAATCGAACAACGAAATCGAACAACGAAATCGAACAACGAAATCGAACAACGAAATCGAACAACGAAGTCGAACAACGAAATCGAACAACGAATTCGAACAACGAATTCTAACAACGAATTCGAACAACGAAATCGAACAACGAAATCGAACAACGAAATCGAACAACGAAATCGAACTTCGAAATCGAACAACGAAATCGAACAACGAAATCGCACAACGAAATCGAACAACGAAATCGAACAACGAAATCGAACAACGAAATCGAACAACGAAATCGAACAACGAAATCGAACAACGAACAACGAAATCTAACAACGAACAACGAAATCTAACAACGAAATCGAACAACGAAATCGAACAACGAAATCGAACAACGAAATCTAACAACGAACAACGAAATCTAACAACGAAATCGAACAACGAAATCGAACAACGAAATCTAACAACGAAATCGAACAACGAAATGGAACAACGAAATCGAACAACGAAATCGAACAACGAAATCGAACAACGAAATCGAACAACGAATTCGAACAACGAATTCGAACAACGAATTCGAACAACGAATTCGAACAACGAAATCGAACAACGAAATCGAACAACGAAATCGAACTTCGAAATCGAACAACGAAATCGAACAACGAATTCGAACCACGAAATCGAACAAAGAACAACGAAATCTAACAACGAACAACGAAATCCAACAACGAACAACGAAATCTAACAACGAACAACGAAATCGAACAACGAAATCGAACAACGAAATGGAACAACGAAATCGAACAACGAAATCGAACAACGAAATCGAATAACGAATCGAACAACGAAATCGAACAACGAATTCGAACAACGAAATCGAACAACGAAATCGAACAACGAAATCGAACAACGAAATCGAACAACGAAATCGAACAACGAAATCGAACAACGAAATCTAACAACGAACAACGAAATCTAACAACGAAATCTAACAACGAACAACGAAATCTAACAACGAAATCGAACAACGAAATCGAACAACGAAATCGAACAACGAAATCGAACAACGAAATCGAACAACGAAATCGAACAACGAACAACGAAATCTAACAACGAACAACGAAATCTAACAACGAACAACGAAATCTAACAACGAACAACGAAATCTAACAACGAAATCGAACAACGAAATCGAACAACGAAATCGAACAACGAAATCGAACAACGAAATCTAACAACGAACAACGAAATCTAACAACGAAATCTAACAACGAACAACGAAATCTAACAACGAAATCGAACAACGAAATCGAACAACGAAATCGAACAACGAAATCGAACAACGAAATCGAACAACGAAATCGAACAACGAAATCGAACAACGAAATCGAACAACGAAATCGAACAACGAAATCGAACAACGAAATCGAACAACGAAATCGAACAACGAATTCGAACAACGAATTCGAACAACGAATTCGAACAAAGAAATCGAACAACGAAATCGAACAACGAAATCGAATAACGAAATCGAACAACGAAATCGAACAACGAAATCGAACAACGAAATCGAACAACGAAATCGAACAACGAAATCGAACAACGAAATCGAACTTCGAAATCGAACAACGAAATCGAACAACGAATTCGAACCACGAAATCGAATAAAGAACAACGAAATCTAACAACGAACAACGAAATCGAACAACGAAATCGAACAACGAAATGGAACAACGAAATCGAACAACGAAATCGAATAACGAATCGAACAACGAAATCGAACAACGAAATCGAACAACGAAATCGAACAACGAAATCGAACAACGAAATCGAACAACGAAATCGAACAACGAAATCGAACAACGAAATCGAACAACGAAATCGAACAACGAAATCGAACAACGAAATCGAACAACGAAAACGAACAACGAAATCGAACAACGAAATCGAACAACGAAATCGAACAACGAAATCGAACCACGAATTCGAACAACGAATTCGAACAACGAATTCGAACAACGAAATCGAACAACGAATTCGAACAACGAATTCGAACCACGAAATCGAACAAAGAACAACGAAATCTAACAACGAACAACGAAATCTAACAACGAACAACGAAATCTAACAACGAAATCTAACAACGAAATCGAACAACGAAATCTAACAACGAACAACGAAATCTAACAACGAAATCTAACAACGAACAACGAAATCTAACAACGAAATCGAACAACGAAATCGAACAACGAAATCGAACAACGAAATCGAACAACGAAATCGAACAACGAAATCGAACAACGAAATCGAACAACGAAATCGAACAACGAAATCGAACAACGAAATCGAACAACGAAATCGAACAACGAAATCGAACAACGAAATCGAACAACGAAATCGAACTTCGAAATCGAACAACGAAATCGAACAACGAATTCGAACCACGAAATCGAACAAAGAACAACGAAATCTAACAACGAACAACGAAATCTAACAACGAACAACGAAATCTAACAACGAACAACGAAATCGAACAACGAAATCGAACAACGAAATGGAACAACGAAATCGAACAACGAAATCGAATAACGAATCGAACAACGAAATCGAACAACGAAATCGAACAACGAAATCGAACAACGAAATCGAACAACGAAATCGAACAACGAAATCGAACAACGAAATCGAACAACGAAATCGAACAACGAAATCGAACAACGAAATCGAACAACGAAAACGAACAACGAAATCGAACAACGAAATCGAACAACGAAATCGAACAACGAAATCGAACAACGAATTCGAACAACGAATTCGAACAACGAATTCGAACAACGAAATCGAACAACGAATTCGAACAACGAATTCGAACCACGAAATCGAACAAAGAACAACGAAATCTAACAACGAACAACGAAATCTAACAACGAACAACGAAATCTAACAACGAAATCTAACAACGAAATCGAACAACGAAATCTAACAACGAACAACGAAATCTAACAACGAAATCGAACAACGAAATCGAACAACGAAATCGAACAACGAAATGGAACAACGAAATCGAACAACGAAATCGAACAACGAAATCGAATAACGAATCGAACAACGAAATCGAACAACGAAATCGAACAACGAAATCGAACAGCGAAATCGAACTTCGAAATCGAACAACGAAATCGAACAACGAATTCGAACCACGAAATCGAACAAAGAACAACGAAATCTAACAACGAACAACGAACAACGAAATCTAACAACGAACAACGAAATCGAACAACGAAATCGAACAACGAAATCGAACAACGAAATCGAACAACGAAATCGAACAACGAAATCGAACAACGAAATGGAACAACGAAATCGAACAACGAAATCGAATAACGAATCGAACAACGAAATCGAACAACGAAATCGAACAACGAAATCGAACAACGAAATCGAACAACGAAATCGAACAACGAAATCGAACAACGAAAACGAACAACGAAATCGAACAACGAAATCGAACAACGAAATCGAACAACGAAATCGAACAACGAATTCGAATAACGAATTCGAACAACGAATTCGAACAACGAAATCCAACAACGAATTCGAACAACGAATTCGAACCACGAAATCGAACAAAGAACAACGAAATCTAACAACGAACAACGAAATCTAACAACGAACAACGAAATCTAACAACGAAATCTAACAACGAAATCGAACAACGAAATCTAACAACGAACAACGAAATCTAACAACGAAATCGAACAACGAAATCGAACAACGAAATCGAACAACGAAATGGAACAACGAAATCGAACAACGAAATCGAACAACGAAATCGAATAACGAATCGAACAACGAAATCGAACAACGAAATCGAACAACGAAATCGAACAGCGAAATCGAACTTCGAAATCGAACAACGAAATCGAACAACGAATTCGAACCACGAAATCGAACAAAGAACAACGAAATCTAACAACGAAATCTAACAACGAACAACGAACAACGAAATCTAACAACGAACAACGAAATCGAACAACGAAATCGAACAACGAAATCGAACAACGAAATCGAACAACGAAATGGAACAACGAAATCGAACAACGAAATCGAACAACGAAATCGAATAACGAATCGAACAACGAAATCGAACAACGAAATCGAACAACGAAATCGAACAACGAAATCGAACAACGAAATCGAACAACGAAATCGAACAACGAAATCGAACAACGAAATCGAATAACGAAATCGAACAACGAAATCGAACAACGAAATCGAACAACGAAATCGAACAACGAAGTCGAACAACGAAATCGAACAACGAATTCGAACAACGAATTCTAACAACGAATTCTAACAACGAAATCGAACAACGAAATCGAACAACGAAATCGAACAACGAAATCGAACTTCGAAATCGAACAACGAAATCGAACAACGAAATCGCACAACGAAATCGAACAACGAAATCGAACAACGAAATCGAACAACGAAATCGAACAACGAAATCGAACAACGAAATCGAACAACGAAATCGAACAACGAACAACGAAATCTAACAACGAACAACGAAATCTAACAACGAACAACGAAATCTAACAACTAACAACGAAATCTAACAACGAAATCGAACAACGAAATCGAACAACGAAATCTAACAACGAACAACGAAATCTAACAACGAAAACGAACAACGAAATCGAACAACGAAATCGAACAACGAAATCGAACAACGAAATGGAACAACGAAATCGAACAACGAAATCGAACAACGAAATCGAACAACGAAATCGAACAACGAAATCGAACAACGAAATCGAACAAAGAACAACGAAATCTAACAACGAACAACGAAATCTAACAACGAACAACGAAATCTAACAACGAACAACGAAATCGAACAACGAAATCGAACAACGAAATGGAACAACGAAATCGAACAACGAAATCGAACAACGAAATCGAATAACGAATCGAACAACGAAATCGAACAACGAAATCGAACAACGAAATCGAACAACGAAATCGAACAACGAAATCGAACAACGAAATCGAACAACGAAATCGAACAACGAAAACGAACAACGAAATCGAACAACGAAATCGAACAACGAAATCGAACAACGAAATGGAACAACGAAATCGAACAACAAAATCGAACAACGAAATCGAACAACGAAATCGAACAACGAAATCGAACAACGAAATCGAACAACGAAATCGAACAACGAAATCGAACAACGAAATCGAACAACGAAATCGAACAACGAAATCGAACAACGAAATCGAACAACGAAATCGAACAACGAAATCGACCAACGAAATCGAACAACGAAATCGAACAACGAAATCGAACAACGAATTCGAACCACGAAATCGAACAACGAAATCGAACAACGAATTCGAACAACGAATTCGAACAACGAAATCGAACAACGAAATCGAACAACGAAATCGCACAACGAAATCGAACAACGAAATCGAACAACGAAATCGAACAACGAAATCGAACAACGAAATCGAACAACGAAATCGAACAACGAAATCGAACAACGAAATCGAACAACGAAATCGAACAACGAACAACGAAATCTAACAACGAACAACGAAATCTAACAACGAACAACGAAATCTAACAACGAACAACGAAATCTAACAACGAAATCGAACAACGAAATCGAACAACGAAATCGAACAACGAAATCTAACAACGAACAACGAAATCTAAAAACGAAATCTAACAACGAACAACGAAATCTAACAACGAAATCGAACAACGAAATCGAACAACGAAATCGAACAACGAAATCGAACAACGAAATCGAACAACGAAATCGAACAACGAAATCGAACAACGAAATCGAACAACGAAATCGAACAACGAAATCGAACAACGAAATCGAACAACGAAATCGAACAACGAAATCGAACAACGAAATCGAACAACGAAATCGAACAACGAAATCGAACAACGAATTCGAACAACGAATTCGAACCACGAAATCGAACAACGAAATCGAACAACGAATTCGAACAACGAAATCGAACAACGAAATCGAACAACGAAATGGAACAACGAAATCGAACAACAAAATCGAACAACGAAATCGAACAACGAAATCGAACAACGAAATCGAACAACGAAATCGAACAACGAAATCGAACAACGAAATCGAACAACGAATTCGAACAACGAATTCGAACCACGAAATCGAACAAAGAACAACGAAATCTAACAACGAACAACGAAATCTAACAACGAACAACGAAATCTAACAACGAACAACGAAATCTAACAACGAAATCGAACAACGAAATCGAACAACGAAATCGAACAACGAAATCGAACAACGAAATCTAACAACGAACAACGAAATCTAACAACGAAATCGAACAACGAAATCGAACAACGAAATCGAACAACGAAATCTAACAACGAACAACGAAATCTAACAACGAAATCGAACAACGAAATCGAACAACGAAATCGAACAACGAAATCGAACAACGAATTCGAACAACGAAATCGAACAACGAAATGGAACAACGAAATCGAACAACGAAATCGAACAACGAAATCGAACAACGAAATCGAACAACGAAATCGAACAACGAAATCGAACAACGAAATCGAACAACGAAATCGAACAACGAAATCGAACAACGAAATCGAACAACGAAATCGAACAACGAAATCGAACAACGCAATCGAACAACGAAATCGAACAACGAAATCGAACAACGAAATCGAACAACGAAATCGAACAACGAAATCGAACAACGAAATCGAACAACGAAATCGAACAACGAAATCGAACAACGAAATCGAACAACGAAATCGAACAACGAAATCGAACAACGAATTCGAACAACGAATTCGAACAACGAATTCGAACAACGAATTCGAACAACGAATTCGAACAACGAAATCGAACAACGAAATCGAACAACGAAATCGAACAACGAAATCGAACAACGAAATCGAACAACGAAATCGAACAACGAATTCGAACAACGAAATCGAACAAAGAACAACGAAATCTAACAACGAACAACGAAATCTAACAACGAACAACGAAATCTAACAACGAACAACGAAATCGAACAACGAAATCGAACAACGAAATCGAACAACGAAATCGAACTACGAAATCGAACAACGAAATGGAACAACGAAATCGAACAACGAAATCGAACAACGAAATCGAATAACGAATCGAACAACGAAATCGAACAACGAAATCGAACAACGAAATCGAACAACGAAATCGAACAACGAAATCGAACAACGAAATCGAACAACGAAATCGAACAACGAAATCGAACAACGAAATCGAACAACGAAAACGAACAACGAAATCGAACAACGAAATCGAACAACGAAATCGAACAACGAAATCGAACAACGAATTCGAACAACGAATTCGAACAACGAATTCGAACAACGAAATCGAACAACGAATTCGAACAACGAATTCGATCCACGAAATCGAACAAAGAACAACGAAATCTAACAACGAACAACGAAATCTAACAACGAAATCGAACAACGAAATCGAACAACGAAATCGAACAACGAAATCGAACAACGAAATCGAACAACGAATTCGAACAACGAAATCGAACAACGAAATGGAACAACGAAATCGAACAACGAAATC